>NQII01000481.1:47316-141614 GCA_002778355.1 Clitarchus hookeri
TCCACGGCATGCACAACGGACGTGTGCTTGTGCTTACCAAGCTGTCGTTCTTATGCCGCTAGATTTTCCCTGCACTCACCAACCCCCACGATATCTCACACTTCTGGCAAGGCACTCTGCATTTGAGGTGTATCAATAGTCCATTCACAATTACTTCCAACTATTCTGAAGCCCTGCCCAAGTTATATTTGCAGGTTATTCTTCCACCTCATGCAAACTAATCTTAACCAAGTCTAGAAAATTACACCAAAAGGACAACGCCCCACGTTCGTGTGCGCTCAGTTAAATGATATATNAATCTTAACCAAGTCTAGAAAATTACACCAAAAGGACAACGCCCCACGTTCGTGTGCGCTCAGTTAAATGATATATTGCATAAAAAATATTTCCTAGCATGCATTACCAACACACCTATTTTTTCTCCAGTTATATTCAAATTAATTCTAAATTAAATGTTATAATTGATCTATAAAATTAAAATAAATATTCACTTTAACCAAAGACAAGAACTGTTATGTTTACAGAAGTATAGCACGCTTACGATACATGAGATATTTAGAAAACAACCAAACACGTTTTTCATGGGGTGATAGTTCAAAGGTTTGATTAAAAAAGTGTGAAGAAACCGTGAGCAGACTATAGAACGAGGCTGTGTGGAGTTAAACGGCAATATTCAAAGCAACATCCGTCATTAAATACTTTACGCCCCACCGATAACAGGGGTTCTGAATTACTTACAAGGTGAACTACATTGGTTCCAATCCTGTCACAACAAATTATTTTAAACTATTGAAAAGGAATAAACAAATATGTAAATGTAAAAGCTGCAAAATATTTTTGCTGAGCTCAATTAAATATTTTTAATATTCTTTGTGATACAGAAAGATTCGTGTGTCAACAATATTATCTCATTTTATTTTCCGGCAACAGTAACAACATTATTCCCAACCATATCCTATGTGGCTATAGCTTCAGACACAAAAATAATTAGTGAAAATTCACATAGACCAATTTGCGTGGATTTCCGAAACTTACTCATTTCCTTCCTCATTTTAATGGGGATAGATTTTAGTTCTGGTTAACTTTCTCTGCCGGTTATTTATTTTATCCTTTATTCAACATTGAATGCGTCAACCAATTTAAAGAAAAGTATCAGTTCGTTAACATTAGAGAAATTTTTCTAATTTCAAGCATTTCGAAAATCGCATCAATCTTANTAAAGAAAAGTATCAGTTCGTTAACATTAGAGAAATTTTTCTAATTTCAAGCATTTCGAAAATCGCATCAATCTTAAGCCTGAAAAAAAACACACAATTTAATTTCCCATTGTATTTAAAGTGCCAGTCACTAAATACGTAAATCAAGATATNAGCCTGAAAAAAAACACACAATTTAATTTCCCATTGTATTTAAAGTGCCAGTCATTAAATACGTAAATCAAGATATTCAAAATCTTATAAGTTCAGTTTGAGGCAAACCAGTCTAATGCCATCTGCAAAAAATAACAAGACCAACTCTGGCTGGTCTTCAGAATACTATCTATAGATACTTGCTAGACATCATAACAACATATTTATATTTATTTCATTGTTATTATTTTGTAGTGAAGAGCCAATAATCGAAATTATATGATACTCGAAAGAGATTGATTACAGATTCTGAAAAAACACATTATAAGGATTATTCAATTGCGTCACTTAGATTATCAGACGGAGAGCTCACTCAATGGCATTCTGTCTATTTACGTACAACGACACTAAAACTCTAAGCGATTACATCCCATAAGTGCCGAACATAGGTGCCAAAGGAGAAATGCAAACAGAGTTTTAAGATTTATTGCAGGTGGAAGAGAAAATAAGCAGAAACTTCTTGTCTTCTTATTGTGGAAATTTATTCAAAGTACTTGTGAGAAAATTTTCTTATACCTTACCTAGAGAAATANCTTCTTGTCTTCTTATTGTGGAAATTTATTCAAAGTACTTGTGAGAAAATTTTCTTATACCTTACCTAGAGAAATTAGTTTGATATTTTGAAACGGCTACTCTCCTAACTATGAAGACCTATTACACAGTTCATCTAAGAGGACAATAATCCATAATTGGCACGTGATACTTCTTATCAGTTTACCGTATTACTATCATAAAACAATTTCATTATCATTATTCCAACTATTAAATTTAAAGGCGTTTTCAGCTTTTCTTCTTCAAAACAGAACCGTTACATGCTTTATGATGGAAATAACTTTTCTTGCTACCAAATAACACCTCGTGAANCTTCTTGTCTTCTTATTGTGGAAATTTATTCAAAGTACTTGTGAGAAAATTTTCTTATACCTTACCTAGAGAAATAAGTTTGATATTTTGAAACGGCTACTCTCCTAACTATGAAGACCTATTACACAGTTCATCTAAGAGGACCATAATCCATAATTGGCACGTGATACTTCTTATCAGTTTACCGTATTACTATCATAAAACAATTTCATTATCATTATTCCAACTATTAAATTTAAAGGCGTTTTCAGCTATTCTTCTTCAAAACAGAACCGTTACATGCTTTATGATGGAAATAACTTTTCTTGCTACCAAATAACACCTCGTGAANTTCTTCTTCAAAACAGAACCGTTACATGCTTTATGATGGAAATAACTTTTCTTGCTACCAAATAACACCTCGTGAAAGTGGTATTTCATCACCAGCAGAAATTTTACTCGCATGGTACTTCATAGAACTCTAGCTGCAGTGATAAACACAAAACATTAGTAATACGAACGTTGTCGAGATCACAGCAGATGGCTGTGCCAAAACCAATGACAAGAAACGTCTGTGTACGAAAAGTGTGTCTAACCATCCACCACTGAATGCGTGTCCAAGAAATGGTATACATAACCCACCCAACATGAGATTTAATACAGGTAAAATTTTATGTTAGGCTAACATTCCACATATTTTGATAATTCCGACTGATGTTGGGAGTGTTCGCAGTAATAAGTGTTTAATTTGCCCAACAACTGCCATTCATTGCCAGTTACCTCTTGAAAATCCATAAGAAAGATCAGATCGTGCAACAAGCTTCTGATGGAAGCATAACGTACACTTACTCTTTAGATTCAAAGATTAAGATGTGGGCAAAAATCTGTAGTAAAACAACAGGCTCACATGTCTACCCTTTTTTTAGCGTTCACGCAAAGAAAAAAATTTATTTATATAAATTAGCAAGACCTCTTCCTTTTGAAGAATTACATCTTTGTTAAATATAACTGATTAAAATTTACTTACTTCTAAATGATTTACATTTTTTTTGTAAATATGAACCATACAAGATTCGTGGAGTGTCTCTCTGAACACAAGTCATCAGGTCAAGTGATGCTAAATAAAAATTACATTAATATGCTACTAACAAAATGCTTACCAGGGGACTGTTTTGGCAAGTTGCCAATAAACCGGTGAAATTCTGTCACATAAACTGTCCATGTTTGCAGTCTTGTTTCGTTATTGTTAACCGAACAAGGTAACGCAGTTGTAGTCTATATCATTAGGTTCGCAATGGAGAGGATCCGGTTTCGATTTCCGGTACAGCTATGCTTGTTTTTGGTTTACCGTGGTCTTCCGATACCATTCCAGGCGAATGCTATGATAGTTTCATTCCCAGTTAATGGCCTATCCCTCCTCTGTTCCTGCTTCTCTGAGCAGCTTGATCTCCTTCTAACGACTTCGATGTCAACAAGATGNATGGCCTATCCCTCCTCTGTTCCTGCTTCTCTGAGCAGCTTGATCTCCTTCTAACGACTTCGATGTCAACAAGATGTTGATCCCATCGTACCTTTCATCGTTACTGTTACGCTGTTCGATCTTGAGACTGTGTATTGAAAACTGAAGAATAATTTACTATGATCGATATCTCGCGTAGTATTTATGACTGGAAACGCCACTGCCAGTAATTAAAATATTTTGTGATCTAGTCCTATGTGGAATTAACTACTGCTGCGCATTAATAAAGTAAATATTATAACCACGAATTGCAAGTAAAATTATAGTTCTCGCGGAANAATTAACTACTGCTGCGCATTAATAAAGTAAATATTATAACCACGAATTGCAAGTAAAATTATAGTTCTCGCGGAAATTATCCCTGTGCCTTTTCTAGTCATTATGCTACGAAAGAAGCACTTGGCGTTTTCCAACATTACTTTTGTAGAAGGACACTTTACAGTATGGACTTCTTTAATTATTGTATTGCAATCACAGCACTTACTATTGATAATATATTTTCTGTTAAACTGTTAAAAGTGAATAATTTTGTCGTATCCTACATATCTCTTATAATCTACATTATTACTAAAATGTTGCTGTAATATTATCTTTGTGTGTGCACGCAAGCGTAGCAAATACACTATTGATTGTGAAAATTGCAGCACCCAGGAAGAATTGCCCGAATGAATCCGAACTCGGAGAATGTGAGAACATTGTACCAGAAAAAGTAATTACGACTGCAAAGAGATGGCATAAACGTAGGCCCAGCAGTGCCCTCTCATGTGAGACGGGAACAATCAGTGTTACGCCAAGTTTTGTAAGTGAAGAGCCGTTAAACGAAGTAAAAGCAAGTGCCAGTATGCCTCGTCGGCGTCAAAGGGCGCCGTATCACCATGTGAATGAGTTCGAACGAGGCAGAATGATCCGTCTCTGGAAAACGGGTTTATCATAGCGTGATGCGTGTGTGGCACGAGTGGATATATAAGGGTCGTACGCAGCGATGAGCGGGTACTGGACCACGAAATGTGACCACAGAACGGGATGACCGCCATCTTGCCTGTATGGCAGTAACGGACCGTACAGCCTTGTCCAAAGTGTTGGCTTGACACAGGAGCACTGCAACGAATTTGGACCTGTCTGCGTGGCACGCATGCCATTGCGTCGGATTCCATTGTCCAGAAATCACAAACGCCTGAAACTGCAAACGGCGCGTGAACGCCGTTGCTGGCATGCTAAGTGGGAAAATGTTGTGTTTCTGGACGAGTCCCGCTTCAACATGTCGTACAGTGATGGCCGTAAACGTTTTAGACGCTACCGTGGTGACCGCAATCTGGCAGCCTGCATTGTGGAGTGGCATAGCAGACAAACGCCAAGTGCNGTTTTAGACGCTACCGTGGTGACCGCAATCTGGCAGCCTGCATTGTGGAGTGGCATAGCAGACAAACGCCAAGTGCGATGGTTTAGAATGCCATTGGATACAACATGCGACGTCGACTCCTACGTATTACGGCAATCTGAACATCAACCGCTACATCAGAGAGCTTTTAGAGTCCGAGGAACTGCCCCTTCCTCAGGTGACTTCATATGCCATGTCTCAGCAGGACAAGGCCCGGCGAACATGTGGCCACGGATGTGGAATCCTTCTTCAATGAACGACGCGTTTCACTGCTTCCCTGGCCTGCACGGTCGCCTGACATGTTACCCGTCGAACATGTCTGGGATATAGTTGGTCAGCTACTTGTTCACCACGGTCCTCCAGCAACCACTGTTGATGATTTGTAGACTCGCATACAAACCGTGTGGAGGAAGATGCCCCAGTTACATATCCAGGTTCCCTTTGATTCCATGCCACGATGTTTAGGGGCTCTGATTGCAGCACGTGGGGGCTTCACGCCATACTGAATTCTCAAGAACAGAGATCATGTACAGTTCTGTAATCTTATTCACTAGTGCATTGTCATGTACCTAAGCTGTGGTATAACGTTCATTTCATTCGCATGTATCCTTCTTGGTAATGTATTTTTAGAAACTTAAGTGTAATCATGTTTAATGTAAACCAGTAAATCTCCCGATGACTTCACTACTCCAAGCACCCTGACATTAAGANTCCAAGCACCCTGAAATTAAGATGGAAACTAAACGTTTGCGTGAGAGACAAACGTATACAAACAACATTTTATTTTGAACTTACTTGGTTATTATATAAGAGGCTAAATTAATATGCCAAAGAACTCTATTTCTTCGTATCAAACCCTGACTACAAAATTTTTTACCTTATAAAATTTAAAAGTTTTGCACAAATTTAAAAATGCGCAAAGGAATAATGTAATATTAAGGATTTTTTAAATATTACTTTTAGAGAGTTCTATAGAACTTTCGCAGAATTTATCCAGAGTATATCATTATTTTTAGAAATATTAGGTGTTAATGTGAGACCCCGCCGTGTATCGAACCCGGTTCGTAGTCTGGCTACTACATCCCCGCGGCTCCATATCTCTCTATAAATGCAATGAATACATTCCATGTTTATTTTGAAGAGTAATTTCACTTGCGCGTGGGATTGTAAGAATGCATAATTTCAATGCACATAACTATAAAACATAGATAATTCTTTATATAAAGCCGAACTTCAGAGACCGATAATATTATAAATATTAATTGTACGATGTATAAAAACAACTAAACAAAACATTATTAACATTTATTTGAATACCTAGATATAACTCGATATTTATAACACGTGGTAAATAATTAACGATTTTACCAAATAGGTAGGTGTGGTCGCACAACGCGAGACATTCCACTATCATATTATCTGAAAGAACATGGTAGGTAATGATATATATATACGAAGATTTATTTCTATAAAAATTACAAATATATTCTATACATTATGTTATGCAAAAAATTTTTTACTTTAGTCTGGGGAGTTTCTAGATTCCACAAGTGTCCCACTTTTAGTGCATTGTTTACGCCGCATTTTGNATGGAAACTAAACGTTTGCGTGAGAGACAAACGTATACAAACAACATTTTATTTTGAACTTACTTGGTTATTATACAAGAGGCTAAATTGGTATGCCAAAGAACTCTATTTCTTCGTATCAAACCCTGACTACAAAATTTTTTACCTTATAAAATTTAAAAGTTTTGNTATGCCAAAGAACTCTATTTCTTCGTATCAAACCCTGACTACAAAATTTTTTACCTTATAAAATTTAAAAGTTTTGCACAAATTTAAAAATGCGCAAAGGAATAATGTAATATTAAGGATTTTTTAAATATTACTTTTAGAGAGTTCTATAGAACTTTCGCAGAATTTATCCAGAGTATATCNGTAATATTAAGGATTTTTTAAATATTACTTTTAGAGAGTTCTATAGAACTTTCGCAGAATTTATCCAGAGTATATAATTATTTTTAGAAATATTAGGTGTTAATGTGAGACCCCGCCGTGTATCGAACCCGGTTCGTAGTCTGGCTACTACATCCCCGCGGCTCCATATCTCTCTATAAATGCAATAAATACATTCCATGCTTATTTTGAAGAGTAATTTCACTTGCGCGTGGGATTGTAAGAATGCATAATTTCAATGCACATAACTATAAAACATAGATAATTCTTTATATAAAGCCGAACTTCAGAGACCGATAATATTATAAATATTAATTGTACGATGTATAAAAACAACTAAACAAAGCATTATTAACATTTATTTGAATACCAAGATATAACTCGATATTTATAACTCGTGGTAAATAATTAACGATTTTACCAAATAGGTAGGTGTGGTCGCACAACGCGAGACATTCCAGTATCATATTATCTGAAAGAACATGGTAGGTAAAGATATATATACGAAGATTTATTTCTATAAACATTACAAATATATTCTATACATTATGTTATGCAAAAATTTTTTTACTTTAGTCTGGGGAGTTTCTAGATTCCACAAGTGTCCCACTTTTAGTGCATTGTTTACGCCGCATTTTGNTTTTTTACTTTAGTCTGGGGAGTTTCTAGATTCCACAAGTGTCCCACTTTTAGTGCATTGTTTACGCCGCATTTTGAACGAATTGGATGGAGCTTAGAGCTGTATTGTTTTTGGTCTCTAAGTCCTTCACTATTTCACGTGCAGGGTGGAAATCGGCTTAGGGCAGTCTCAGCAGCACCAATTCGTCTATTGTCAGCCAGCTCCGCTCGGATTCGTTCCAATTGAAATACACGCTCTCAGGCGGAAATGGAAGGATTAAAAGCGCGCGTGTTTTGTTTCTCCAGCGCGATATGGGGAGCAAATATTAAAACCACACGAATGTCTTTCATTCCACGCCAAATTTTGCATTGAGCCAATGTTGGTTTATTCCGTTCTTTCCTTATTGCACTATCCTTTCTGTCTGATGGGCATGTTTTCATTATTCTACGATCTTTTATGCAGCACATGAGCTTTATGATCATTGAGGACCGTTCAGTCGTATAAATAATTTTTAAATTTCCACAGATGTATGCATGTGCTGAAAACATTCTGGTGTATAAGAATATATATAATTATGATGAATACAGCGTAGTTTAAAGTAAATGAATTTTAGTCAAATTTTTGCGTATTCATACAAAACTATTACACCTGATTGCCTTTATTTCCAGATTTGAGATAATTAATTTTTTAACTGNTTTTTGCGTATTCATACAAAACTATTACACCTGATTGCCTTTATTTCCAGATTTGAGATAATTAATTTTTTAACTCTCCCAGTAAACATACCTGACCCTCGGATAAATTAACAATTATTAATATTCTTGTAATTCTTTTTCCAAAGAAAATTTATTTAACTATAAAAGGTAAAAACTTTATATGTATACCGTGTTTCATACTTTAAAATATATTTGTTGTGTCCGACTATCAAATACCAGTTAAATAAATAATTAATGTGTATTTATTTTCTGTATGTATGTCATTCNATTTGTTGTGTCCGACTATCAAATACCAGTTAAATAAATAATTAATGTGTATTTATTTTCTGTATGTATGTCATTCTCTCAAAAATACAATTTCTGACTATGTAATATGTATTTACTTATATCGCTATTTAAATATCTCTAAACTTACAAAACACAGTACATTTTTAACGATATTCGAAGCTCAGTTATTTATAGTTTTGTTATAAAATAATTTTAAAAAAAATTAATTTTTACCAAAAATTTTAGATACGCATTTGTAATAAAAATGTTATTCCGGAAAATATTGCACGAGTTCAGAAATAATGATATTTTACGGTGAAATATTTTTGACAATGCATACTTGGAGATTATTTCGTTTTATGTCAGTTATAGCTCATTTAAGCAACAAGTGCTTCTCAACCACTTTGGCCACAAAACAAATACCACAACGTGGAAAACTCTAAATTTTGAAATCCTACTAAAGCAATAAAACAACGGATAGGAAGTTAATAAGTTACATACGTACGTAGATATAGTAAGTTAAATTCTTATTTCACAACCACTTATCCAAAATAATTTTTTGCTGAAATCTCGAGCATTGGCTACATTCTCTGTATACAAAATTATTTAGTTCATATAAGTTATGAAATTCCTGATACTTGAAAATTCATTCATGATAAAATATTGTCGCAAGAATGTATAGTGATGCTCCATTAAATTACGTTTACACCAAATTTGGTGCAATTCATTTTAATTCCTCTGAAACCATAGCAACAAACTTCAATTAATAGATATAACTAGCACATATATCACAAATCACTTACATTATTCTGGTAATTAAATTTGCCAGTATACCAAGTTTTGTTTAAATAAGTACAACGAATGATAAAGCGGTTTGCTTTAAAGTGATGAAAATAAAAACACAGTTAGACCGCTACTATTTCAAATAAGTTCCTGAAATCTACAAAACAATTATGCTATCAAATGTGTGAGTAAACGTCTGTTGCTCTTCGCCCTATGTTATAATAATTTTCAAGAGCCAAGGTCTTCAGAGCTGATGAAGGTGAAGTGAGGTAGGTGAATAACGAGGCAGTGACGAAATATGATGTCGGTGATTTACCACAAAATATTTTCGCTGACTAGAAAATAGTTGTAGCACAAATAAAATTAATATCTAGGAGGTAGAACATAGGGCAGCGGAATCCCAGATTCAGTGCTTGCATGGTAGACAGCACGATGCCGGCATCTTCCATAGTTGTAGAAGCCTTCGATACCTTTGCGAGTGTGTTGGTAGTGTCATTTTAACAACGTTTTTATCTAGGACGAGCGTGGCAACAACGGAGTATCGCTCAAAAGAAGAGGCTGTCAAATGACTTCGATTTTAATGCCCTTTCGGATGAAAAATTGAGCACCTATCCAGTTCGCTTATAGCAGATGATATTCTAAACTGTGATTCGGTTCTTGAATTTGACATAACTGCAATGCATTGAATGACAAAAGATAATCAGATTTATGAGGCGCTCAAGCGCAAAGACAAGGTAATATCTCTTTCAGAATAACTAAAAGTGTTAATTTGAGAGGACTCATAGTGAAAATTTCTCATAATCTAGCGTTTCATCGTATTTTCTGGCAAATGCAGTGTGGTGGTGACGACATATAAATGGAGTCATGTTTCTATTATGAGCTAACAACTCTTCCTCCCACACTTTTTATGGCCACTACTTGAGAAATCCTTGCCCAAATCTAAATTGATACCATTATTAGAGAGGAAGGCCAAACAGACACTCAGCCACATTTGTTTTCGATGGTGGTGACGTAAACCATGTCATATGGCACAAAGCTTGCACATACAAACAGAGGTGTTAGAGGTATAGTAGATGCCTAGAACGTAGCTATGGGTAAGGTGTATTTCTGTTTGATGGCTACGAGCGAAATATGAAAGATGTCAAGCATATGATGGGCAGAGCAAAGATCTCTTCAACACAATTAATGTTTTAAATGTTCAAGCATTCACTCGACAAAATAAAATATTCGGAAACTCAACAAACAAATGTTTTTAATTACAGTGATCTTCTGTGAATTGGGTAAAGTTGGCCACAATGCTCAGCAAGCAGCCGCGGATGCAGAGGCTCTTTTCGTACTAAACTACTGAAGAGGGGAAGTTAGGGAACAATTCAGTAGCTGTAGAAAAGGATACTGTCCTCCTACTTCTCTGTATTGATCTTATGTCATCATCATTGGAAGTGTACCACATGATTCCCGGAACAAAGTTAGCATCAAGTAAATTGTTCAACATAAGTACTTCAAATCAACCTTGGATATGTGAAAAATAAATATATACTGTTTGCGCATACTATGGTTGCGACACCATAGTGTCTGCAAGGTAAACACATTCAAGACAATTGAAGACTCTAAGAGTTGTAGGTTTGCTGAGATCCTTTCAGTGCTACTGGAATAGCATAAGCTGAAGTCTTAGCAGCAGGTGCATATTTTATTGGCTCTTTATATGGCCGAAATCCTCAAGACACACTCAATAACACAGGTCTAATGCTCTACATGGGATACAATGGGTGACAGGCCGTAAATAAACAGTTCAGTCTGTCTGTTCTCCCAATAATTGCAGCACCTGTAAGATAACACTATCTTACGGTGTATCAACAAATACAGTTCTGACGAGATGTCGATCTTCCTCGAAATGAGCGTGGCTGTAAAATAGTCAATAGTGAGCACACCTTGGTGCCAACACCATAGTCAGCTGCACAAGCTGCAGCTGCTTGTCGGACTGTGGACGTGCATACTTATGCTAAAGAGGTGTGGGCTGTTTACGAACATCACATTGCAAGATTCAGTTCAATGTGAAGCGATTTCGTCGGTGTGTGGTGCACTCGGAAGCAAGCTGAGTATGAAAAAAATATTTTTTCGTTATTGTACCGCGAATGTCGAAGTTTGTAGACATCGCAGTGGGGAAAATCGCAAGATGTGAGTATGAACCTACATTTTGTGCTGTCAACATCGCAACTGTCGTGCGCTATTCACCACGAATACGATTGTTCAAGGAGAGCTGAAAATTAACAGTGTACGTAATTTACTCTAAGTTAATTAACCAAGAAATAAATACAATACACTAATATGATGTAAAATACTTTGAATTACTCGCAAGATATATTTTTATATATTTGAAGTAATCTTTGTAGTTTATTGTTTGTTAGTTACTGCGGCATAACGAGTTTATTTTTCCACTCAACAGATATCGCGTTGTTATTTACTTCTCTGCCCAACGGTGAGTTGTAAGTTTATAAACCACAAATAAAAATAGTTAACGACATTGTTGCAGAACTCATTTATAGTGCCTTTTTACATATTAATCTGTTATTTGGTTATGTATTTACGTTTGCCTGGAAAAATTACTAAATAAAATTTACATAAGGATTTTTATTTTATATATTGGTTCCGTGACGTCACAGAATTTCAATATTATTCTAAGTTTAACGAAACGCGTATCGCACTGCAGTTCATTACCACTGTAGTTGCTTTGTGTTTTGTTGTGTCACCGAATCATAACGATTGCTGTCGGAGAGTTCGTGTTCAGTCCGCTGGTGTCAAGTGTTAACCAATAGCCTATGAGGCAATTGTGCAGGGGATGAGTGTGTCAATGCTGCAGAAGTGGAAGACGACAATGGAACACAGCTGTGCTCGTTACTGTACGGAAAGTGTGAGGAAAATGTCTATGAAGTGGAATGAGAGTTCTTTTCTGCAAAGCGAGGGCGTCAGTATTAGTACACCTGCTACCGGTTATAAGCAGACTAGCCGCGGCCAACAACGATAGCACTAGCTCCAGTCTAACAAGCACATCTTACAAGATGGAACAAAGTTGCGTAATTGGAACTGCTCAAATTTGCTGCTACAAAGCAAACAGTAATAATGTACACTTTTTCTATGTTCCGAACAATATCAATTTACTTCACTCATACGTTTCTTTACTCGAAAACAGCAAACACAAAATACCCCGTTTAATCTGATAGTAATAACAAAACCTCTTAAAAGGAGTTATATTTTTAGTTGATCACTTTCCCACTTTCAAGTTATTTACAACCAATACAATTGCATATAATTAGAAAAATATGCATTTTTTTAAAAAAAATAATTAAAATAGTGTTAGTGGGTTTATTAACACAAATATTACAAACTAGGTTAACAGAACTACAAAGCAGCTATTTGTTTCTACAAATACACACAGTACAGGATGAGTATAAAAGAATATCCCAACCTTGAAGGTTTATAATATCAAAATCCAACAACCTACAACCTTGATTGACCAATCGAATGAGCCGTGAAACCGTGAAGTTTGTTTACCATTCATTCATAAATGTTCAATGTGACCATCATGAGCTGCCCGAACGACATCAACGCGATAATCAAACTCGTTTCATGATCTTGTCAGCATGTCCGGTGTTACGGTTTGGGTGGCGTTCGTAACTCTTGGTTTAAGGTGGTGAGGGGGAAGCGAGCTCGCATTCGACACGTCAATGTCAAGGGGACTGTCTGATGTTTATTTTATGTGCCCAGAACGAGGTAGACGATGCCTTCATGTCTAAGCTGGTTTTTTTTAGTGATGAAGTGAAGTTCCATACAAATGGTAAGGGGAACCGGCACAACGTGTGGATACGGGGTCAGGAGCCTCCACATGAAACCACCGAACACGAGCGCGCTTTCCCCAAAGTGAACGTATTTTGCGTTGTATCCAAAGACACTGTTTTCGGCCCTTTCTTTATTTACAAGCCCACTTTTACTGGAATTCCATATTTGGACATGCTTACAGAGTTGTTGTTTCCTCAGTTAGAAGAGGCGGCGGGAGACTTCATTTTCCAGCAGGATGGTGCGCCACCCCATTGGCACCTAGCTGTTCGCGGATACCAGAATGAGACGTTGCCGCAACGCTGGATTGGTCGAGGAGCAGCTGGTGACCAGGGTATTCATCACTGGCCCCAAAGAAGCCTGGATCTTACCCCGTGTGATTTTTTTCTGTAAAGGTACATAAAAGATCAAGTGTTTCGTCCACCATTGCCGGCTAACATTGACGACCTCAAAACGAGAATAACGGACGCCATCCAAACCGTAACACCGAGCATGCTGACAAGAGTGTGAAAGGATTTTGATTATCTCGTACATGTCGTTCACGCTGCTCATGGTGGTTACATCGAACATTAGGAATGTATGGTAAACAAACTTCACGGTTCCACGGTTCGTTTGATTGATCAATTTATTAAGGTTGTAAGTTGTTGGGTTTTGATATTATAGATCTTCTAAGTTGCGGTATTCTTTTATTCTCAGCCTGTACATAAGTATTCTGCACTATTCCCGTGTAAATTAAAAAATATTTAAATTATTAAATTTTTAATTGTTTATCTTAACACACACAAACACAATACACGCCTTTTTAAACTACATTTTTGTGACACAAGAAACAACGCCTATTTCTGACGAATTTAGGAGGAAAATTTTCTTTAAAGTCCTCTTCACTATTAGCTACAAACGTATACCAGTCTAATGGATCAAGGACAGTTGTAAGAATAAGATTTGATTTCGGTTTAAGTGCAACTAAATTTTTAGTTGCTAATGCCTTTTTTAGAAGTGGCACTTGTGCTTCTTTTGCATAGTGCTGATTATTCTGGTTCTAGTAAGAGTTAATTTTGTACCCAAATTACATTATTGCTTACAAAACTTGTGTAACTGAACAAGTAGTTGATTCGCAAGGTGTCGTAACCGTCAATTCTTGCTGTGTTTTTTTTATAAAAGAAGAGTGAGAATGCTTGAGGAGGATAGAATTTTGGTAAATTTTAAAATGATTTTTTTTTTAATCTGTGAATTTGAATGTAATTTTCAAGTTTATTTATGATAGTTAACATATATTACCATTTGCCAATAACTAAAGTACTGAAAAGAATATATATGTGTGTTTTTATTTTGTGATGTTGGTGGTTTTGAGATAATATCTTATTTCAGAAAATTTATATTCTTTGGTACAATTAATAACTATGAGATAACTGTTTTGGTAACATTTTATCGGGTAATAATTATGGAAATAACAAATATAAGTGGGTTGGAATAAAAAACTAGCTAGATGGTGGTCAAACAGATTACAAGAGCAAGCATAAAAAATACATAATGTAATGGTATATTTCAGAAACATACTTTGATATGATAAGGTAATGTTCCAGAATTTCGTGTTGGATGGCAAAAAGACTGTTGCGTGTAAATAATTTAAATACAATATTTAACAACTTTATAATGTACGTCTGTTGACTGTTTGTCTTCAAACCGAACATTTACATTCATTTTACTACAATATGAAAACGTGAACTCAAACCACAGCATGGATCAGCAGTCCCACAAATCATTACTCAACCTAGGACCCGGCAAGCACGAAAGAACATCCAGTAGGGAAGTTGTTTCTGATAATTTGAAAACAGGAGATTATAAATCAAGTGGCTATATTATTGAGTAGTTTCAAGTATTTCAGAAGATAAAATTTCGACTAAAATACATTCAAACTATGAAAAACCCCTTTGTATTTGACAGCTCCCATTTTCTTCACCGGACTATACATTGTAGTATCGCCACAAGATTATTCCCATTATCCATACTACTGGGTTCAATTTCCGGTGGGGCCGCTTCCGCACGTGAGAATCGTGCCGTATGAGGTCACTGCTCGGCGGGTTTTCTCGAGGATCTCCTCATTATCCCCGCCTTGCATTCACGTGCTGCTCCATACTCACCTCACTTCACTTTCATCGGCTCAAGATATCGATGTTAATAGCCATACAAATCCTTACACTCCACTCAAGCTTTCACCGGAAGACTCTAGGAAGTACTTATCTCCCTCAATCTGCCTTATGGCAAAATACATTTAGTATACAGCGCTTTCTCATTCTATACAATTTTAATGATTTCCCCATCTGCGATATTGTGGGAATTTCAGTATCTTATTTAGAAAGGTATACTCTCCCTGTGAGCAAATTTACAGCGAGTTTGCTAATTTTGAACGAATATCAGTATACTATGTACTCTGTTGAAGTAAGCGCTGGTATGTGCACAGTACAAGACTTTTTATATTTGTAGGTTAAAAAAAGGATAATTACAATAATTATAAGTCATATATGAAAACTTCTTAAATAAATTAAAAAAATTCTCTCTTATAATTAACGTTGCTTAAAATTGTAATTAAAAGTTGCCTTTTGGAACATTGCGCACCTAGCGGCGGAAATTTTCCCTATGCCAAACTCTCTCATAAAAAATCAGTTTTTGTTCCTAGCCTTAGTATAATTAACCTTAACTCCCTGCATGAGCCCGGGTAAGGTTTATTCTACTCAGGTTGGGAAAATCAATGCTTTTAGTTTGGCAACTAAAATTTTTCGCCCCCAGATAAGCGCTAGTGTCGCATGTGTAATGGATTTCCTCTACTTTCTACGTTAAAAAACAAGATAATTGCAATAATTAGTAATCAAATATAAAATGACTTCGTAACTAAGTAAAATCTTTATTTTTTATTGTTCACGTAGCTTAAGATTTTGAAACACTGCGCACCTAGAGGTGGAAGATTTCCCTGTGCCAAACTCCCCCATAAGAAAACTCGTTCTGTTCTTAACCTGAGTAGAATCAGCCGTAGCCTGGGCAGTTGTCGGCGCCGACCGCAGCGCCGTGGGTGACAGCAGCATGAGTTGACGTTGCGGACGATCAAGGGGGTTGGCCTCAGGGGCGTGCACTTGGCGCGTGTACGACGCTACGTCTGCGCGCCGCGTGTCGAACCCGACGATACTGTAAATCCGTAGCGGCAGCCAGAGGCCGGTCGCCGGCCGTAAACACAGCAGCTTTACGACCCGACCGTGGCCGCTATCTGGTGATTGCACCCTCTCCCGCCCCTCCTAACCCAACCCCTTTTTGCACTCCATCCCTACTGTGCCCACTCCCCTTCTCCTTAACAAACCCTGGTGGTCCAGCAAGAGAAAGGTAGGGGGCCATGACGTCATGACTTTGAAGGCTAAGGTGACCAAACACGACAGGTCGAAAGCAATCTCATCGACGTACATTCGTACCCATCCCAGCACTGTGCAAAGGGCGGTCTAATATGAAGCTTTGCAGCAATTTGTCGCCTGTTTCAATTAACTGAGCGCTTTTTAAATCCTTCCTTAGTATTGGTTATGTCAATACATCTTTTAAGTTATATCAACGTGTGGGCTACCAGGACAAACACGCAGGGTGATCTAGTCTGACACTAAAACTTCGTGATTAATTCCACGATTGAAGTAACTATGGTGTCGTTCGATTGGGTATATGACTATGAGGCGAGCATGCACTTGAATATGCGTCGCGCATGCGCGAGGTACGGGTGCGCGGCCCACTGCGACTAGCGGCAATTTAGAGTGTACGATAAAATTTCCGGGCGGTATATATCGCGACTTTGATGTGATAGCATAACAATTTTGGCGTCAAACGAACTGCCTCGTCTAGATATGTCGATTTAAGCCAAGAAAAGCAAACTATTCAACTTGTTATTCACTCTCGTATTCCAAAGAAAATGTTACCAGCTAACGCAGGCGCCTATAAACGTAATAGCTACCCCGTGAACGTGCCAAAGTCACGCTCCGACCTTTTCTTGCAACCGTGTAGTATTCTTATATATGTAAATATATGTTACCAAAATAACTATTTATAGTCAGTTTGCGGTTTCTTCACAACTTTTCTGAGGTGCTTTTGAAGTTTCACTTCCACGATGTTCCTCCGCCTAATGCAGATAAAGCTTAAGTCAGTCTAGAAAATCACACCGAAGGGACATCGCGCTGCATTCGTGCGTACCCAGTCCAATAATATTAAGCATAATAGGAGAAGATTGCAGTTTCTCTGGAGTGATGTGGCCCTGCCTGTTGTAAAATGCGTGTGCTCGCGTTTCCGGTCAGGCATCGGGTTCATAGTCCATCGTCTCGCAAATCAGCAGTTGTACGTCGCGGGGTGCAATGGCAGGCGTTAAGACATGGTCGGGAAGTCATTGCCTAGACAACAACCAGCGTCGATGCCTTGCGTGCTGATTAAAATGTACACTGAAGAGCCAAAAAAACTGGTACACCTGTCTAATATCGTGTAGGGCCTTCGCGAACACTCAGAAGTGCCGCAAGACGACGTGACATGGACTCGACTAATGTCTGAAAGTTTACAGGAGGCAACTAACACCATGAATCCTGCAGGGAAGTCAACAAATCCATAGGAGTGTGAGGTGGTGGAGATCTCTTCTGAACAGCACGCAGCAAGGGATCCCAGATATGATCAACAATGTTCATGTCTGGTGATTTAGGTGGCCAATGGAAGTGGCTAAAGTCAGAAGAGTGTTCCTGGAGCTACTCGGTAGCAACTCTCGACGTGTGGGGTGTCGCATTGTCCTGCTGGAATTGTTCACGTCCGTCGGAATGCACAATGGATATGAATGGGTGCAGGTGATCGGACGGGATGCTTACGTATCTGTCACCTGTCAGAGTCGTATCTAGATGTATCATGGGTCCCATTTCGTGCCAACTGCACAAGCCCCATACCATGAGAGAGCTTGCACCAGCTTGAACAGTCCTCTGTTGACATGTAGGGTCCTTGGATTCATGAGGATGTCTCCATACCCGTACACGTCCATCCGCCCGATACAATTGGAAACAATCTCGTCAGACCAGGCCACATGTTTCCAGTCATTAACAGTCCAATGGCGGTGTTGGCGGGCCCAGGCAAGGCATAAATATTTGTGTCGTGCAGTCAACAAAGGTACACGAGTGGGCCTTCGGCTTCGAAAACCCATATCAATGATGGCCTGTTGAATAGTTCGCACGCTGGCAGTTATTGAAGCTCCAACATTGAAATATGCGCCAATTTGAAAAAGGGTTGCACGTCTGTCACGTTTAATGATTCTCGTCAGTCGTCGTTTGTCCCGTTCGTTCAAGATCTTTCTCCGTATGCAGCGATGTCGAAGAATTTATGTTTTACCGGATTCCCGAAATTCAAGGTACACTCGTGAAATGGTCGTACGCGAAAATCCAAATTTTATCGCTACCTCGGAGATTCTATGTACCATCTCTCGTGCGCCGACTATAACACCACGTTCAAACTCACTTAAATCTTTATAACCTGCCATTGTAGCAGCAGTAACCGATCTACCAACTTTACCAGACGCTTTTTGTCTTATATAGGCGCTACCGACCACATCACGTTACTCTGATTTGTTCTATTATTTGCATACGCACGCCTATATCAGTTTTTTTTTTTTTTGGCTCTCTAGTGTATAACAAGGTTTAAGCCTTTGCAATCATCGGTCTGGCTTAGGGCATGGGTAATTAATTACGGGTTCAATGTGTGAGCCGCAGGAATACGTATAAACCGCTGCAGGCGCGGAAATAGTGGAAACACAGTGTAGTGATTGGTGAGTTGTGCGACCCGTCCAGCAATTGGAGGTGTTGCCACTGCTGGAGGCAGTGAGAAGGGCAGGCGAAGTTAACGACGGACGACTTAAAAGTAAAGTTGTAACTGGTTAAGTTAAGCTAAATATGGAACCCAATAAAGTAAACGACTAAAATTAGATATGTTAATCAGATTATTATGTACGGTTTCACTGTCAATGGCGCATAGGCTTAGATATACTCAGGATTAGTGATACTTCGTTTTACAGTAATCTTTATTCACCTATGTATCTAATTAGTATTGGTACTTATAAACCGAAGGATTAATTCTGTAAGAAATCTAGTAAATGTGCTATTGAACGCCTCAAGAAATTAAACAGGAACTTAGCATTAGATGAGTAGCGAACATTATTTTATGGTTTAAGAAACATCTTTCCCACCTTAAGTATAAGTTAATGATTGAAAGTGTATACTGGTTAATTGTGACTAAGCAACCCCCACGAAAACCTCTCGTAAAATAAAGCCAAGGAAGTAAGGAATTCTACAGATAGTGATATGTAGTTACAAGGTATTGATCATCTAACATCGGAGTGAAAAGTGAGTACGCCCTACCGCCTGTATGTTACGACATGGGTTCCAGATATGGAAATTATTAGGGGAAGCAACCTGCAACGTGATAATTTACACACTTGTACAGTGAAATTTAAGTAGTTTTATAATTATGGAATGTTTGCTTTTATGAAAAGTTGAGTCGTAATACAAGGTAGTGACTACATATTCCTACAAAATTTTATTTATATTTGTTTGGTGATTAAAACTTTACTAGGAGAGCGGGATACATACATTCCATACAGACATTTGCAAGATTGCATAAGCCCATCTTTTCCAGGAAAGTGGGCTAAAAAATGAAATGAAATGTGCCGACGAACAAATGATTGAAATAGAAGCACCGAACAACTGGCTCTGTAAATATTATATTTGACATTTATTGTTATCAGTATAATTTTCACTTAAGTGTGAAAAAAACTAAAACAAACAAATTTTAATGTCCACAAGGTTGAACGATTACTACNCAAACAAATTTTAATGTCCACAAGGTTGAACGATTACTACCGTAAACCAAGATTACCTTGTACCAGCAGGGGTAGCTTTGTGCCACTCAAAATGCCAGTTTTTTGTTTAAATTTCGCGAAGTAATAGTAATCAGTAACTCGGCAGATCGAAATTTAAAATACCCAGCTTCTTTCCTATTCCTTTTNAATTTCGCGAAGTAATAGTAATCAGTAACTCGGCAGATCGAAATTTAAAATACCCAGCTTCTTTCCTATTCCTTTTCACAAATAGTTCCAAAATATGAATTCTGAGCTGTGCAAAGTTACCTATGTAGAAATAAATTAACCCTGGTAAAAGGCACTTTTTTTCATCTTTAATAAAGTAGTATATCCTAACTAATATTATAAATGCGAAAAAGTGTTTGATTGTTGGTTTGTTTGTCCTTCTTTCACGTCACAACGGAGAAACGGATCGACGTTATTGTTTGTTCAGAGATAGTTGGAGGGCCGGGAAGTGACATAGGCTACTTTTTATCCCGAAAAATTATCTCATTCCCCCAGGAAAATTTTTTTTTGTCAAAATAGCGCCCGGCGTACAATCCTGCGTCAATGTAAGTTGTTAGTGTGGGACGACGTCGTAAGGGAGCAACGGATCGACGTGATTTTTCGCACAGAGATAGTTGGAGGGCCGGGAAGTGACAAAGGCTCCTTTTATCTCGAGAAAATATCTCATTCCCTCGAAGAAATTCTTATTGTAAAATAAAAAAAGTGCACAAACGGAATAAGAGTGCAACGTCGCAACCAAGCAACAGATCGACGTAATTTCTTGCATATAATAAGTTGGATGGTGGAAGGTAATATCAGCTACTATCGAGAGAAAATATCTCAAAAAGTTTACAAACGATAATAGTGAATCAAGTCGGATAAAAGTTTGCCGCCAGCGCGCTCTCTTGCTTTACACTGTCTAAAAACCGTTAAAGATGGAACAATATAATGTAGTAAAGAATTGTGTAAAATAAAGAGGCCTCAAAAAAACTCCATGGTAGTGTATATCTTTCTATAACAGAAAAATACTAATGAGTGTTTTTACCATTTAATTCACTGAGACGTTGAGCTTTATAATATGTATAAAGAATAGAAGATTAGCACTAAATAAAATTCAACTTTGTTTTAAAAATAACGTAAACAATATTTATGTAGTCTGTGCAAGCGGAGCCACGGGCACAGCAATTTTATCTAATATATAAAATTCTCCCGTCACAGTGTTAGTCACTGAACTCCTCCGAAACGGCTGGACCGATTTTTATGAAATTTTTTATGTACACTCGGTAGGTCTGAGAATAGATTTATATCTATTTTTTACACCCCTAAGTAATAAGGGTAGCCACTGCCAAACAATTTTTTTTTATTGTTTGAACAAAATTTTTATTTTCTATTTTTTTATGATGTGGCATCAAAAAATACATACCCTCCTAAATTTTCACCCTTCTACCACCAACCCTTATTTTTTTATAGCGAAATTCTCCCGTCAAAGTGTTAGTCACTGAACTCCTCCTCCGTCATCGTCCACAGAGCTCCATGCCTCTTCCAATTATACACCACATCCTCACACACTTACAATAAGTTATAGTTATTTTTTTCTAATACTATAAACACTAGAAATACTTTTTATGGCAAAACAACGTTTGCCGGGTCAGTTAGTATTAGATAAATTTGAAAACAGACAATACGATCCTATAAAATGGTTACGTAGATTTAAAGACGAATGCAATCGATTTCAGGTAAGTTCAGATAGACTAAGAATCCAGGCTTTATATTTCTTTGTGATGGGCTTGACAAAAGACTGGTATGAAACTAATCTGATAAAGATAGGTCTAACCGCTTCCTGGGAGATTTGGAAGAGTTATTTCTGTAATGTTTTTGTTCATAAAGGCTGGTCGATTGTTAGGAAAGCTATTAACTACAAATTTTCGGGAGGGTCCTTAATCGATTATGCACTTACCAAAGAGAAACTATGCCCGGAAGTGGAACCTTAAGGTACTGAATTATATTTTATCAACCAGATAGTGTTTGGTTTACCAAGGAAGTTCAAGAAGAACTTGATAGGGAACAAATAACTACTCTTGATGGTCTGTATACATGGCTTCGAAGGTTGGAAGACGCTTTTGCCAGAAAGAAAAGGAAAAGACCGTTATGTCCGAAATGTATAAAAAAATTTATTTATAAGGAAAACGAACCCCATCAGAAAAATGAAGCTCTACGGAATGAGTTTTCAATTTTCGCTGCCCTTGGTTTTCCAAGTAATTTCCATCCAGTAGCTAAATGTCGCAACAAGAATTCTGTCTCTAAAACACTACGATCAAATATGACATAACATTCTACAAATCTAAATTATATNAATGTCGCAACAAGAATTCTGTCTCTAAAACACTACGATCAAATATGACATAACATTCTACAAATCTAAATTATATGGAAATATTGAAAGTCGATTTTGATAGAAAGAATTTAAACTGAGAAACCGGGCGAAATCAGATCCGCCGATCCAATTTAACATCGGTATTAATGACAATTTAAAAACCAAAGCTGTTTATGATAGCGGCTCAAATGTAACACTAATTAATCAACGAATGGCTGATTTGCTTAAGTTTAAATTAGTAGAACAAAACGGTTAACGACGACTCATGTACCGCCACTGTGGAAGACATGGCGGCTTATATCCAGTCTCAATTACAGGGGGTCCGACCGACTATAAGGTGCGTGGAGGTTGCAGGTTTGGTAATGAGGTAGATTATGAATGTGGTATTTTGAAGTACGAATATATTGTCTCGTGTCTATATTCACAAATACACAACATCAACACTTGAGAGGTGCGGTACTGTGATAGTTTGGTTACTCGGATTTACTGAGCGAATTCGTGGTTGAGTGGGCTTCTCGTGACGGTGATTGTCATACTTAACTCTTGTTGCGGGTGTTGTCAGCTGTGGTGGGTGATCTCCGGCGATGGGTAGGCATTGGCAAGGCCACAGTTGCTGCTGACGTACTGGCGTGGTCAGGGGTCCGAACCCCTGACCTGACTCTCTGCTCGGCGATCTTCTACTGACTGGTTGACTTTACTGACGTAACNTCTTCTACTGACTGGTTGACTTTACTGACGTAACTGATTCTCCCGGCACGGAGTATCACAGCCTCTGACTGCCCCGATATGACTGACTGACGTACCCGATATTACTGACCCGGGCGGTAGTAATCGACTGATACCCCTCCACTCTTGAAACGGGCTTTTTATGCTGGCAAGCCCCCAGTCTGAATTGTCGGCACGTGGCGCCTTGTAGGGGTGGGAAGGAGGTGTGAGGGGGTGAGGTGGAAGAGCTCCGAACACAGCCTTCCAAATCACGTGTCCTGATTTCTGAAGTTTCAGGCGGGGGGGAGGGGTAATACCTACTGTCGTCAGCGATCCTTCTGTGGTNTCTGAAGTTTCAGGCGGGGGGGAGGGGTAATACCTACTGTCGTCAGCGATCCTTCTGTGGTGCGTATTTTCTGAGCTAGGTGAAATACGCCCGATTATTTGGTTGATATCTCGTGAATTCCCTGTACTCCACAGATCTCGCGGCGGGCGAGAGGTGTCCGGGATGAAGGGGGTGAAGGGGGAAGGCCTACGCTTCAGCTCCACGTGTACCGAAATTTTCCACCTGCCTGTGGTCCCACGTGCCGTCTCGTAGGCGCCAGCGAAGTGCGCTAGGCGGGGGGGGTGTGAGGTGGTGATGGATGTGAGCCAATGTCGTGCTATAATCCCTAAACCGGCACGCGACAAGGTGTACTAAAAACAATCAGCAGACTTGAGTTCACTGCAGCCCGGGCTACAATTATGCTTCGTATTGGAAGTATTACAGAATACATAACTACCTATGTTGTAAAGAATTATAAGTTCTACTATGATCTCTTGCTACGTATCGATACTATTCAGAAATTTAAGTTGATTCAAAATGAGAATCTAAGAATTTTTCAACGCATAAATAGCGAGAACGTAATAGATCTACAGGAGGGCCGATCAAATAATTATCAGATGCAGACTCCAAAAGATACTGAAGATTTGGATACAGAAATCGAAGTAAATTTTAATGAAAATTTGAACACAGACGAATTTGAAGCTGACTTGCAACATATAGAAAATGATGAGAAGAAACAAACCATTTTACAAATAATTAAAAAATATAGGCATTTGTTTGCAAAAGGCAAATTTGATATAGGCAAAGTACGATGACAAGACGCTGAGATAAAACTTCTAAGGGACAAATACGTCACCTCTCGCCCATACAAAAAATGTTCAATCCCTGACGATACAGAAATCAGAACTAAGATTAAGATATTACTACAAGCCGGGCTCATCGAAGAATCTGAATTTCCATTTGCGTCTCCTGTAACTTTAGCATGCAAAAGAGACGAAGGAAGAAAATCACGCCTATGCATCGACTTCCGAAAATTAAACAAGTTGGTAGTTCCAGAATGTTTTCCTTTCCCTACAATTAAATATGTGTTGTAAATTGTGAATATATTACAGTATTATATATTAATTCTGCCTTTCGGTGCATCGCACTTAAAGTACAAGATCGAAAAAAAACTTATTTTATAACTAAGTACGGAAAGTTCATGTTTAAATTTCTTCCCTTTGGTTAGAACGCTCCAGCCGCATTCCAGAGGATATTGTCAAATATAATCCGAAGAAATAATTTGGATGAGTTTGCCATCAATTACATCGATGATATCTTGATTTCCTCCCGAACCTGGGAGGATCATCTCAATCATATTATAAAATTTTTACACGTTATATACTCTGAAGGTTTCAAATTAAATCTAGTTAAATGTTTGTTCGCAGCCAAATCAGTCAAGTACCTTGGACACACTATTTCGAAGAACACAGTTTCTCCAGCCGAAGGAAATTTTGTCTCTACCCAAAATCTTCAAAGACCTTCTGATAAGAGTGGTGTGCGGAGTATTCTGGGTTCTATAAACTTCTACTTGAGATATATATAAAATAGTACGCAAAAACTAGAACCACTGCATCAACTACTGAGGAAAGATGTCAAATTTGAATGGTCTGACTGTGAACAGACCATCAAGATGATTAAGGATTATTTATGCTCTAAACCGATCCTGGCTATCTACGATATTGAAAAAACCCGTCTTCATAGAGACAGATGCCAGCTACAAAGGTATCGGCGCAACACTCAAACAACCCCAAGAAGACGGAATACTACATCCTGTTGCGTATTTCTCTCGCAAGCTCTCAAATAGAGAAAATCGTTTAGACATTATTCATCTCGAATGCAAGGCTATCAAGGACGCAATAAAGTTTTGGCAGTACTACTTAAATGGACGTCACTTTACGGTCTGCAGTGATCACAAACCGTTAGAAAATTTAAATACAAAAGCCGGAACTGAAGAAATCCTTGGAGACCTTATTCTTTTATTATCTCAATTTGACTTTAATACTATATATAAAAAGGGAAAAGAAAATATTCTGGCTGATCTCCTTTCAAGAAATCCAGTCCTTGAATACTTCGAAAATAAAGATGCGATCTAAGATGTAAATTTAATAGATATATACACTATAATAAAAGACCAAACACATCATCTTTCTGAGTTGAAAGCAGCTAAACAGATAGAGTATAAACAAGGGATCAAACTCAAGAAATTAAGAAAAATATTAAGAATGTTTGTTTCTCCCACTTTAGGAAATGAAATAATTGAACTTTTTCATAAACATTATGGTCACATTGGTCCAGCACAGATGATTGCAACCATCAAACCACATTATTACTTCAAGGGTCTGGACAAAGCTGTACATACCTTTTATAAAAACTGTAATTTTTCTATTGAAAACAAAGTTCGTCGTAGTCGTGCTGTCGGTCTACTCTCACAACTTGGCCCTGCTACAGAGCCTTTTCAAATAATGTCACTCGATAGTGTCAGAGGCTATGCTGGAAACCGATCCACCAAACGATACATGCAAATCTTGGTGGATCATTTCACCAGATATGTGTGGATCTCCACTACAAAGCGTCAGAACGCCCAAGATTTTATAAATTTTATTAATCCAATCGCCCAACAAAATACTATCTCAATCCTAATAGCAGATCAATATACGGGCATCAATTCTTCTGGCTTCAAGAACTATTTAGAAAAACAGGAATACAAATCGTCTTTACATGCATTGATCATCCCGAATCAAACGGGCTTAATGATCGATTACACCAAATAGTAGTAAATCGCCTCCGGTGTAAAATTAACAACGATAACCATAAAGCCTGGCTAATCCTGGCACAGGAGTGTGTCAACGAGTACAATGATACCACACACTTTGCACCATCATACTTACTACTGGGAAAGAAGTTCACGATATCGCCCCTTCAAGAAGACTACCAAACATCTCTTGAAGAAGACCGCAAAATAGCTCTCCGGAATTCTATGAAGATTTTTCAAATAAATAAGTAACGTGTAGATAAGAATCGACTGCAGCACACCTTCAATGTTGGCGAATTAGTCTATATTGAAAATGGTAATAGGCTGAATCGTAATAAGTTAGATCCAGTTCGGATCGGACCTTATCCAATCATCAGGCAGATCTCACCGACAGTGTATGAAGTTGTTTGTGAAAAGAAAAAGATGATTTCTAATTTTTTCCATTTCGGAAATCTGCTTCCTTGTTCCCTGCGGCAGCCGACTTCAAGGGGGGAGGTGTAAAGGTTGACTTCACTGCTCCGTAGACGCTCTGCAACCTCGCTACAACCTTCCCTTCATTTGTCAATGTTATTATCACATGTTTATCTTGTGATTTCTTTGTTTCTTTACTATGTTGAATGTACGTGTAATTTAATTATTTTATATAGAATAAAATCGCGTTCAACAATCCTATATATATACACACACAATGGCGTTTTCACTGCTGACTGTACTATGTGTATTCCAGTAAATATTTACGTTAAAATGTGCAGTGCCAAGGGATTTTTTTCAAATTGAGTCCAAAACTGTTGTGAGCCAATTCCAATTGAATGCTCGAGTTTTCGATTTAAACTGAATCAAATTTCCCCAAACTTGAAGGAAGATATTTAGATATGGTAGAAAGATTACATATATTAAAATGGTAGCCACTGATATTTTACCCACTGGGATTAATACAAGGTACTAATAATGTTACCTTTAAACTGCACCTTCTTGTGTAGATGTAATACATTTTACAAAATGTTTAGTTTTATGTTTACTGCCGTACCAGTTTACGGTTTTCTACATTTCAAAATAAGATGCAAAATTTTTGGTATAGAATTTTGTTTATTTGCTCGAATTAGCATTTTTTTTCTGCCTAAAAAAATTTTGTGAATATCTTGGTATACTTGGAATAATTTTGATTCGGATTATGATATGGGATGATTTTGGTTCCTCTAAATTGATTTCATTTAGGAATTATTTTTAGTGAAGTTAGTACAGATTTTAAATTGTATCCCTACGTTTAAGAAATTCTGGCCCCGGCATGAAGTTACCACTTTGTGTATTTGTGACTCTCAGGACTTGCTGGCGTTTTTCTTGAATTACGTGAAAGTAAAATATTTTTGTTTTGTTTATTTTGCATTACTTAATGAGTAGAAGATAGTTTTAATAGCTTTCTTTGGGTATCTTGTAATTTGTCGTAATTTCGTCAGTTCAACATGAGTGCCAAGTTTGGTCTGTGAGTACAACCTCACTTAATTAGTTCGTTTTCATTCCTGCACCCAATTTTAGCTAGTTATTCATTTATTTTTGCCCTAATTATTTTGTTTTTGTGAGACCTAGCGCTCCAGACTTTCTCAACTTTAGGTTTCCTGGTTTAATATCTCCAGTTACATTCCTCATGATAAAATTTCCACCTCCGTCATGTGCATGTTTTGTCTCCGAAGTTAATAAAACTAACTTCCTTTCCCCGATGGCTACATCAGCCTTTTTTTGCGGAATGAAACCCACCATTGATGAAGATTGCTGTTTCATTACTGTACAGCTAAGTCCTACTGAACTATGTAATTATGCGTAAGTTTAAATTCTCGTCACGAGTATGAGCGTTTTGCTAACGTTCGTTTACATGAGGTTTTGATATTGAGAATTTCATTGTAAGTTAACATAAGTAAGTTGCTTCAGTTGTCAGGTTTTCTTACCAGATTTAAATTTACCGTCAACTTACTTAATTGGTTTTAATGATTTTACTAGCTGGTTTCAATACGGAAGCGATTATTTTACCATTATGTATTGCTGACATACATTATAACCCCTTAATAAAAATAATTGGAACCAGTGTTAGTAGAATACATTATTTTGTAAAGAAACTTAACGAGCTGTTGATGGCAACGTTAGCTTGTTTTGTATTTTTATTATAACTGTAAATAAAAATTAATAGACTCTAAGGGAATTTTTTTTCGAGACAGCCCCAAGCTCATATTATTTAAAAACAAATATTTTACATCCGGTTTCCTTTACTACCGTGTAAGTAAATAAGGTCTAATTTGGTTTTGTGCACATGCACGAAAGTTCAGTGTACTGTCGCTTTCTGTTTAACGTTTGTTAACTATGTTTAAGTCCACTTGTGTTTTTCGTGGTTTTTGGTAGGATGTTTGGTGCCAGGATATTATTGCCAGGTTACTGCGGCAGTTAAAACTGATTTAGCAGTTGTTTTAAACCCAGGAATTTTGTTCAAATAGAAACTGTAGGTACCCTATTTTGGCAATAATAGGTAACAAGCACACAGATTCTCAAAAGCAAAACAAAGATTCAATGGCTATGAGTAATTTACAAATCTCTACAAAATAGAAATAACGTTTCGTCGTTTGTCCTTTAAGTGAGTATAAATGTATAGAAACATAATAATACGATTCCGCTAGTAATTTATATAGCTGAAAAATATGTATATGGCCTTGTTTTTCCTACCCCACATGTTTTAATAACAAATGAAATAAATACTTTAATTAGTTAAATTCTGTTGGTTCTTACTAAATATATAATCTGTGCTTTTTTATGGGCGTTAACTGACCCTAACTTCACAGGTATTACCTACTAAAATATACCCTACATGTTTCCACATACGTTTAATTCTGTTAGTACCTAACATATTATAAATATTAAATAACACTTCCACGCCCAGTTCCATCACGAGACGGAGTAGATATGTCGTAGGGCAGTGGAAAGGTCTGGGTTGGTCTACACGAAAGGAAAAACAGACATTACGATAAATTATTAGACTGCCTTATACGAGGTGAAATGTAAATGAAAATGCGGTGGAATGGAGATGAAAGGAAATACAGAAGTACACGTGAAAACTCTCATCCAGTAGTGACAGCCGCACTGTCATAATATGCATTTTCGTTTAAATAAAATATTTATTTTCAAAAAATTATACACTCACTTGAATTTCATCACATGAGGGTATCGCTAGAAATTCTCTCAAATACACTAGTTTAAACCATTTCCACGATAAATAAATTACATTTTACACATGCACTTAGAAGCTGAAATTTATCAAACGGTATGAAACTTTGCTACCAGTACCATTTGTAAAAAGACTCGATTTGAGTGGAGTGAGTGAGGGATAAAGAGATTTGGGTGGCTCTTGACTACGAGATCTTGAGAGCCTATGAGGGTGAAACGAGGCATGGATCAGCCCCGGAATTAAAGGGCAGGAAAAACGTGATATACCCGAGAAAACCCGACGACCAGCGGCATCGTCTGGCACGATTCCCACATGTTAAAATTGGAGTGTGACCCCCGTAAATCAAACCCTGTTACCCTTGGTGGAAGGCGAGTAGTCGTTTTAAAATAGTGATCTGATTTCGTTCTACTGGATTCCCAAATTTCATCTGAGCGCGGATTTCATTAATTAAAGTTAATGAAATTATGTTTTTTAACAGTTGCAGGTATGGCTATGGCCTTTGGACGATGCACTGTAAATCTTACTTCACCTAAGAACAAACTTTACTCAGTTGCGTCAGTACTGGTCATTTGAAACATTATGCCAAGTTAAGAAAATTTTAGTGTACAAGCCGTGTTTTGACGACCAAAATATTTATACATTAATAACGAAAGGTGCAAGTATCATTTTTTTAAAGAGTATCGTCAAATAGTTTCACAAATAAATTATTAACACTTTATTAATTTATTGAATGATTTTTGTACGCACACACACTGCCCCTATACATGTGTAAAAATAATAAACATATGTTTACAATTTAATTTTTTCCTTGCTCTTTGACTGCAAATTCACAATGGTTCTATAAAATTGGCCAGGTTTCTCTCGTAATATTTCATTTAAGCATTTAAATTGCAAATGCTCTTTCACAAATGTNCTTAAAGAGTATCGTCAAATAGTTTCACAAATAAATCATTAACACTTTATTAATTTATTGAATGATTTTTGTACGCACACACACTGCCCCTATACATGTGTAAAAATAATAAACATATGTTTACAATTTAATTTTTTCCTTGCTCTTTGACTGCAAATTCACAATTGTTCTATAAAATTGGCCAGGTTTCTCTCGTAATATTTCATTTACGCATTTAAATTGCAAATGCTCTTTCACAAATGTCACCACAGCCGCGCCACTAGCAAATTTTCGCTGCTTTGCTGTGGCCGTTTGTATTTTATAATCCTGAGGTAAAAAAAAAAACCTGTCGTACATTCATGACCAAAATGGACTATGATTTGACTGCAATGTTATTGTTGTACATATGTACGTCACCGTAAAAAAAGTTCAATTTTGTTAAAATAATAGAGATTAATTTTTTAATGTTTTATTCTGTCACCTCATAATTTTTTTTAATATTTTTACATACATAACAAAATTTATTACGTACTATAATGAGCTGAGAGCTGTGTTAAAAGTGCATTCTATAATATTATAACCAATTGAAAATAGTGTAATCCTACCAAAGGAGACCATTGTAATAGCATTTACGAAAAATAATTAATTTAATTCATTCTAATTTATTCGTAAAATTTTGTCGGAAAACGGCTTAAGTAGCACTGCAGTATTTTAAGAAATTAATCACGTTAGAAACCTTTTTAATACCATTTATTCATATATAAAATTATATTTTTACGCACAGTACGCTGTTACAAGTTATTCGAAATAATGTCTAGGTTTTTCGTGTTGATAAAAACACCACGTATATTATTTTTTATGTTCAGTTTTAATTGCAAGAAATGTTGATCCTTATAAAGGTTTATTTTGATTATTATGATAAACTGTACGTCAGTTTGCAAACTGCTCAAGCATTCTAACGCAAACCTTTAAAAAAACAAATACTGATATCACGGAAACGGTTAGCCTTAGCGAGTGCCAACGAGACGATATTTTTGTTTCCTCATTAACATACTGTATGTAAACGTGCATTACATCCTGGTGTTTCGAAAGTAACAGGCAAAACATGTGATGAACCCCGAATACATAGCGAAATGGGAAGATTTTACCACCACACTCATAAAAGATAAGAGGTATCCGTTTCCTGTAACGCTGTTCTAATTTGCATTAATTACTTAATCTCAAATTGTTCCGGAAATATCTGCCGAAGTGTACTTTGAAATTTTATATTCAGTATCACTAAGAGGCCACAATTCTCATTCTATATAAAAATTCCCAAGCACGTTTCTGTTTTGTTTCTCGTAAGCAATCAACTCCCGAAATTAACGCACTACGTCCTGTCTCATTATGTATAAAATAAAAAAAGCCAGGTTAAAAAAAATTATTTATCGTCTTCTGTAACCGTATCATAAGAAATTTACTCTCATTGCCTTTTTTTTAGGTTGTAAATGCTACGGTATAATACAATTAAATATGGAGTGGGAGGAAGTCATTCTTCCAAGTGTCTTCTTGTCATATTATATGTGGACTCTAACAATTCGTTTCTCAACATAACATATCAATGTGTAATTTCTATAAAATCGAATGATTTATGTGTGCACGCACACTGTTCCTATTTATGTATTAAAATTGATTAATTACAAATTTTACCATTTAATGCTTAAATCATCTGGCTACTTGCTGTTAAGATAGAGACTTACTAGGTTTTCAAATTTGTAACTATCTGCAGTAAATCTGCATCGATATGGAACCCACTGAAGACAACATTATTATGTCTACCAATTAAAAGTTATTATATGCTGCTAATAGTTAATTGTTAAGGGAAATTTTCCCAATAGCAATGTGACAGCACAGTATCACGGTGTTCTTCATATTCATACGTTTGTTCTCTTTTGAGCTGGTATCAAATTACTATTCCGACTACATTTTCACTTTCCTTGAATTTCTGTGATTAGTAACAAAAGAAATTGTAGTGTTCGTAAATGCAATTTTACATAAAGAATTAAAGACAACCGTGTGAACTTTTCATGATGCAGCGTCAGTAAGTTAAAAGAATAATCAATCATAATTAAGTTTTCCTTTATAGATGACAGAGCATTGCTCCTTCTAATTATGCGGCACGTCTCTTCTCCAAGAAAACACTGGAGAGTATTAAGAATGTACTTAAATGCACACATTNGATGATGCAGCGTCAGTAAGTTAAAAGAATAATCAATCATAATTAAGTTTTCCTTTATAGATGACAGAGCATTGTTCCTTCTAATTATGCGGCACGTCTCTTCTCCAAGAAAACACTGGAGAGTATTAAGAATGTACTTAAATGCAGACATTCCATATGCCACATTCGCTGTAGTGCCAAAAATATTTTTCGCTCTACGTAGGAAGGCGTATATGTGGTGTGATTCTAACCTACTTTCATAAAGAAAAAAAAAATTATGAAATTACCTTTTTAACCGTGTGTATGTTCTCCCCTTAATTTACAAAAAAAAATTTTGAATTCATGCTCTTAATTTGAACAAAATCGGTTCACTTACAGCACTTAGTATAAATTCGCCACTTCTTTAGGTTTGATATCATACGCTAATTTGAATAATGTTAGGCTNTTGATATCATACGCTAATTTGAATAATGTTAGGCTTTCAAAATTTGTTGCTGTTGTTACTTATATCAATAACCATCCAACCTGTTCCAACCTGTTCAAATTAGTGCACATACATTAGGTATATACTGCCAAAACTAAATTCACACATTTGCATGCCTCATAATTTGGCTTTTTGGAAAATAGAACCACATCTGATTTATAATATAGATCTCGTAGGACCACTCAACAGATTATAATAAAAGTAGTTTTACAGAAGGCGATCTAAACTAATATCGTTTTGATAGGGAATATTACAAGAACGGTGTCCTTATAAATACGAGTATGGTGTTAGCAAGCCGTACCTACCGAAAAATTGCACATATTTGAACCGAACCTAGTGGGCTGGGAGTACTTACTGATACTATTTATATACCCGATTCATATTCTCTTTAGTCCATGCATAGTGTCATCTAAAACATTCCAGGCATAGCCACATTGAATACTGACGAGTTTATTATACTTTTAGTAATACTGCAGTCTGCCTGAATTGGGGAATGGTAAACGACAAAGACATTATTAAATTTGAAAATGTCAGATTTTTTAACTTTGTAATGTATGTCATGCCTCTGGAGTCATTAATCCGATTTACGATCAACAGTATACCAATTGTGTGTACTAAAGTTACTCATCGAGAACTATTTCGTTTACAGTTTTGGAAGCTACAACAAACTGAAAAGTTATGAATACTACTCACATAACAGTATTTCAACAAACTATTTTATTAAAGGCGAACCAAAATAAATGTTTACACATCAGTTAATTTGAGTATGACTCTCTTATTTATTTATTTGCCAATTTCATATTTCCAGAACCACCAAACCAATTTGAACCAAACTTGGTGCGTTTTAGTGCCCACTGTGTACATTAAATTCGCTCAGTAATATCTCAAATGGTATCCCATTTTTTAGAAACTGTAGTGGCTATAATTTACACCTAATGTTTAAAAAATATACAACTTATTTAATTACAAATGTTCTTATTTTAAGAGGTGTCTTTAATATCATGAGATCATTCTTTATAAGCCCTTGGAAAATTCATCAAATTACTTTTTAATTTAAGTGTATAAGTAAATATGCTCATTACATATAATGACGACAAATTATTTTATTGATCTCTCGGACGCAACGAAAATAACCATTTCTGAATACAATTTATGATTTCTGCGTGCCACAAAAATATACTGTTTTATCATTAGTGAATTGTGGTAGGTAATAGCATTAACATTTCGCTTTACATGCCACATTTGCGATATTAAAAAAGATAATTGTTGTTTCAGGAATAAATCGGTTTTGAGAACTAACACTGTTTAAAAAAAATTACACGCTAATAGAGTCCTCACAAGTGCTATAATATATTATAAGAGAGCGCAAGGTCTAAAAAGTGTTTGTAGTCTACACTTAGTAATTAAAAATAGTTCATGTTTTACAATTTTATTACTTTCAAGAAACAAATACTCTTAAAAACACATACATATATTTATAAAATTTTACAGAGTTTAACTACGAACAAAAAATTAACTGCCTATAAATTTATGCAAATAAAGTTTGTGAATTTTATTTTGCACACTGAAAACCAAATATGAGCTTAGACATTCGGACTGTTGGCTCTTGTTTCTTAAAAGCACAGTTGCTGCCCAGCTCTTGTCTCTGCCGGGATTCATATAGAAATAGTGTTTTTAATTTGTTTTGGTAGTAAAGTCGCAAGAATGATTTACATCACCGCGCTATAAATGAGGTCAGAAAATTACACAGTGATTTATACGTGATTTTTATCTTGTTACTTCCCAGCAACTGAAAGAAATTTTTTGCCATATCATCTGACTTAAAGAAGATTAGAAAAGAGAAAGTATAATACCCTTTCTCTAAATTTCAGATTAAATTTCATATCTGGCTGTGTATTATTGAATGTGACATTCAGAATTTCAACAGATACAGTAAATATTTCATGAGTGAGTGCTGTGGCTTATACAAAAGAAAAAAAAATACTCACAGAAATAAATAAATTATAACCAGCGTTTTTCTCATTAAATTTTTGTTTATCGGGCATCAATTATGAGCGGCAATTCTTAACTTAAACGGCACTTAAACAAGCAAAGCGTCCAGGTGGGCAAAGGAAGAACAGGAGGAAAGGAACGACAAACGAGGCGTCATCGAAGAAAGCAAAACCGTGTTGAGCGTCCTCTCGCTGCGTAATAATTACGGACAGAGTTCTCCGTCGCGTTCCGTCAAAGGCACAAAGGATGCTCAAGTTACGCTGCGCTGCTTGTTACCCAGGACCATCCGTCTGTTGGCCGTCCCAGAACTCCCCTTCGCCCACCCCCCCGACTCCTTATTATTTCACAGCTTCCCGAGCGTGAAAAGCTACGAGATCGGATGAAATAAAAAAACGAACCAAGTTCCGGGGCTATTCAGGGTCTTACAAACGACGATCTGATAGTTACCGTCGTCTGAGAAGGTATCCGATATCGCCTGCTACAATGCGCCAGTCGCCGGGGGAAAAAAACCCAACTCCGTCTATTCTTTTTCAGCACCAATTAATTTTGGCAATCTCTCTGCGCGGGAAGAAAAAGGAAAAAGTTAAAATAACACATTTGCAATGAAGAAATTAATTTTCTTAACTTTAAAACAAAGATCCACTTCATTCATCAGAGCCTGTGTAAATAAAAGTAAATATAAAGAAAACATTCTAATTACATAATTGTCTTATCATAACTATATGATAGTTAGGGAAATGATTTATAATATTGTACTATCAACAATTTTGATATAATCAGTAAATTTCAGGGTGGCAAAAATTCATGTTTCATTCCATAAAATTACTGATTAAAATCAGAAAAACTGATTAAAATTCAATAAAGCCAAGATCAGTTAACAAATTAGCATAAAAATTATGAAACTTAATGTTTACCCAAGTATATAAGTTAATTCAATCACTTACCCATATGAGCAAGAACCATTTAAATCTCTCTTTGGTCAAATATATTTCAGAAGTTTAGTCTCTCTTGTGTTGTAAAGACAAAACCTATATACAAAATATTATTTTAGATTAAAAATTCTAAGTTTTTGTATTATTTTAATAACTCGCAAATACCTTCTCTCTTGTTTTCTGTTAAGAACCATCAGTTATTATAATTTAATACCTGTCTTGATGTAGCACATTTGTCTAAACCGTTTAACATAATAGTAATCATAAAAGGTTTTTATTTTGATGTACCTTTTCAAATAAATTTAGCTGATTTTAATATGTATGTTTTACACCATTGTGAATACCCTTGGTCTAATTAACTCACCCCCCTTGTAGGAAATTGGGAACATTCTATGAAAAAAATTATGACAAACGTTTTCTTTATTTTAATTTCCGTTCCTAGAAACAGTATTTAGTAAACAGAGAAAAAAAAAAGGATTCGTAAATACTGCATCAAAGAGCTATTTGCAGGTCATATAAATCCCTGAGTATGACAAGAAATCACAAAAAAAAAAAAAAAAACACAATGTCAGCTATTCCAAGCAGATGGAAATTGCGTCTGTTTTCTATCCTCTCATGCTGCATTTTTCGTGCAAAATGCCACAGAGGTTTGAAATGGCATATGTTAAAAGTAATGAATCATTCCAGGGGGGAGGGGTGACGCTGGATAGAGCCAACAAGTTCTTATTAAGCTTTGACGATTACGTGCATACCAACATTGAAGATACATATAAACTTGTAAAATTTGTAAAGTGAATTCAATTTTGCGTAAAGAAACGAAAAATTATGATTCAAGCCATATTTATTTTATTCGTACAAATATTTTCAATCTAAAATGTATTATAGTATTCTATTTGCTGTTTATGAAGTTTGGTGCGGTAGTAAATCGGTTTTGGTGGTACTCCTGTTATTTGAATCTCTATGTCCGTTGGGTAGGTTTCGTATCATCGAACACTGTTCTTTCATAATAATTTCAAAGACGTTAAAAAAGATTGTTAAAAGTGTTTTTTTTATATGTTTGATGTACAAGAAATACGCATGTTTATGTGTTTGCATGTTACCACGCTTATATGTACCAAAATAGCATGATTAATGCTTCGTTGCAAAAATTCTAACTTTAAATTAACTGCGAATATCTCAAACGTCCCCAGGAAATACTATTACAAATTCATGACTTCTAAAATGTTTGAAATGATTTTTTTTCACATACATTTCACATATTTATAGCCGTTTACACTGAACATATTTTTTATAAATGTTTAACAATCTTGCGTAATAATGTAACCATCAATGCCGCTCTGAAGGGACAAAACAAATTTCCTCTTCAATATTTAAAAGAAAAAATTGTATGATGAAAAGAATTATGTACGTNGCTCTGAAGGGACAAAACAAATTTCCTCTTCAATATTTAAAAGAAAAAATTGTATGATGAAAAGAATTATGTACGATATACATAAATATATATTTTCCTGCAAATGATTTTCTTTGAATCTTAAAAAGTTTGATAGCAGTTTGGTGATTTTACACTATGTGGTTGGCAGCAGATAATCGTTTCCAGTCCNTTGAATCTTAAAAAGTTTGATAGCAGTTTGGTGATTTTACACTATGTGGTTGGCAGCAGATAATCGTTTCCAGTCCCAAATCTAGCTAGCAAATAAGAAAGAAGACCTAACCTGGGATTGACAAGTCTTTCTTCTTAGATGCCCCTTGGTTCATTCAACCATTGACGATTGCATAAAATATATTTCCAAAGTACCATTTTTCGACTTGTGAAACTGTCATAGCACGTTGAAATCTTATCTCTTAGGCCAGCCCTTACTGAAAGTNAAGTACCATTTTTCGACTTGTGAAACTGTCATAGCACGTTGAAATCTTATCTCTTAGGCCAGCCCTTACTGAAAGAGTATTGACTATCCCATAGTTACAAAATTTATTGAATTTATTAAATCTCATAACACCATTTCTTGTTGAACGGTTAATCGTTTTAGAATAATTGTTTCATGCAACTTAGTATTTCTTTTTTGAATGTGTACGTAATAAATTTACCATTAGACCGCCCACTTAAAAAATATATGGACAAATTACCTCACAGATGTCAAGAAATGCGTTCTTAATACAGTTTAGAAATTAATTTTCTTCGCCTNAAGTACCATTTTTCGACTTGTGAAACTGTCATAGCACGTTGAAATCTTATCTCTTAGGCCAGCCCTTACTGAAAGTGTATTGACTATCCCATAGTTACAAAATTTATTGAATTTATTAAATCTCATAACACCATTTCTTGTTGAACGGTTAATCGTTTTAGAATAATTGTTTCATGCAACTTAGTATTTCTTTTTTGAATGTGTACGTAATAAATTTACCATTAGACCACCCACTTAAATAATATATGGACAAATTACCTCACAGATGTCAAGAAATGCGTTCTTAATACAGTTTAGAAATTAATTTTCTTCGCCTNAATATATGGACAAATTACCTCACAGATGTCAAGAAATGCGTTCTTAATACAGTTTAGAAATTAATTTTCTTCGCCTTTATTAATGGTTTAAAGCTAATGAGAGTTTTGTATGTAATCCATTACTTACACTTTTGTAATTATGTATTGAAATATGATTTTTAAAATAATTATCAGAAGCAATATTAAATTCTATACTGTCTTCTATTTATTATAATTAACTAAAAATTTGTTTTCCTTACGCCAAAAATTACAGAACGGAAAACGAGAAAATCTAGTTAATGTATACTTGCATGATTTTTTATGTATTCTTGTATGCTTGAGGTAATATGCATGTATGTATTTTGCCAGTATTATTCAGTCTGACTGTCAAATCGTCAGACAACGAACCATATATATAGTTTGGGTTTTACTGAGGCAAAGGAGCTACGGCACAACGTGGTAGTTCTAATATTACCCAACTACTCCTCAGTGTTTTATGAATTGTTTTCGCTAGTAAATTAATAGCGTAATTATTTTAAGAGGGAAAAATGTGATGATTATAAACAATATATTTATGTTGTATTTGGATTGAAATAACAGCGTTTTTTCTGGTCAAACGCTTAGTCCATTTTCTCATAATTTTGATATGCCCACAAAAGTGCATAAACTGTTTACAGTCTGATCTAGCCTTCGAACTGAACTGATGCGATAGTTTCTTCCGAACGTCACTGTCAAGCGACAGAGCCATAACGATGACACGACTGGCAAATTTCCGAGTTATTGTGCACTACGGTGTGTCCTCTTTGGCTACTGTGTGTCCTGTTCGGCGTTCTCCGTGTTGAGTAATACATGCAGCTTGCAACTTCTCTTCATGGTTTTGTATCCCTAATTTAAATGTTTGGAAAATGTTTTACGAGTTACACACTTGCCGGGCACATAAACTGAAGAGCCAAAAACACTGGTACCTCGGACTAATATCATGTAGCCCCCCCTCCCCCCACCGAGCACGCAGAAGTGCCACAAGACGAAGTGGTATGGACTCGACTAATGTCTGAAGGTATGCAGGCGGCAATTCACAACATGAATCCTGCAGGGCAGTCTATAAATCCAATCTAAGCCTATTTTAGAAAGGGTTGCACGTTTGTCACGTTTAATGATTCTCGTCAGTCGTCGTTTGTCCCGTTCTTTCACGATTTTTTTCCGGCCACAGCGATTTCGAAGATGTGATGTTTTACCGGATTCCTGATATTCACGGTACACTCGTGAAAACCAGCATGCGCTTGTAGGTTTTGTTATCGCTACCTTGGAGATGCTATGTCCCATCTCTCGTGCACCGACTATAAAATCAAGTTCAAACTCACTTAAATCTTGATAACCTGCCATTGTAGCAGCAGTAACCGATCTAGCTGCCGACAGCATCTCGTTACTCTGATTGGTTCCATACCTCTGTTATTTGCATACGCACGCATATACCAGTTTTTTTTTCTCTTCAGTCTAATAGGTGTGCGTTGTGAATAAAAATTTTAAAAGTTAAGCGGCTGATCACGAATTTAAATTTTTTATTATAGGATGTCATGCATTTTGTAACATTAAAATTATTTTGAATTCCTAGATCATGATTTGAACCTATGGACACCGCATAAATCGTATTGAACACATGAACGTGTTGAGATTTTGATGAACAGTTTGTCATAAATCAGAAGTACTTTCATAAGTTATGGGTAATTTTATGATCTGTCAAATGTACGATCAAAATTAACTAAGCATAATCGATGAACGTCGAAATGTAAAATGGTGAAATGTAGCGTGCTCTTATTGGCATTAATAGTCTCACACATATCCTTTGCAGAGATAAAAAGCATTTTGTAATATTTTCGAAACATGTGGCTCAGAGCTGAAACTACTACAGACATGGATGCAGCTCTTAAAACGCTGCTGCAAATTTTGCAACCATTATTCTTTATAGATTCATTCCAAAACATGACCCTCGTTGACAGTGGTATTTCGAAACGTTAAGAATCAACGTTGATAGTTTATTTTCAACTCTGTTTCTACAATAGTACAAAAGTAATCGTTTTATACCAGCCTTTAACTTCCGATATTCAATAACAAATGGCATGGTTATTCAACAAAGCTCTACAATATAGTAGTAAAATTGGATAGATTAGATATATTTCAAAAATTAATTTCAGGATTTTTTAATTCAACGCCTAAGAGAGTAAAAAGGGTCATAACGTGTATTTAAGGACTCATTAATAGTGCAATGACGTGATAAGGTAAAGTTATTCTCTTTGCTACAAAAAGGTAACATATAAGTTAATAAAAATGTATTTCTGGATTTTTTTAAATTCAGCTCTTTAGAGAGCAAATAGGGACAATATCTGTTTTCGAAGACGCCACAATTGCTCAGTAATATCATATGATTTAAGGTAAGCTGTATAAATACCCAAAAATAATTTTAAGATGTTTCGTTATTGAAATTCCTATGAAGTTGATAAAGGTTTGAATGTGTTTTTGATCAACATTTACTTACAGTGCGTCATTGCGACGTCTATTAACCTCATACCAGCAAGTTTAGTAAAAAATTATTAAACGAAAAAGTTCTGCGTGTGTGTGTGTGTCTGTGTGCATATATATATATATGACACCTGCAACTTACTTTAAAAAAAATGTCATGTCCCTTACATTTGCAGAAAAATTTTGTTCGAACTGAGCAGGACCGTAATTAAATAGTTAGTGAAATACATTGCATTGTGTTATTTTCCTTATGAGTTTCTATATACCCGTTTAAGCCATATTATAAACCACCGTTAATAATTTCGTATGTCATTTAAATTTCAGCTGCAAAGTAACCATATTTGTGTTGGAAAATTTAATTCGCTTCTTGCAAACAGACCTGTTAGAACTCTAAACTTGTGAAACACCTAGAGATTTGTCAAAATCACGTGTTATAAAAGTGGGCAGGTCTATTGTTTTCCAAAAAAAAAACTGAGCATTTATTCCTTTCAGTAATAATTAATGTGATTCAAAATATATTTGAGTAATAATCATATATTTAATAATTAATGTAAATTAAAATAATCCAGTATCATTACATCTAGAAATGTTCAGAAAGCAATAATCACTTTAAACAGTCTTTATTATGTAGTTTAGAAGGAAACCAAAAAATTGCTAAAAATTACCATAGCAGAATATGTTACGAGAACTGAGCCACTTTTATAATATAACAATATTATAAATCAGTAGCATAGTTTGCTTAAGATTTTCGAAGCGGAAGAAATGGAGACCAAACACGTGGACAAAGTTGTAAAAATGGATGATGCAGTCTGTACCACGAAGAGTTAATCAACAGCGACTACCCTCCTGGCCTATCACCACACAAGTTTCTGCTCAAGTTTTGGGTTCCATTAATGTTGCCGCCAAAACTCTGATATAGCACACGGCGTCAAGTGAAGANAAGTTTCTGCTCAAGTTTTGGGTTCCATTAATGTTGCCGCCAAAACTCTGATATAGCACACGGCGTCAAGTGAAGGCTTGGCAAACTTACGGAGTCGTGGCCACAGCGTTCAGCATATGTTCGCGGGGAGAATATGGTTACATAGTGCGCATAGCTCTCATTCCATCTGAGTGTCCTTTCGAATTGAAGAGAAGGTAACTCCCCCTCAATGTCTATTTCGTAATGACTATAAGTGAGGTCCAGGGTTAGTCACTAAAAATGAGAGACAGANAAGTTTCTGCTCAAGTTTTGGGTTCCATTAATGTTGCCGCCAAAACTCTGATATAGCACACGGCGTCAAGTGAAGACTTGGCAAACTTATGGAGTCGTGGCCACAGCGTTCAGCATATGTTCGCGGGGAGAATATGGTTACATAGTGCGCATAGCTCTCATTCCATCTGAGTGTCCTTTCGAATTGAAGAGAATGTAACTCCCCCTCAATGTCTATTTCGTAATGACTATAAGTGAGGTCCAGGGTTAGTCACTAAACATGAGAGACAGANGTAACTCCCCCTCAATGTCTATTTCGTAATGACTATAAGTGAGGTCCAGGGTTAGTCACTAAACATGAGAGACAGAGATAGACTTGTGAGATAACTGCTTCTCATAGGGGCAGCTCTACGTGGCCCGATCCAGCGTAAGCTCACCTAGCAACTTAGCCATTGAGGGCAGAACCACTAATATGGTGTACGAAGAGGTCATTCAGTACAGGTGTGTAGTAGCTGCTTCATCCATTACAGGCGGGCGAAGCCATAGACAGGATGCTAGTAATTCAATATACAACAATATGTTGAGAGTACACAGTGCTGCGAATAAATTTAAATAAACTTCATACAAACTCGGGTGGAAATTTATGTTAACACTGCTGTGAAAGTGTCAAATACACATCACGCATAATATACCCATAGCATTAAATCGTTGCCGCGAGTACATTCTGATATCTCGTTAAAGTAAACAAATTAGTATAGAAAAAATTGGTGACGTAATTTTCTTAAGTTCGGTACATAACATTACCCAAATGATGTATCCACTTTAAAAAAAAATTTCACATGGCAGTTTGTTTCATTACGTAGCCCACACTTAATGGCACCGTTACGTTAACAGCCGCAGCCCGTCACCGTGGCCAGTAAATCGACCTGGCTTTGCCTGTCCACCCGGTTGCGTTTCGTTAGTTAAACGTCGACACGTGGCGTAAAGCCAAGCATAAACCACGGCCATCAGTACGAGGGCGTACTCTCGGCCACCCCTCGACGAGTTCCGTGAGTTGTACATCAACCCCCGCAAAGCTCCGTGTTTCCGCCGTGCCAAATGCTGAGTCATTGCCATTCCGTGCTGCTGAGCGTATTATCTAGCAATCTTCGTGCGATTATATATACCTGAGCATCAAGAAGAGTCAAACCTGTTGCCGATGTGAAGTGTTCAACTTTTATAATGGTCATTAAGATCTAAAGGAGCAGTCGAAATATCACACTGAACTACAGAACGAAGACCATCTTTTTTTTTTNATAATGGTCATTAAGATCTAAAGGAGCAGTCGAAATATCACACTGAACTACAGAACGAAGACCATCTTTTTTTTTTATCACAACAGGATATTCGCTTTGAACTGAAACCTTTTCATATGAAACTTTAAATATCGCCTATGAGCNTTTTTTTTTATCACAACAGGATATTCGCTTTGAACTGAAACCTTTTCATATGAAACTTTAAATATCGCCTATGAGCATAATGTTTGCATTTAGTTTAACATAAACACTGACATGCATTATTTCAGAGAAGATGACAGTGAATTATAGAAAGTTGTAAAACGTTTGAAAGTTTTCTTAAAATGTTATCTTAATATTTATAATTCACAGACTTTGGTCTCAATTCCCTTTTAAACACATTAAATACCTACATATTAAATTTAATTATAAACATTTTAATATTTAATCATGGCACTCTTAGAGTCCCGGTTCCCATGCCTTGGCCACTCAGTCGGCCAGGGATACAGAGCTTACACCCTACACACACTGTTCCAATACACAGTTGAAAACTGAGGCGGCAATGCGCACCACCAGACTTTGCCACAAGTTCTGTGTCCCTCGTAATATCACATCCGAGGTCCGGCTGGAGTAGTGCTACCCACACCCCTTCTCACTGCCCTGGACAGTACTAGTATTGAAGCAACTTAACATGTTGACCAATAACTGTATAGTGAAACTTCCCTCAAAATCTCTTCTACCATACCTAATGTAACCGCTACCTACACGAGTCAAACCCATTGGATCAGTCTCCAAAGAAAACACCTGTGGAGCCAAACTGATCACTCGGGGTTCTATTTACGTTACATAGCACTTGTGGGTTTATCAGAACTGCTCACAAAATTGATCTATGTTCAATTGCCAAGACAGGCTGAAGCAATCCATTCCTCACCTTCAAATGTGGAAATGCTGCCCTTTCAGCGCCCACAGTAAAAAAAACCTATGGAAGAGGGGGAGGCAGGCCTTACAACCATTTCAGGTCAGCTAGCTGTCACGGAATCCATAAAGTCAGCGTGCAGGCTGGGAGTGCTCCACCAGTACGCAGTCAGGAAGAGTCCATCCTGGCGTAAGAGTAACACCTATATCAGGACGGTCGTCCGCCTATGAACCCTGACTAATCTTTTCAAACTTCTCTAGGCATTTGTATCATTCCTCGGTGGTTTCTCACCATCATCGCTATACACGCATTCCACTCATTAGGAGGGGCTGCCTGCCTGCATCGTATTTCTCCATTTTACGTTGCGGTGCGTGGGAGTTCTAAAGGTAACTATGGAACGCTCTAAAACAGTGCTAACGCCACTACACGCAGTGCAGTGCTCTGAACTGGCGAGCAGTGTTCTCGTAGTTTTGCGTGTACCTATGGGACTTTCAGCGGTGAACCTATAATTTTATTGATGTAAAGTATGTAGCAAAACACAATACAGGCTCCTAACGTATTTTGACTCGTGTCCGTTTAGTTTTTTTTTTTTAAGATACTGCATTCTGAAAGGAGTTTTTAACAAAATTGGAGGGCTCTAAAATAATATTTGCATCATGTGTGGTTCCTTTTAAGTACTATTCCGTGCTCGTCTGATGTAAATAGGTAAATATTATGTGAGAAAGTTTAACATTTTTTTCTGAATAAAAACAGGATTTTAAAACACACTGCAACGCAGTTCAGGCGCCAGGAAGGCGGAACCAGTAAAGCCCAGTCACTCATCAAGACAGCCCGCTGCAACCCCTCTATCCATAGTTCTCACTTTTCCAAACATTTGGACATCTTTACTCTGAATTTCATGTCTTGGACTTCAAACGACCTGAGTGCGTTCAAAAGACACTAACGTTCGAGAAAAATGCAACTCCAAGAAGGAGACATGTGATTGAAATGATATTTATACCAGAGATTAGGTATATGACAATACATAATTGATTAGGATTACAGAACTTTACATTATCTCTGTCTTTGAGAATTTAGTATTGTGCCCCCCTCCTCCTCCATGCTGTAATCAGAGACCCTAAACGTCATGGCATGGAACCAAAGAGGACCTGGATATGTTACTGGGGAATCTCCCTCCACGTGGTTTGTATGCGAGTCCACAAAGTATCAACAGTGGTAGCTGGAAGACAGTGGCAAACGAGTCACCGACCAACCATATCCCAGACATGTTCGATGGGTGATATGTCAGGTGGCGAACGTGCAGGCCAGGGAAGAAGTGGTACCCATCGTTCATTGAAGAAGGCTTGCACCTCATGTGGCCGGACATTGTTCTGCTGAAATATGGCATGTGGAGTTGCCAGAAAGATCGGCTGTACCACCTACTCTAAAACCGCCCTAATTTAGTGACTACTGTTAATATGGTCCTCAATACGTAGGAGTCGAGATCGCATGTTGTATCCATTGGCGCCCCAAACCGTCACACTTGGCGTTTGTCCACTATGCCACTCCGTAATGCAGGCTGCCAGATTGTGGTCACCACGGTAGCGTCTAACACGTATGCTGCCATCACTGTAGGACAGGTTGAAGAAGGACTCGTCTAGAGACAGTATATTTCGCCACTCAGAACGCACGATGGCGTTCACCTGCCTATTCCAGTCTGAGGCGTTTGTGGTTTCTGGACAATGGAAGCCGACACAATGGCATGCGTGTCACCACTCCAGCTTGCAGCAGACGGCGTCAAGCGGTTGCAGTGTTCCAGTGTCGAGCCAACACTGTGGACGTAGCTGTACGGTATGTTACGGCCTTGTGGACAAGATGGCGGTCATCCCGTGCTGTGGTTACATTGCGTGCTCCAGTACCCGCTGGTCGCTGTGTACGGCCCNACGTAGCTGTACGGTATGTTACGGCCTTGTGGACAAGATGGCGGTCATCCCGTGCTGTGGTTACATTGCGTGCTCCAGTACCCGCTGGTCGCTGTGTACGGCCCTCGTCTATCCACTGGTGCCACACACGCATCACTGTCGTAGCAGCATGCCCTGTACGAGCCGAAATGTCACGGTAGGACAAACCCGTTTCCCGGAAACCGATCATTCTGCTCCGTTCGAACTCACTCACATGCTGATGTGGCGCCCTTTGACGCCGACTGGGCATACTGGCACTTGTCTCGCTTCGTTTGACTGCTCTTCATTGACTGAGCTTGGCGTAACACTGACCTGTCCGGTCACACAAGAGAGTGCGCTACTCTGCTTATGCATATGTGATCTCTCTACAATCGTAATCACTTATTGATGGTACACTGTTCTACACATCCTCCGAATAAGAATTCATTCTGCCCATTTTTTTGGGTGCTGCAATTTTCACAAACAATGGTTTAATATCCTACGTCATACCTACTGTTAGAGCTTAGGTGTTATCTGCCGGTCCAGTCAAAAGGCAGATGCTTCCTTCCCAATCACACAGGAACCAAGTCACGTAGGGACCGCGCGGTGTAAAACAAGGAATTTTGTCTGTTTCCAGGTGTGACACGTTTGAACAGCAGGTCGCCTGTACAGGGCTCAGCTTTCTAGAACACCAACTCCAGTTTTTTNTTTTGGGTGCTGCAATTTTCACAAACAATGGTTTAATATCCTACGTCATACCTACTGTTAGAGCTTAGGTGTTATCCGCCGGTCCAGTCAAAAGGCAGATGCTTCCTTCCCAATCACACAGGAACCAAGTCACGTAGGGACCGCGCGGTGTAAAACAAGGAATTTTGTCTGTTTCCAGGTGTGACACGTTCGAACAGCAGGTCGCCTGTACAGGGCTCAGCTTTCTAGAACACCAACTCCAGTTTTCTTCCGGAAAAAGGTGGCAGCTTACCGCTCGTGGTTAATTATAACACGGCACTGTCACGATAACACAAGCGAGACAANTTCCGGAAAAAGGTGGCAGCTTACCGCTCGTGGTTAATTATAACACGGCACTGTCACGATAACACAAGCGAGACAATGCCTCTCTTACCTTGAAAGAGTTATTTAAGGAAAGTTCATATACTCTTTTTCCTTTGACATACTAATGGAGGAATCGTTGCAAAAAAAAATATTTTTCCATTTGCAAAAATTTTACAATTACCTATTTTACGCATTTATAACGCTTATTAGGACATTGTTAATATTGATTCATTAATGTTGCGAAGAGCATACTACTATGAAAATTCAGAAACCATCTAGGGTTTCGAAAATTTTCGGTTACCCGCGAAGAGCATATGCAAATTCTTACCTGCTGTGTAAGATATGCTAATGACTCTCATCTCTAGTTTTTCAGCGTCCGACATGTAGTATCTTGTAAGGTTCGTTGCAGATGGTGCGGAAAGCGCGCTACAATTGGACTTGATTATTCCTACGGCGTATCCGCAGTCCCAGTTTACTTCGAGATGGGCGTTAAACACATTCTCGTGGCGGCACATCAAACATCGACAGCGAAGTCTGAATTGAATTAAGATGTTCCACTACAAAATACTGCAATTAAAAAATGACATAAAAATTACAATTTTTTGACTGATAGTTAAAAGATAAAATTTGTAAGCATTCCTTCTCTCTCTCTCTCTCTCTCTCTCTCTCTCTCTCTCTCTCACTATATATATATATGCACACACACACATATATACACAGAGGTGACAAAAGTCATGGGATAGCAATATGCAAATATACAGATGGCAGTAGTATCGCGTAAAAAATGTATAAATGGGCAGTGCATCGGTTGCGCTTTCATTTTTAATCAAGTGATTCATGTAAAAATGTTTCTGATGTGATTATGGCCGCACGACGGGAATTAACAGACTTTGAACGTGGAATGGTAGTTGGAGCTAGACGCATGGGACATCCCATTTCGGAAATGGTTAGGGAAATTAACATTCCGAGATCCACAGTGTCAAGAGTTTGCCGAGAATACCTAATTTCGGGCATAAGCTCCCACCATGGACAACGCAGTGGTCGACCGCCTGCACTTAATGACCGAGACCAACGACGTGTGCGCAGAATGGTCAGTGTTGACATACAAGCAACACTGCGTTAAATAACCGCAGGAATCAATGTGGGACGTACGACGGACGTGTCCGTTAGGACAGTGCGGAGAACTTTGGCTGTACTGGGCTATGCCAGCAGAAGACCGACTCGAGTGCCTTTACTAACAGCACGACATCGTCTGCAGCGCCTCTTCTGGGCACATGACCATATCAGTTGGACCCTAGGCGACTGGAAAACGATGGTTTGGCCAGATGAGTCCCGATTTCAGTTGGTAAGAGCTGATTGTATGGTTCGAGTGTGGCGCAGACCCCACGAATCCATAGACCAAAGTTGTCAACAAGGAACTGTGAAAGCTGGTTGTGGCTCCATAATGGTGTGGGCTGTTTTTACATGGAATGGACTGGGTCCTCTGGTCCAACTAACCGATCATTGACTGAGAAGTGTTATTCTCAGCTACTTGGAGACCACTTGCAGCCATTAATGGACTTCATGTACCCAAACAATGATGGAATTTGTATGGATGATAATGCGCCATGTCACCGGGCCACAACTGTTCGCGATTGGTTTGAATAACATTCTGGACAATCCCAGCGAATGATTTGGCCACCAAGATAGCCCANGCCACAACTGTTCGCGATTGGTTTGAATAACATTCTGGACAATCCCAGCGAATGATTTGGCCACCAAGATAGCCCGACATGAATCCGATCGAACATTTATGGGACATTAACGAGAAGTCAGTTCGTGCACAACCTCATGCACCGGCAACACTTTCTCAATTATGGACGTCTATAGAGGCAGCATGGCTCAATATTTCTGCCGGGGACTTCCAACGACTTGTTGAGTCCATTCCACGTCGAGTTGCTCACTTCGCCGGGCAAAAGGAGGTCCGACACGATATTAGGAGGTATTCCATGACTTTTGTCACCTCAGTGTATATACAGAATGGAACTGAACTCTACCAGCAAACGTCGGCATGTGTTTCCTCATCCAAAATAGGTCGGAAACGTATATACGACCTATAGCCTAATTGTATTCCGTAAAGGTGTAACCACCCTTGAAAGTGTAGCTGAATCAAATGTTTATTTCTAGTAACACATCCAGAATTAGGTATGGATATATGAGTTCCTGCATAACTCAATAATGAATGACGAAATGTAAAACATATATAAATGGGTTCTTTTGTCAATCCTCTTCCATAAAAAGTAATTAGTTGGAATCCTATATGTGGATAAAAAAATTTTAACTGCGATATTTTTTGTTTCTTCCTGTGGCCTAGTAATCTAACATCCACTGTTCTTGAAATGATAAATTAGAAAGTTCCTCAAAATTAGTTGCGAAATGATAGCCGTAAACCTAATCTTCTTAGTTAATATTTATAATTAACCAGTTAAAATAAGTATCCTATAAAAACCAGTTTCGTATATTTCCTCCCAAATTGCTATTAGTAAACGAATTTTTCATTTATGAAGTCGATTCACTTGTGAGAGCAGATAAATAAATTATTGGAGACTATTATGGGAGAAATTGAAAAGACAGTTAACATTAATACACATAATGCATTAAGAAAACAATTAAATGAAACTTTGCAGAATATATATCTTATTGTTATGCGTTGTTATTGTAGCCATTCAGTGAGTCTACTTCAAGACGTTCTTAATGTGTATCTGGAATGCTTTACTAGAATACTAACAAAAGTTGAGCCTTGTTGAAATTTTTTAAATTCTGACTACTCTGTCAAATTTTTAAATTGAAATTACTGTAGTGAAATAATTTACAACTTAATAGCAAATTTATGCAAACATATTTTCTAGCATACTTCTGGAACTTTCAGTGTATACAATTAATTATAAATTCTCCAGTTCCACCTGTTTGTCCTTAAATGCTACTACGAGAGCGCTTAGTTTATTTAAACTTCTCTTCCCATATTCTGAATTGTTTTTAGAGTAAACTAAAAACAATGACAACAGGTAGTTACTAGTACATAAACAGGGAGAGGTCTCAACACATTTCGTTATGCTCTCGGTTTTTTTCGGCTGACATATAAATTTCAGATATAGCTATATAAATCACCTCATTTGCTATAAAATTATTTACGACAGTATGCATTTTCCGAAAAAAGTAATTAAATTCGTCATATAGGTTTTACCATTTCCTGTAGAATATTTGACGCCTTTCCTCCAAAAATTGCCATTTCAATGTCTTGTTGCCATGTTTGGTTAATCACTAGCCAAAAATGTTAAAATACAAAATAAGTATTTTCCGTAGTTACCCTTGTAAATTTTAAATTGTCTTAAAGTTAGCGTAGTTTGCGGTAGAAACGAACTGCTTCCTTTGCTAGCTCCTCCTTCATGGCATGTGGGTATGCCGCGGCTTGCCTCGTTCTTCGTCGACTGCTGTCCGCGTAGTGTTGCGCCTCTGAAGTGCTGTGCCCGGTTCTCTCGCGGCGCTGCGAGGAGCGGCCATAACTCTAGCGGGACTCTCTCCCAGACTTCTCCTCATTTGCCTCGGAGAAGCCCCCACTTGCTACAGCTGCCGGCTCTTTGTATTCATCATGGCCTGGCCTAACTGAGAAATATGACCACTTTCTGGCGTGACGTCATCCCCTCGCAGCTGCGGAGAAAACATTCCGCTCTCGAATAACGCCCACAATCTGCCGAGACGTCTTATAATACCGTAGAAAAAAACGCTTACTAGTTTTCACAATGTACTTCGTCTAACATCTACTCAGAAAATATTCATGCGAGAGAATTTATTCGAAAATTTACTCTCATTAGCACTTGTGTTCTTTCCTTGATAGTAGCTTATAGAATTCAATATATTTTTATTAAATTAATAAATTACTAATTTCATATTATCATAAAAATACGCGTAGTTATTGTAAAAAAAAATTTTCTTAATGAACCAAAAAAAACACAACTCAATTATAAATTTACCATATTTATTTTTAAATCGTATTGCAATACGAAATTAAATAAATAAGCAATAATGGAGGCATAGTCAGGAAAATAAATGTCTAAACGGTGGTAGAAACACACTTTGTAACATCTGTGAACTAGGTAGTCCATTAGTCCATGCAGGTTTATAGGAAGTGAGTTAGTTGACACTCAGTTACTTGTGCTTTCTAGTAAAAGATCAAAGTAACATGCGAAAATTATTCTCAGAACTTTTAGCTGGAAAAAGGAAGAACAGTGTAATTACGGAATAATTTGAATTAACGAATATGTTTTCAATAACAGTGGACAAGTCATTACTCTTTCACGAAGAAGATACCAGTGAGATATGCAGAGATATATCAGCATGCAATGATAATTACGCAACACATGTCAAAAGGTGGCATTGTGGAAACACAAATACACCACATATTCGTTAATGACTGGATAAACCATTACTCCCGACTTTGTTGCATGTCGCAGGAAATCTGAAATATTGTATGCCGTAAAAATATCTCATTAATTTTTCTGAGTTGTCCTTGGAATAGCTATCATATAATATTCTTGCAATTTTTTTATTTTTTTTTTCTCGAATTTCTATTAATAGCTTTGCGGTAGATTATTTCTAAAGTCAAAGTAAATATTTATTTTTTTTTGCCTACTTTGCAAGAATTATTCAGGCATCATATTAATTATATTCCNCAAGAATTATTCAGGCATCATATTAATGATATTTCAGAGGTACCTATGGTGTAATGCGTGTTGTAATGACAATATCCATTGATTCAGCGTTAGTGTGTACTCTTCCTAATGACGGAAAATAAAATTAAAGAAAATATAAGCTTTTGTTTTTTTTTTTCACAAATTCCCAATTTTCTAGAAACGTCGTAAGTGAATTAGAACTTCTTNCGTCGTAAGTGAATTAGGACTTCTTTGTTCTTTATTACGCAAAACTTACAGATTAAAATGCCCTAAATAATATTTGGAAAGGTAAATAATTCTATATGAATTTTAAAATTCAAGAGCGTTTACGATTACTCACAATATGTAAAACGCTTCAGTGAGAAGTGTCACATTAAAAAAAATTCCAAACCAAAGAAATGTAATCTTTTATTTTAATATTTAGAAAAAGATGGAATAATAAATAATGTTTTTGTCTACTTTACCAAGTAAAAATAAGCTTATGAAATCACTTACCTGTCTGAGCGCCTGTGTGTGTGTGCTCTCCCTAAATACCTTTGAACCCGTGAATTGATTCTCACCAAACTCAGTACACGTATAGTACATATAGACTATTCGCGGTTTCTTTATACCCTTTTAATCAAATCTTTGAAAAATCACCCCACCTTTAACGTGTTTGATTGTTTCCTAAATATGCCATGTAGCACCAGCGTTTTATACTTATGTTGTCATAAAAGTACCTTATTTTTGGGTAAATTTAACTTTTACCGTTATTTTATGTATAAATATTAATATTTACTTTATAATTCATATGAATAAAAACCGGCAGAATATAGGTGTGTTAAGTAATAGTAACTATTAAGTAATAGTTCTTGTGCAAAATATTATTACACTGAGTGCGCACGATTGCGGTGCGTTGTGCTGTGCTCTTCGTGTAATTTTCTAGACTATGTTAAGCTTTGTATAAAAGAGGCGGAGAAATATCCTGAAAGTATAACTTTAGCAGGGCTTCAGAAAAGTTGCAAAATAGAGGTCATTTTTAAAAGCTGGGGTGCAGCAACAGTTAAACTGATTTAAAACAAATTGCGTATGTTGGGAGTGTACTATGTAAGCTTTGAATTGAGAGATGGATATTTTTGTTGCTCCGCCATTTTTTAATATAGCAATATCGGAAAAAATTAAGCTTGTAAGTTGTATCTCTAAAACTACTGAATCTATGCAAAATAAATTCGGCTCGTAGTATTAAATACGCCATGTTAACAGACTAAATTTAAATGGTTAGGGCAATTATTTTCAAAATGGCGGTTATGCAAACCATTTATGCTCTATCTACGAAACGATGAAACAAATTTCAACTCAGGTTTATATATTGGCATAACCTATTAAAAACAGAAAATATGTTTCCGCAGTCTCTTTTTTTTCACCATTTGGTAAGTTACTACCCTATGAAAAATAAATTTTTTGTCGTATCTCGGTACACAATCAACAGATTCCTATAAAATTCTGCAGACATGTAATACTACGACAGGCCACTTAAACTAACACATTGTAGGGAGTCAGACACATATTTTCAAAATGGTGGTCATATAAACATGTTACCTTGATGTGACAGTTTAATATATCTATAAATACCTTCTATGATGGTAAATTACTATGTTGAGATATCACAATAGTGTAAAATTTTATATTCACAAACAGTTTTATGTGATGGTAAATTACGATGATGAGGTTAATATCAAACTTTATCCAAATGCGCACATTTGTTATTGGTGATGATTGTGGGCATATTTGCGTATGTGTTTTAATATATGTTTACTTGCTGTTAATCATGTTTCTTAATTAAATATATCTTTTAATCTGGGGATATCCATGTATAGGCATTATTACATTAATTATCAAGGAAACATGGTAACAGTGTTTTGGCTGTCTGATATATGAAAAGGCAACACTTATAATTCATGCACCTATTTTAATTTTATATATATTCATGAGAAGGATGTAGTAAATTCGCGTATAGGTACCTGTGGTATTTTTACTCTTTACGGCGTGATAACGCAGCCCCTGAATATTCCTTGTGTAAACAGTAATAAACATTTTAGCTCAGTCCTCTAGATCTACGAACCCACGTAACGAAATTCCACTTAAATTTTAATACTGACAGAATACACCGCAAAAATCATGTGTGTCTTATTGTAAGACAACACCACAAAACAAATATTATTTTGTCATGTATCGGGAATTGATTAACAGAATCCTCCCAAATTCGGAAAACAAGTAGTACTACTTCAAACCGGATAACATAATGTNTATCGGGAATTGATTAACAGAATCCTCCCAAATTCGGAAAACAAGTAGTACTACTTCAAACCGGATAACATAATGTGTTTTAAGGAGATTAGCAATTTATTTTCAAACTGGAGGCCAAATAAAAATTTTAACTTACTACGCCCTCTGTAAATTATTACCACTTAATTTCGTACGCTGACAGTATCTATTACTAGCATCAAATCTATCTAAACAGTCTCTCTCTTTCGTCCGTCATTTTAAAGATAGCACCGTATGAGAAAATAAAGTTTCTATTCCATATATTGGGAATCAACATACTGATTTCCACCAGATTCAGACGACCAGTTAAGCTTTTGTATTCCATGTAATTTTATTACATAAGGGAATAATCACATCCTTTCAACGTTAATAGCAATATATATATATATAAGGTCAGTATGCCATGCGCCACAAATAATTTAAACCAAAAAAAATTTATATCTATTACAAGCATCAAATATACATATAAGAACATATTTAGCCTGACTTTTTGTAAGATAATGTCAGGTGAGGAATTGGAGCACGTATGCCCTATTTCGGTAATTAAAAAGCATATTCCTACCAAAACTTGGCACACCACTTGTGATACAGTAGCCCATGCAAACATAAATGATTTGAGGGACTCACATACTTGCTTTCAAAATGAAGGCCTTGTAAATATTTGAGTTTATTAAACCTTCTTTATCAAAACTTTAGACTGATTACTCGAATTACTGAACTACTGATGAATCGAAGTTTATACTGATAATACTATATCCGTAATGAAGTTGGTTTCTGGCCAGATTATTGGACGAGCAGTTCTGGATTAGAATTCCCCATAAAGCACGTGTGTGTTTGTAATTGTTTCACCAGCGTTGAATATGTTTCGGGTTCCATCTATAATGATGTGTATGTATGTCAATAATATGTCAAGGCCTACCTGCCATCTAAGCTTTTAAGAAAATCATTAAAAATGATGTATATTTATGTATAGGAAAGTAAGCTCATTAAGTATTATCATTAACGTCTTATGTACTGTATCTGCCCTAACAAGATCTGACCGTTTCCGGATAAGAAACATGCGTTGCTAGAAAAGAAAACAGCTATGAAATACGAAACAATGTACAAAGCATCTTTACAGCCTAATTTCCAAAGAAAAAATAGACCTATCAGATCACATTTCTTTATGTGTGTCTGTATCTGTATTTGTGTTTGTGTGGTCATTATCCAAAAAATTTTGAACCCGTTAACCGAATTTCACCAAATTCGGTACACTTAAATTATTTGGTAAGGACATCTGACTTCTGTAGATTTCAACCACAAATGATGCTTATTTCAAATTGGTATACATTTCGAAATTTAGATTGCTGTGTCATAGGGAGCTATTTAAACAGGTTAAACTAATTTGGAATGTTAACCGTGCAACATGAAGGAATTGAATTAAAAATCAGCATAAACATTGGTCTGTATCTACGAAACCATGCAACCAATTTCAAGTTAACTTTGTATACTGGCAGTATCTATCGCAGCAACGAAATTTGCCTACACATAGCCTCTTTTTTCCGCAATGTTATAAGATAGCGCCGTATGAAAAAGTATTATTTTTTGCCATAACTCGGAAAAAAAACGCTTCATACCAAATTTGGAAGAGAAGTAGTAATATTGTAGTTAATTGAAATTCATTTTTTTCAAATAGTTCAGACACTTATTTAAAATAAACGATACACAAATTTTAGCTTAGTATTTTATATTTACGAAACCACGACAACAATGTCCAACTAACAGTGCATGTTGGCAATATGTGTTGCAAAAATAATTTTTTTCACACAAAGTCCTATTTGGTTTGTAAATTTTGTAAGGTAGCCCAGAATGAAATACAATAGTAAAATATAAAATTTATGTTAAATATAAAATAATAATAACTTTATTATAATATATATTACATAATAATGTAATATAAATAGTAATATATATTATTATATAATGTACATAATATAAAATATAATAAATGTATAATTCATATAATAATATTTTTTCTGTCATATATCAGAAATCAGTTAACCGATTACTACCAAATTTGGCAAATAAGTAGTACTACCGGAACCGATTTAATTTCGAATATATTAATACTTCAAATACATAATTAAAAATAACTTCAATTTATACATTCTTATCGCCACATTAACAGCGATAAGGTCTTTCTGGACAGTGTTATAAAATACGTGGATGTGTGAAGAAACTATAAGTGTGCGTCGCTGTTCTACAACAACGTTACTTTTTGAAAATATATAAGGTCGTGCAAAGTTGAAACGCCGGCTTCCTTAACAATAATTCAGTGTCAGTTCCGCAGGAGGGAGATTCTCCAACGCCTATTATCTGTGTCACGAATATTACTGACATAATTTTGTTCATACAAACCGTTTGCTGCCATCGCCTACCACCAGTACGAATGCCGAGGCCACCAACTCATCACCAGATACAACAACAAATTTTTTGGCATTGCCTTCCATGAGCGCACCCCCATTTATAGTTCCTGCTCCTTCGAATGGAATGACAGGTGAAACATCTGGATCCTCAAGTGGACACATCGGTCTCGCTTTTGCAGGAAGAACTTTGTATTCAAGCTTACTGATTGTCAGCATGCTTTTAATGGATTAACCATCACTTGGTTTCATGTTAACACTGTACCATAGGTGATGTACACTCAGATGACAAAAGTCATGGGATAGCAATATGCAAATATAAAGATGGCAGTAGCATCGCGTAAAAAATGTATAAATGGGCAGTGTATTGGTTGGGCTTTCACTTGTAGTTAATTTATTCATGTCAAAAGGTTTCTGACGTGATTATGACCGCACGACGGGAATTAACAGACTTTGAACNCTGCCATCTAAGCTTTTAAGAAAATCATTAAAAATGGTGTCTATTTATGTATAGGAAAGTAAGCTCATTAAGTATTATCATTAACGTCTTATGTACTGTATCTGCCCTAACAAGATCTGACCGTTTCCGGATAAGAAACATGCGTTGCTAGAAAAGAAAACAGCTATGAAATACGAAACAATGTACAAAGCATCTTTACAGCCTAATTTCCAAAGAAAAAATAGACCTATCAGATCACATTTCTTTATGTGTGTCTGTATCTGTATTTGTGTTTGTGTGGTCATTANCAAAGAAAAAATAGACCTATCAGATCACATTTCTTTATGTGTGTCTGTATCTGTATTTGTGTTTGTGTGGTCATTGTCCAAAAAATTTTGAACCCGTTAACCGAATTTCACCAAATTCGGTACACTTAAATTATTTGGTAAGGACATCTGACTTCTGTAGATTTCAACCACAAATGATGCTTATTTCAAATTGGTATACATTTCAAAATTTAGATTGCTGTGTCATAGGGAGCTATTTAAACAGGTTAAACTAATTTGGAATGTTAACCGTGCAACATGAAGGAATTGAATTAAAAATCAGCATAAACATTGGTCTGTATCTACGAAACCATGCAACCAATTTCAAGTTAACTTTGTATACTGGCAGTATCTATCGCAGCAACGAAATTTGCCTACACATAGCCTCTTTTTTCCGCAATATTATAAGATAGCGCCGTATGAAAAAGTATTATTTTTTGCCATAACTCGGAAAAAAAAACGCTTCATACCAAATTTGGAAGAGAAGTAGTAAAATTGTAGTTAATTGAAATTCATTTTTTTCAAATAGTTCAGACACTTATTTAAAATAAACGATACACAAATTTTAGCTTAGTATTTTATATTTACGAAACCACGACAACAATGTCCAACTAACAGTGCATGTTGGCAAAAAGTGTTGCAAAAATAATTTTTTTCACACAAAGTCCTATTTCGTTTGCAAATTTTGTAAGGTAGCCCAGAATGAAATACAATAGTAAAATATAAAATTTATGTTAAATATAAAATAATAATAACTATATTATAATATATATTACATAATAATGTAATATAAATAGTAATATATATTATTATATAATGTACATAATATAAAATATAATAAATATATAATTTATATAATAATATTTTTTCTGTCATATATCAGAAATCAGTTAACCGATTCCTACCAAATTTGGCAAATAAGTAGTACTACCGGAACCGATTTAATTTCGAATATGTTAATACTTCAAATACATAATTAAAAATAACTTCAATTTATACATTCTTATCGCCACATTAACAGCGATAAGGTCTTTCTGGACAGTGTTATAAAATACGTGGATGTGTGAAGAAACTATAAGTGCGCGTCGCTGTTCTACAACAACGTTACTTTTTGAAAATATATAAGGTCGTGCAAAGTTGAAACGCCGGCTTCCTTAACAATAATTCAGTGTCAGTTCCACAGGAGGGAGATTCTCCAACGTCTATTATCTGTGTCACGAATATTACTGACATAATTTTGTTCATACAAACCGTTTGCTGCCATCGCCTACCACCAGTACGAATGCCGAGGCCACCAACTCATCACCAGATACAACAACAAATTTTTTGGCATTGCCTTCCATGAGCGCACCCCCATTTATAGTTCCTGCTCCTTCGAATGGAATGACAGGTGAAACATCTGGATCCTCAAGTGGACACATCGGTCTCGCTTTTGCAGGAAGAACTTTGTATTCAAGCTTACTGATTGTCAGCATGCTTTTAATGGATTAACCATCACTTGGTTTCATGTTAACACTGTACCATAGGTGATGTACACTCAGATGACAAAAGTCATGGGATAGCAATATGCAAATATAAAGATGGCAGTAGCATCACGTAAAAAATGTACAAATGGGCAGTGCATTGGTTGGGCTTTCATTTGTAGTTAATTTATTCATGTCAAAAGGTTTCTGACGTGATTATGACCGCACGACGGGAATTAACAGACTTTGAACGCGGAATGGTAGTTGGAGCTAGACGCATGGAATATTCCATTTCGGAAATGGTTAAGGAATTTAACATTCTGAGATCTATAGTGCCAAGAGTCTGCCGAGAATACCTAATTTCAGGCATAACCTCCCACCATGGACAACGCAGAGGCCGCCAGCCTGCACTTAATGACCGAGACCAACGACGTGTGCGCAGAATGGTCAGTGTTAACAGACAAGCAACACTGTGTGAAATAACAACCAGGAATCAATGTGGGACGTACGACGGACGTGTCCGTTAGGACAGTGCGGAGAACTTTGGCTGTACTGGGCTAAGGCAGCAGAAGACCGACTCGAGTGCCTTTACTAACAGCACGACATCGCCTGCAGCGCCTCTCCTGGGCTCATGACCATATCGGTTGGACCCTAGACGACTGGAAATCCGTGGCTTGGCCAGATGAGTCCCGATTTCAGTTGGTAAGAGCTGATGGTATAGTTCGAGTGTGGCGCAGACCCCACGAATCCATGGACCCAAGTTGTCAACAAGGAACTGTGCAAACTAATGATGGCTCCATAATGGTGTGGGCTGTTTTTGCATGAAATGGCCTGCGTCCTCTGGTCCAACTGAACCGATCATTGACTGGAAAGGGTTATGTTCAGCTACTTGGAGACAGCTTGCAGCCATTCATCGACTTCATGTACCCAAATAACGATGGCATTTTTATGGATGACAATGCGCCATGTCACCGGGCCACAACTGTTCACAATTGTTTTGAAGAACATTCTGGACAATCCCAGCGAATGATTTGGACACCAAGATCGCTAGACATGAATCCCATCGAACATTTATGGGACATAATCGAGAAGTCAGTTCGTGCATAAACTCCTGCACCGGCCACANGCTGATGGTATGGTTCGAGTGTGGCGCAGACCCCACGAATCCATGGACCCAAGTTGTCAACAAGGAACTGTGCAAACTAATGATGGCTCCATAATGGTGTGGGCTGTTTTTGCATGAAATGGCCTGCGTCCTCTGGTCCAACTGAACCGATAATTGACTGGAAAGGATTATGTTCAGCTACTTGGAGACCGCTTGCAGCCATTCATCGACTTCATGTACCCAAATAACGATGGCATTTTTATGGATGACAATGCGCCATGTCACCGGGCCACAACTGTTCACAATTGTTTTGAAGAACATTCTGGACAATCCCAGCGAATGATTTGGACACCAACATCGCCANACCAAGATCGCTAGACATGAATCCCATCGAACATTTATGGGACATAATCGAGAAGTCAGTTCGTGCATAAACTCCTGCACCGGCCACACTTTCGCAATTATGGACGTCAATAGAGGCAGAATGGCTCAATATTTCTGCCGGGGACTTCCAACGACTTGTTGAGTCTATGCCACGTCGACTTGCTGCACTTTGCCCGACCAAAGGAGGTCCGACACGATATAAGAGGTTTCCCATGACTTTTGTCGCCTCAGGGTATGTGAACGAACTTTCCAAAGAATAGCATGACAAATTCTGTGTGGTTTTTCTATTAGAAAAAATTTCAAAGAATGAATATTTTTTACGAAAAAGAATTATTANGCAGCATGGCTCAATATTTCTGCCGGGGACTTCCAACGACTTGTTGAGTCTATGCCACGTCGAGTTGCTGCACTTTGCCCGACCAAAGGAGGTCCGACACGATATAAGAGGTTTCCCATGACTTTTGTCGCCTCAGTGTATGTGAACGAACTTTCCATAGAATAACATGACAAATTCTGTGTGGTTTTTCTATTAGAAAAAATTTCAAAGAATGAATATTTTTTACGAAAAAGAATTATTATATTCTTTGTTTTTACCATCTGTCGAACAACCTCGATATATGTAAAACCGATTTTGTAAAACACTGTAATGCCAATAAAATAAAAAATTACATAAACATTTTTAAGACAGACTAGAATAAAATAAGACAAGATGCGTGCTTTGCGAGTTGAAACACACATGGAGAAGTTCGGGCACCTTCGCTATTACACACAAGTCAGTATCAGCATGCTATAACCATCAGCATATCCTTAAAATGTTGGAAGGTTAGAGGTAATGGGCATAGGGCTAGGAGTAAATGGAGTGATTGGAGATAAGGCAACACGTCGAAAGAGAAGCCTATTAAATGGAGGCGGGTGATGTATTACCAATGAAAATTAGTGTTTGTATATATACATATATATATATACATAATATTTTTGTATAAAGTTTTTATTTGGTACAAGACCATTTTATGTATTAGTAAACAAGGAGGTGGTGGGAGATAGGATTCGTTTATTTATCCCCCACCACCCCTGTAAGGTTATTGGATGTGTGGTATGGTTGCGGGTGTGGAGGGAGGATTGTGGTGGGAGTGTGGTGACGGTGTGGTGGGAGGATTGTGGGTGGGGGTGAGGCTGACGGGGCGCTGTGGGGCATGTTTTGCTTATAACACTACATGAGACAGTGTCGCTGTTACCCTGTTTTCAGGTTCAGTTTGGGTACATATACTTATAATTACTTTAAAAAGGCTTAATAATGTACCTATGTCTATAGATTCCAATTTGGCGAGCCTGTGAGTTGAGAACACGCAAAAGTATGTTTATTTATCGATTCTGATATCGCATCATATTCGTCTTAAAAAAAAGAAACCGAGTCATTTCACTTGTGTCCAGGTTTTTTAAAATTNATTCTGATATCGCATCATATTCGTCTTAAAAAAAAGAAACCGAGTCATTTCACTTGTGTCCAGGTTTTTTAAAATTTAATATTCTTTATATAACATCTTAATACACTGTATTTGTTTAGAATCATATGAGTAATAAGAATATATTCAAAACATCTTGAAAATTAGTGCAGCAGTATGCATGCCATCGACATGCGCTGAAAACTCTTACAGCATAGGTATGATTCTAGAATCTAAAATAGCACCTAAATTAGGAGATAATCGTTAGTTATGTCATAATTGAATTGCCTCAAACATCCGATCGTCAGACTCGTCGCATATAGAATTATCGAAGCAAAGTGTGGAGCAATGCTATTTTTAAGGAAATAAAGTTATGATTATTGGAACAAAACATTGCCGGGTATGTATTTTCAGGGACCAGACCATGTGTTTGCAATAACGGAAAATATTCAAAATGATTTTATGAACAACTTCTGTCACTTTTGAGGGATGTTCAGTAAATTTCTAGGGAAATATGTTTTTCTTTTCCAGTGGTGACAAGGAGCCGGTGTAGGGGGTGTCTAGTGGAAGGTCTGAATGGAGCTTATGGTTGAAAGGTGGGAATGTTGATGGGGTTGATGGCTTGTTGTGGGGGGTATGTGTTTAAAGGGCGGACATCATAAATATGTCGATTTTACATATACATCATGTAACAGCACAAAAACTAAATTGCTGTTTTCATCTACACAGAATGTCTACAGATTCGGGAACGTCCGCTTATTTCAGTCTTTTTACGTTACTCTAAAGTAAATGTGTCGATAGAGGCGAATTTACCAATGTGTGACAAATTGTATTTCGCTCTTAAATGTTCCGAAAAAAGTAATATGTACACTATCACCACCTAGTAGATGACTCCAAAAATTAACATAGTAGTCGCGCGAGAGCGAGCTATAAAGAGTCGAAGCACCTATCTGCGGTAATCTCTTCCAAGATGGCGAACAGCTCCAGGCTTAGACTCGCCAATCACTTGTCCCGAACTAGCATAACATTCCTAATTAAGTCGTCTGTCCTTGTTTACAGCATAGGTGAAAACCCTTGCCCCACTGCATCACCAGGTAAAACATGCTCTAGTCTCTATTTGTCACTCTGCGATCTCTTATATGAGAGAGTGATACCCTGAATTGCTGGTGGAGGAAGGCATGGGAACCAAGGTCCGTGTGTTTTCCCACATTTGCAAGTTTTGTACAAAAGATCATGGCTTCGCATGAATCACTGTGTAAGGTATACTATCCGCTGTATGTGGGAATAAAATTGTATCATCTGAGTGAAGTGCTCTGTGGCGTTCTTTTCTCACTTTATGGAAGTGTATTTTATTATCGCTGCAGCACAATGGGAGTGATGCAAATAACCACGCAAAAACTTACCAGCACACTACATTTCTTAAACGAGTAACAAGAGAAACATAACAATACGAAAAGTAACGGCGAGTTTTCTGAGTGCGAAATTTATCCTTTTCGTAAAATTCCGGTTGCAAACAGCTAAGAAAACATACAACATCCATAAAACCTGCAATCTGACAGACATAGTATACTTTTAAAAAATGCAGCCAAGTGATTTTTTTTTTTTAGAAAATGTTATTTTAATTATTTTTATACAACTTCTTTGTGTGTTGCCTTTTAATTATATGACTTGCTTTGTATTCTAAATAAATAAACACATTTCTAGCTGTGATGGAATTTTTTTATCATTTATTCTCTTCCAAGTTAAAAATTAACTTTTGTTCTCGTTACATCTATTCCCTATCTCTGCTACTCGAAACTATTTGTTTTAAGTCCAGTTCAAAGAGCGACGCTATTCGTAACAAGCGATAGCAGTGACGGAAACTTATGTGCTTTGCAAGCAATAGCAGTGCCAGGCCGTTCTAGCTGGGAATATGAAATACCATGGCAACAATACTTTTCCTGTGAAAGGTTTACAGTAAAAAAATAACACTCATGTTAATTTATTTATTTGGTGCACATTGTTTTAAGGTACGGTATACAAACTCATTTCAGCCTGTATTCGTTCAGAACATCTTACCACCTTGAAACCAATAAAACAACCCAAAATATATTAGGTGGTGTGACAAAGGACAAGTACAGTAATCTATGAAAACTTCTGCTATTGCAGAAAGTTAAATATTGGACAAATCGAAAGGCAATATTCTATCATAATTGCAAGATATTTTAGAGTAACCAAGAAAAAGACAATNTAAATATTGGACAAATCGAAAGGCAATATTCTATCATAATTGCAAGATATTTTAGAGTAACCAAGAAAAAGACAATCAGATCTGCCAATGTTGAGCATTTCAAGTTAACTTCGTACCATTTAAAAAGTCAGAAACAAAATAAAAAATCAACAGCACATGTAGGAAGGGATCCTCATTCCACACAAATTCTAGTGCCTTTCCAGAAGTGCCCATTCACTGATCCTGACTCATTAAATCAAATTAATGTCTATCTTTTGGGAAAAAATACGACATTTTAGATAATTACCACATATTCAGAAAAAGAATCAGAAGAAATAAAGCTTAGCTGAATCACTTAAATTTAATTTTGTTTAAGATAAGAGCAACTGGAAATATGAATAGCTATAAATCTGACACTTAATGGNGAATCACTTAAATTTAATTTTGTTTAAGATAAGAGCAACTGGAAATATGAATAGCTATAAATCTGACACTTAATGCGAATATAGCTGTGCCACTTCAGAGATTGAAATTTACTAATGATTTTCTTTCATTATAGCATTGCGCAAAAACATTCTCATGATAGATACGAGCTACAAAAGTGAGGCTAATATGTACTNTTTTCTTTCATTATAGCATTGCGCAAAAACATTCTCATGATAGATACGAGCTACAAAAGTGAGGCTAATATGTACTGGGTGGTCCTTGAAGATAGCTGTCATCGTGAAAGATGGGAAAAAAATCTGCCAATTCATAATGGCTTAAAAAGTATTTCAAAAATNTTGAAGATAGCTGTCATCGTGAAAGATGGGAAAAAAATCTGCCAATTCATAATGGCTTAAAAAGTATTTCAAAAATTTCTTATTAGCTAATTATTTCAATGTCAAAATCTTGTGCCTTACATAAATATGTCTCATATATTTATAATTAATTTATTTCCTTTTTAATTTGGTTTTTAAATGATTTGACCTTTCTGNATTCTGATATCGCATCATATTCGTCTTAAAAAAAAGAAACCGAGTCATTTCACTTGTGTCCAGGTTTTTTAAAATGTAATATTCTTTATATAGCATCTTAATACACTGTATTTGTTTAGAATCATATGAGTAATAAAAATATATTCAAAACATCTTGAAAATTAGTGCAGCAGTATGCATGCCATCGACATGCGCTGAAAACTCTTACAGCATAGGTATGATTCTAGAATCTAAAATAGCACCTAAATTAGGAGATAATCGTTCGNATGCGCTGAAAACTCTTACAGCATAGGTATGATTCTAGAATCTAAAATAGCACCTAAATTAGGAGATAATCGTTCGTTATGTCATAATTGAATTGCCTCAAACATCCGATCGTCAGACTCGTCGCATATAGAATTATCGAAGCAAAGTGTGGAGCATTGCTATTTTTAAGGAAATAAAGTTATGATTATTGGAACAAAACATTGCCGGGTATGTATTTTCAGGGACCAGACCATGTGTTTGCAATAACGGAAAATATTCAAAATGATTTTATGAACAACTTCTGTCACTTTTGAGGGAAGTTCAGTAAATTTCTAGGGAAATATGTTTTTCTTTTCCAGTGGTGACAAGGAGCCGGTGTAGGGGGTGTCTAGTGGAAGGTCTGAATGGAGCTTATGGTTGAAAGGTGGGAATGTTGATGGGGTTGATGGGTTGTTGTGGGGGGTATGTGTTTAAAGGGCGGACATCATAAATATGTCGATTTTACGTATACCTCATGTAACAGCACAAAAACTAAATTGCTGTTTTCATCTACACAGAATGTCTACAGATTCGGGAACGTCCGCTTATNTCATGTAACAGCACAAAAACTAAATTGCTGTTTTCATCTACACAGAATGTCTACAGATTCGGGAACGTCCGCTTATTTCAGTCTTTTTACGTTACTCTAAAGTAAATGTGTCGATAGAGGCGAATTTACCAATGTGTGACAAATTGTATTTCGCTCTTAAATGTTCCGAAAAAAGTAATATGTACACTATCACCACCTAGTAGATGACTCCAAAAATTAACATAGTAGTCGCGCGAGAGCGAGCTATAAAGAGTCGAAGCACCTATCTGCGGTAATCTCTTCCAAGATGGCGAACAGCTCCAGGCTTAGACTCGCCAATCACTTGTCCCGAACTAGCATAACATTCCTAATTAAGTCGTCTGTCCTTGTTTACAGCATAGGTGAAAACCCTTGCCCCACTGCATCACCAGGTAAAACATGCTCTAGTCTCTATTTGTCACTCTGCGATCTCTTATATGAGAGAGTGATACCCTGAATTGCTGGTGGAGGAAGGCATGGGAACCAAGGTCCGTGTGTTTTCCCACATTTGCAAGTTTTGTACAAAAGATCATGGCTTCGCATGAATCACTGTGTAAGGTATACTATCCGCTGTATGTGGGAATAAAATTGTATCATCTGAGTGAAGTGCTCTGTGGCGTTCTTTTCTCACTTTATGGAAGTGTATTTTATTATCGCTGCAGCACAATGGGAGTGATGCAAATAACCACGCNGGCGTTCTTTTCTCACTTTATGGAAGTGTATTTTATTATCGCTGCAGCACAATGGGAGTGATGCAAATAACCACGTAAAAACTTACCAGCACACTACATTTCTTAAACGAGTAACAAGAGAAACATAACAATACGAAAAGTAACGGCGAGTTTTCTGAGTGCGAAATTTATCCTTTTCGTAAAATTCCGGTTGCAAACAGCTAAGAAAACATACAACATCCATAAAACATGCAATCTGACAGACATAGTATACTTTTAAAAAATGCAGCCAAGTGATTTTGTTTTTTTTAGAAAATGTTATTTTAATTATTTTTATACCACTTCTTTGTGTGTTGCTTTTTAATTATATGACTTGCTTTGTATTCTAAATAAATAAACACATTTCTAGCTGTGATGGAATTTTTTTATCATTTATTCTCTTCCAAGTTAAAAATTAACTTTTGTTCTCGTTACATCTATTCCCTATCTCTGCTACTCGAAACTATTTGTTTTAAGTCCAGTTCAAAGAGCGACGCTATTCGTAACAAGCGATAGCAGTGACGGAAACTTATGTGCTTTGCAAGCAATAGCAGTGCCAGGCCGTTCTAGCTGGGAATATGAAATACCATGGCAACAATACTTTTCCTGTGAAAGGTTTACAGTAAAAAAATAACACTCATGTTAATTTATTTATTTGGTGCACATTGTTTTAAGGTACGGTATACAAACTCATTTCAGCCTGTATTCGTCCAGAACATCTTACCACCTTGAAACCAATAAAACAACCCAAAATATATTAGGTAGTGTGACAAAGGACAAGTACAGTAATCTATGAAAACTTCTGCTATTGCAGAAAGTTAAATATTGGACAAATCGAAAGGCAATATTCTATCATAATTGCAAGATATTTTAGAGTAACCAAGAAAAAGACAATCAGATCTGCCAATGTTGAGCATTTCAAGTTAACTTCGTACCATTTAAAAAGTCAGAAACAAAATAAAAAATCAACAGCACATGTAGGAAGGGATCCTCATTCCACACAAATTCTAGTGCCTTTCCAGAAGTGCCCATTCACTGATCCTGACTCATTAAATCAAATTAATGTCTATCTTTTGGGAAAAAATACGACATTTTAGATAATTACCACATATTCAGAAAAAGAATCAGAAGAAATAAAGCTTAGCTGAATCACTTAAATTTAATTTTGTTTAAGATAAGAGCAACTGGAAATATGAATAGCTATAAATCTGACACTTAATGGGAATATAGCTGTGCCACTTCAGAGATTGAAATTTACTAATGTTTTTCTTTCATTATAGCATTGCGCAAAAACATTCTCATGATAGATACGAGCTACAAAAGTGAGGCTAATATGTACTGGGTGGTCCTTGAAGATAGCTGTCATCGTGAAAGATGGGAAAAAAATCTGCCAATTCATAATGGCTTAAAAAGTATTTCAAAAATGTATTATTAGCTAATTATTTCAATGTCAAAATCTTGTGCTTAACATAAATATGTCTCATATATTTATAATTAATTTATTTCCTTTTTAATTTGGTTTTTAAATGATTTGACCTTTCTGTATCAGTCAGTCAAATTATATTTCATTGTAATACTTGGAAGTAACCACTGTTTTATAGCAATAATATACACTATCTGATCTAAAGTACCTGGACATCCACACCAAACACTCCTGCAAGTGTCCCTCCGATATACTATCCAGTAGCGGACATTAATGCAGGGTAAGCCGACCCTTGGCCTTTATTACAGCTCTAACCCGGCGTGAGAGAGTGTCAACCAGATGTTGCAACACATTCAATGGCCACACTCTTTGCATCACCGAGTGTTTAAAAATAATTATAAAACTAAAATTTAAAAACAGTATGTTTTAAATTTTTGCCATCTTCAAAACCGTGTACTCTGTTAAGCCTCTTTCAGATGGAGTGGACAATGAATGGGCATGTGCAGTGGCGGATTTTGGGGGAGGATGGGCCCCGGCATCCCACCCCACCCCCCTACTGAAAAACCTTTAGCATGTATTCAATTTTGTTTGTTTAGGTCCTTTTCTGTAAGCGTGGAAATAGTCGTTCTATAAGTACACCTAACTTCGTAATATCCAAAGAATATAATCGTCTCTAATGACCTCGCCACAATACCTAACTACCTAACCTCGTACTAGCATCCACAAGCATCACTTGTACTAGTACTCATGTAGTTCGTAATTCGCACAAAAGTTGTCAGCAGTTNGTCCTTTTCTGTAAGCGTGGAAATAGTCGTTCTATAAGTACACCTAACTTCGTAATATCCAAAGAATATAATCGTTTATAATGACCTCGCCACAATACCTAACTACCTAACTTCGTACTAGCATCCACAAGCATCACTTGTACTAGTACTCATGTAGTTCGTAATTCGCACAAAAGTTGTCAGCAGTTAACCGGATTCGGAACAGGACAGCGCTACCCATGTAGTTCGTTGTTAAAGGAATAGATGGCATCGTGATGCGTAAATATCATTAGCAAAGTAATTTTTTTGCTTTGTCTAGCGTTTCTCAGTTCTCTTTATGTTGTAGTGGTGCTGTTTTAAAAAGGACTACGAGCAAGCTACATTACATTCATTATTAAATGCAAGCAAAACAGATACACTATAAAATAAAACTTCACAAGAAGTAGAATAGAATACTATATCGCTATTGTTTTCAGCTCCAGGCACGTGCAAGGATAGACAGAAAAGTAGCTGTGATGATCTCGTTCAGGTAGGCACAACAAATAATGCCAAATATGAGGAATCGTCTTCTAGTGATAAAAATAATCTGTAACAATATTAAATACGAATAATATTACCTATAGTAAAACCAGTCAAAACAGGGATGTAGACTTTTTTTTGTGGATCTTAAACATGCAAGTGCCTCCATCACAGACGATCCAAATTACAGTTTATCGTGCAATCCGTGGGTACCTGATGAGAGTGGCTTAAAGTAACCTGTACATTCACAGGTTGGTCATATTCTTTTGTTCCAAAGAAAATAGCAAACAGATTTTCTCTGGCTTTCTTATAGTGCTAAGAACTAGTTTCTGTGTACTCTCTGGCAGAGAAGAAGCTACAAGAGGTGACCAAGCTCTTGGAGCGTTAATCAGCAAACCATTTAATATGTATAAAAATTCAATTTTTAAATTCAATAAACATTCATCCTGTCAGTACCACAAATTGTCTGTGCTGAAAGCAGCCCTATTTATGGATGAAATGAAAGAAAAACATTTCAGTGTTTCCGTTCCGTTGGAGTCAGTCACGTGCAAAAAATGGTAGCTGAAAATACAGGATGGTTATAAAAGAATACCCCAACTATGAAGGTCTATAATATCAAAACCAAACAACCTACAACCATTGTTAACCAATCAAATGAACCATGGAACTGTAAAGTTTGTTTACCGTATGCTCATACATGTCCAACGTGACCACCACGAGTGGCCCGAACAACATTAACGCGATAATCAAACTCGTTCCACACTCTTGTCAGCATGTCCGGTGTTACGGTTTGGATGGCATCCGTAATTCTCGTTTTGAGGTCGTCAATGTTAGCCGGCAATGGTGGACAAAACACTTGGTCCTCTAAGTACCCCCATAGAAAAAAATCGCACGGGGTATGATCCGGGCTTCTTGGAGGCAGTGATGAAGAGCCTGGTCACCAGTTGCTCCTCGACCAATTCAGCGTTGCAGCAACGTCTCGTTTAGGTATCCGCGAACAGCTAGGCGCCAATGGGATGGCGCACATCCTGCTGGAAAATGAAGTCTCCCGCTGCCTCTTCTAACTGAGGAAACAACAACTCTGTAAGCATGTCCAAATATGGAATTCCAGTAAAAGTGGGTTCGTGAAAAAAGAAAGGGCCGAAAACAGTATATTTGGACAGAGCGCAAAACACGTTCACTTTGGGGGAAGCGCGCTCGTGTTCGGTGGTTTCATGTGGAGGCTCCTGACCCCACAACCACACGTTGTGCTGGTTCACCTTACCGTATAGAACGTCGCCTCATCGTTAAAAATCAGTTTTGACATGAAGGCATCGTCTACCTTGTTCTGGGCACATAAAGGAAACATCTGACCGTCCCCTTGACATTGACGTGTCAAATGCGAGCTCGATTCCTCCTCTCCACCTCAAACCGAGAGTTCTGAACGCCATCGAAACCGTAACACCGGACATGCTGACAATAACGTGGAACGAGTTTTACTATCGCGTAGATGTCGTTGGGGCCGCTCATGGTGGTCACATTGAATTTTTATGAATATATGGTAAACAAACTTCACGGTTCCACGGCTCATTCGATTGGCCAACCAAGGTTGTAGATTGTTTGGTTTTGATATTATAGACCTTCAACGTTTGGGTATTCTTTTATAATCAGCCTGTAGAATGAGGCTTGTTCCAATAGTGAAGACAGTTACATTTTGCGGTTGGCAGAATATTTTCTTACGAAGTCACCGGGATGATGGTGAAATGTTAAATGACTTTACTATTTGTCAACGAGGAGAATGAAATTTCTGCGCCCTACTGAAGTTTCGTGTAGATGCAGGTGAAAAAATTATAGATCACCTTGCAACAGCAGTTAAAATACAACTTTTATTAGTAAAACGACACAAAATTATCGTATTGCGTCTTGTTTGTATTCAGGAAAATATTCTTTCTAAAATAAAATAAGGCAGTTTTATCTTAATATCTTAATGTAGGTATCTGTTATGCTGTGTTTCCAATTGGTTAGCTTACATTGAGAAAAATTACTGCCAAAGACATCTCTCTCTTTCCAGCAGGATAGTGCGTCACCCCATTGGCACCTGGCTGTTCGCGTATACCAACGTATACAAACACACACGCATACAGNCAGCAGGATAGTGCGTCACCCCATTGGCACCTGGCTGTTCGCGTATACCAACGTATACAAACACACACGCATACAGAGAGACTGGCAGTAATTTCTAACCTATTGACACTTATGAGTAAACCCCATATTTCCATATTTGACCTAGCTGGTCCTTCCCCTTAAGGAGTGGCTGGATCCGCCTCTGGGCATGTGCCCATGTGATTGGCGTGGGTGTTGAAGTATTTCACACGAGCAAGCCTGTAGTAGAGATTTTACCCGCGTAGAGAGATGATGATGTGGTCACAGTCAGATGTGTGTGTGCAGTTTGCAGTGACGTGTTAGGTTAGTGTGCAGAATTTTAACATGAAATGAACAAAATATAGGTAAATGTATTGTTTCTATTGTTTTAGAGAAGGCAGACAATGAATAGAAAGAAATATTTACATCCCATGAATTATTTTTAATAGTATTTTGCATCAATTGATAAATGATGAGTAGTTCAACTTTTTCCATACGAGCATATCAACATTTGACGAGTGCATGTCACAACATGTACTCCAATACTTATCAGGTTGCGTATGTCCACACCCAGTTTTGGCTCGGGTGGATGAGCAGCGGGTCTGCTGAAATATACGATGGCCCACACCCGTCTTCTGTGAAATGCCTTATTTACAGTATCAGACTAAACTATGAAGCGGGTCTCCCCATCCGAGCGGTCCCGCCCCGCGTCCGCTGCTTCTGAAAGAGGCCTTAACGTTTGACGATGTTAATAAAATTGTATTGTTTCTAAATTTATTCNCCCGCGTCCGCTGCTTCTGAAAGAGGCCTTAACGTTTGACGATGTTAATAAAATTGTATTGTTTCTAAATTTATTCATGTTTAAAAATATGCCACGCTACCTTTTCCAATATGCTTGGTGTCAATAAAATAATATATTTATTTGAATTACATTTGTTATATTCGAACTGTACATATTCGAATTGGTTACATAGGCCTTACGTTACGTGTAGATTGATTACAATTAATGTAAATTTTAGTAAAATCAAAATCTAATATCATACAAAATAATTTATTTCCGTCAGATATGGTTCAACTAAACAGATGGGAAAGTCCTAATTTCATTTTAATAAATATGGTTAGAGCAACCTTTTTAAAGAGTACTTTAGTTCTATAATGATATGTCCTTACGAAGAACCAAATATGGTTCAATATTAAAATTAGTTCGTAAATAAATGTTAATAGTGACCCGTAACACTAGATATTATTTAATAAAAAAATATTTTAATTATAATTTTAATAAAAAATAATTTAATAATAATTTAAAACTTTTGGGCTTGCCACCTTGGATTTTTAATAATTATATCGGCTTAAAGTCGGCTGCAGATCATAAATCAATTTATAAAACTTTTTTTAGTAATTTTGCCTAGAAACAATTTCAATAAAAATTAAATTATTTTGGCCCCCCACTTTGGTACCCAGTACATCGGTGGACGTATTGATAACCCCTTCTGCCTAAAAAAACCGTAACAAAAAAAATTTACTTTTAAAAAATGCGTAAAAAGTAAATACTTTCAGCCCTCTACCTCGGATTTCTAAAAGTTCCAATCGCACATTAAACTGTTAATAGTTTTGTCAATGGAAAGACATGTAATGTGTATTTTTTTAAAAATGGTTTTAGTCTAATACGAATATTAACACTTTTTGTTTTCAAAGAAACATATTTAAGAAAACAAAAAGGTGGCAATTAGTTCTTCGTTTTATGAATATTAAACCACCTGGATGCGCGGTCAAGCTCGCAAGACAGACGCACATGTCATAACAGGCCTACATCTAGACGGCACTGCGGTGCTTGAAAAGGGGAGGAGGGGGATATTGTCGACCCCGAGCCAAGTGCATGCGAACTGACCTTGTTCTCTGTATCCCGTGCGAATAAACCTGGAAGAATCCATTTATAACGGACCGTATTCAAGGTCAGAGCCGCAGGTGTTCGTCACGGCTTTTGCAGAGGATGACGTGGGAGGTAAATGGTCCAGCGCGAAATACGATTTTAACGCATGAAAGCTCTGCCGAAGACTGATCTCGATTGAACCAAATCATCGACGCAGGGGAAAAGGAGGGCCGAACAGTATATTAGATCAAGCATCNCCCGCGTCCGCTGCTTCTGAAAGAGGCCTTAACGTTTGACGATGTTAATAAAATTGTATTGTTTCTAAATTTATTAATGTTTAAAAATATGCCACGCTACCTTTTCCAATATGCTTGGTGTCAATAAAATAATATATTTATTTGAATTACATTTGTTATATTCGAACTGTACATATTCGAATTGGTTACATAGGCCTTACGTTACGTGTAGATTGATTACAATTAATGTCAATTTTAGTAAAATCAAAATCTAATATCATACAAAATAATTTATTTCTGTCAGATATGGTTCAACTAAACAGATGGGAAAGTCCTTTAAAGTAAAATTATTTATACCAATCTCGTTGGAAAAAAAAGAGTACTTTAGTTCTATAATGATATGTCCTTACGGAGAACCAAATATGGTTCAATATTAAAATTAGTTCGTAAATAAATTTTAATAGTGACCCGTAACACTAGATATTATTTAATAAAAAAATATTTTCATTATAATTTTAATAAAAAATAATTTCATAATAATTTAAAACTTTTGGGCTCGCCACCTTGGATTTTTAATAATTATATCGGCTTAGAGTCGGCTGCAGATCATAAATCAATTTATAAAACTTTTTTTAGTAATTTTGCCTAGAAACAATTTCAATAAAAATTAAATTATTTTGGCCCCCCACTTTGGTACCCAGTACATCGGTGGACGTATTGATAACCCCTTCTGCCTAAAAAAAACCGTAACAAAAAAAATTTACTTTTAAAAAATGCGTAAAAAGTAAATACTTTCAGCCCTCTACCTCGGATTTCTAAAAGTTCCAATCGCACATTAAACTGTTAATAGTTTTGTCAATGGAAAGACATGTAATGTGTATTTTTTTAAAAATGGTTTTAGTCTAATACGAATATTAACACTTTTTGTTTTCCAAGAAACATATTTAATGAAAACAAAAAGGTGGCAATTAGTTCTTCGTTTTATGAATATTAAACCACCTGGATGCGCGGTCAAGCTCGCAAGACAGACGCACATGTCATAACAAGCCTACATCTAGACGGCACTGTGGTGCTTGGAAAGTGGTGGAGGGGGGGGGATATTGTCGACCCCGAGCCAAGTGCATGCGAACTGACTTGTTCTCTGTATCCCGTGCGAATAAACCTGGAAGAATCCATTTATAACGGACCGTATTCAAGGTCAGAGCCGCAGGTGTTCGTCACGGCTTTTGCAGAGGATGACGTGGGAGGTAAATGGTCCAGCGCGAAATACGATTTTAACGCATGAAAGCTCTGCTGAAGACTGATCTCGATTGAACCAAATCATCGACGCAGGGGAAAAGGAGGGCCGAACAGTATATTAGATCAAGCATCCACGGTTTACCATCTATCTGCGTCCTGTTATCAGCATAGATAGAAGCACTCTGCGATCCGTAGTTATACCCACAGCTTCCTTCTACGGTAGAGAGAGTAATTATTCGGTTTTCTTTAATTATAGTGAAATAACGCGAGCAGACAGACAGCCGCCGCTGGCGTTTGTACCGCCCGGACACGGAGGCCGTGCGCGGTTTTCACACGAAAGCAGGTGGGGGTATACGAGTGTAGTACGCTGGCTACGGCTATGTGAAGGGTGGGTGTTCGCCGGGAGGCACAGTTCTGAGTGCGTGTAATGATAGCAGCTGCGGTGCGGCCTTGGGCGTCGTGCATCACTTGCGTTTTAAAAGTCGCGTGTTTAAAAAAAAACTAATGACATTTGGTTTATTCATATGGATGCGAATGCCGAAGGAAACAGAAGTCACTTACTAATGATGGATAGGAATTTGCTTTTCCTCGCAAATTAAAATTCGCCAAACAATTATATGTAATTAATGTTTTTAAAAAAAATGTATACACAATTTAAAGTAATAAATCTTGTTTTTAGCTAACATTTCATAATGAAACTGTATTTTTTATATGCAGCCAACCGTCCTTAAAGGTCGTCTACTATCAAAAATTCCATTAATATCACAGTGTAACAGTCATAAAATACAGCTTAAGAAAAAAAATCCTCTGTTTACAATCCACATCTTATTAATTTTGTTTAGCGAGCTGTTTCGTAAAAATTAAGTGTATTTGTTAACTTATTTAAACATACTGAACGTGTTTCGTTTGTTTTTTGAGGCTACTATTATACAGTAATGATGCTGTATTGAAAACGTCTATCTCAAAGACAGGAAAGACGAAGGCAGGAAAAAAAAAAATCACCTTATAGGCGGGAACAATAGCTTCCATCGCATTCCGATTGGCTGGTGTAAACAATATACTATAAGAAAGTGTAATGACGCATTATGTCTAGATGCGAGCCACCATTACACTACGGGTNACACGGAGGCCGTGCGCGGTTTTCACGCGAAAGCAGGTGGGGGTATACGAGTGTAGTACGCTGGCTACGGCTATGTGAAGGGTGAGTGTTCGCCGGTAGGCACAGTTCTGAGTGCGTGTAATGATAGCAGCTGCGGTGCGGCCTTGGGCGTCGTGCATCACTTGCGTTTTTAAAGTCGCGTGTTTAAAAAAAACTAATGACATTTGGTTTATTCATATGGATGCGAATGCCGAAGGAAACAGAAGTCACTTACTAATGATGGATAGGAATTTGCTTTTCCTCGCAAATTAAAATTCGCCAAACAATTATATGTAATTAATGTTTTTAAAAAAAATGTATACACAATTTAAGTAATAAATCTTGTTTTTAGCTAACATTTCATAATGAAACTGTATTTTTTATATGCAGCCAACCGTCCTTAAAGGTCGTCTACTATCAAAAATTCCATTAATATCACAGTGTAACAGTCATAAAATACAGCTTAAGAAAAAAAAATCCTCTGTTTACAATCCACATCTTATTAATTTTGTTTAGCGAGCTGTGTCGTAAAAATTAAGTGTATTTGTTAACTTATTTAAACATACTGAACGTGTTTCGTTTGTTTTTTGAGGCTACTATTATACAGTAATGATGCTGTATTGAAAACGTCTATCTCAAAGACAGGAAAGACGAAGGCAGGAAATAGAAAAAAATCACCTTATAAGCGGGAACAATAGCTTCCATCGCATTCCGATTGACTGGTGTAAACAATATACTATAAGAAAGTGTAATGACGCATTATGTCTAGATGCGAGCCACCATTACACTACGGGTNCTGGTGTAAACAATATACTATAAGAAAGTGTAATGACGCATTATGTCTAGATGCGAGCCACCATTACACTACGGGTATTGAATTCCATGATATATAATGCCATGCCGGTTGTAGACGGTCCTTAGCATAAGGCACCTACACGCAGTGTTCACACTGACGTGACACTGATATCTGGCCGGCCTGTGGGTTCGATAGGAAGGGTAGGGTGTTCGAGCGGTAGTGAGGTAGGGTCTGCAACATCCGCTACACCGCGCTCAAGGTCTACACTGTCAGCTGCAGATGTGCCCTGTCCAAGGCTACGCGGCCATTGTCAGAGCTTGTCGGTGCAAATGACGTTTATTACAGGCAACATAACCGTTCGTACAGCTGCATGTCTCTACAAAACAAATTCAATTTAGCTTATGCAGGAAACGAAAGGTTATAATACACGCACATGCGCTCTCTCCCACACACACACATAGGTATCAAAACTTGCGGCTCTGTACGCACAGCGACGCGGGTTCTACCATGTAGACGCGCACATTCACTAAACTTCATTTTAAGATAGACATACAATATCCGCTGACAGTTCGATTACAGTTGGGTAGCTAGTCGCGGAAAAAAATTNACTTCATTTTAAGATAGACATACAATATCCGCTGACAGTTCGATTACAGTTGGGTAGCTAGTCGCGGAAAAAAATGTCCTTCAGTACATCCGTTTTTAATACTAATGTGGTTTTTCCACTCTCTTAGCCAGATCGTGTATTTGTGAGCAGTCACTTACAAATCACGCAGTATCTGTGACATATTTGCTTTTCTCAGACACTTATACACACACATATATATATACCAATATGTTATTTTATATTATACAGATCACTACCAAACCCACGCAAAAATGTAATCACAATGCTAACCAGAATACGAGGGATCGTTGAGAAACTTAATTATGTGTCAATTGTTTCGCAGTAACGAAATACTCGGACAGGAAAAGTAATTGTGTTTAAAATTAAAGACTATATTTTTTTCCGCAGGCCTATCCCATAACATGATTGTTATGTAAATTAACAGATCTGTTAATAAAAATAAATGTATTCATTTTAAAACAATTTAAGTTTCATAGGCAACAGAAGTGTTTGTAAATATATGTCTACCGCATGACCGTACATGTAATGTTTGCATTACTACAAAAAAATATTTTATAATTTGTTTGCAGAATTAAAATAATAATTGTAGGGACCGCACTGCTCTCAAAATATGTTTCGGTAATACAGTACAGTAGTCGGAAAAAGTTTCTTTGTTTGGTAATAATTGAGAATGAGAGAAATAACGATACTGGATCCTGCATGCTAACAAGAAACTCTATGTAGCTATCAGAAGCTGAATATTACACGAGCTGGATACCGTAAAAATAATTCTGACGGAAGATGAGTACATCATTTGAATAATAGTGCTTTAATCGCAGCAGTGGAATTCACCGAATCACATGTAATTTTATTTTAAACGATGCATTTTACTCGTATCGGTGTAGCCCTTGGCAGCTTCGACTTGACTCCCCTATACAGCGTACGAGGCATGATTCCCCAGCAGATGTCTGTCGTGGATATTTGTCTGTTTTTGAGTGGTTTTCTCGGGGTCTTCATCTCATTAACTATCTTGGTGATTTCATATAGTAGTGTATGTAAACTTTTTTCCAATACTATGCTTTACCCAAAATATTTTTGTTCTCCTGATAGAAATATGTTTATTTACTGAATAAAACTTGTGTGTGTTTTCGTAGGTTGTCTCACTGCTGTTCAACGTCGAGTTGCCGTTTGCGCATTCCGTTGGAGACTCATTCGAGACTATCATCACTGAACAGCGGTTATTTCTGTCCGATGTTTCTGGTAAGTTTACACAACTATATTAATGTCGTTTCAATTATTACATACCAGGGAATGATTCCCCCCGCAAAGTTGTCTTGGATATATGTCTGTGCCGGAGCGGTTTTCTTGGGGTCTCCCTCTTTATTTCTTTAACTAATTTTAAGTTTACATTTAGTTAAGTATGTATATTTTTTCATTTCTCTGCATCGTCTACAACATTTTTTTATCATGCAAAATACGATGTTTATTTACTCAGTAAAATTTATTATGTGGTTTTGCAGGTTATTCAACGTTGAGCTGCCTTTTGTGTGATCCATTGGCATACCTAGTCAAGATGTTNGTTATTCAACGTTGAGCTGCCTTTTGTGTGATCCATTGGCATACCTAGTCAAGATGTTCATCTTTTGTCAGCGTATAACCGATAAGTCATTTTGTTGTTTTTGGTAAGTATGTATGAAACAATTAATCAATGCTATTTTATGCAATTTATTACTAATTGTGAAATTAATGTCGTAAACCGCTATGACCAGTGCCACCCAGAGACCTGAGGCAAAGCTATAAGTTTTTGGACGTGAAACAATATAAGTGAGTTTTTAAATTCTGCATTGCCAGTAGAAAATACGTTGCTTGTAAAAAATTAACTGTTAAGATAAATATTGATAAGAAAAAATAGTTCTCCGGTTCTTATTAAAATATTGAGAAAAAACTATATCTGATACAATAATTCTCCTGTTATAAACCAAAGTCATGACACTGTCCAATGCTCTCCATAATTTTATTACATGCTACAAACGTATACATATGAGTAGTTTCGCATCGTCAGATGGAAATGTCAGAAAATTATACGGTGAAAACATTTCTAATTTTTATGGTTTTGAAGGGATTCTTTGGCGAAAATGTCCAGGCAAAGACAACGTTAAGAAAATTAAGGCAGGTTGATTTGAAAAGGTGTAGAAAATTCATTTTACGAGATGGCTCTAATCAAAATGTGTGCTCCTTAATTAAATTGTTTCCAAATGTACCATACTAGCAAAGTACCAAGTACGAATGATAACACAACCAAAGATTCTTGTACTTGCTACCAGATATAACTTACTGCGAATATATTTATAAAAAATATAAATAAAGTCGACGAAAATAATTTTTACTGCATAGTGAAGCGAAAATAAGTTTCTAGCTAATGAAAAATCAACAATAGGTTATTCGTGAGAACTTTTTCAAGCTAATATTGCATGTGCTTATGCAAACAAAACTCTAAGTTTTTTTGGTACTGACATAAAAAAATTATGCTAATTGCAAATGTATGTTTCAGGTTGGTGATTCTCAGCAGTGCAATGGACAGCAGGGTTCCATTTCTTTCTTCTGCTGTTTCGTCCTCTTCTATGGTAACAACTATGCCACCTACACCTTTTGTGTGCATGTCTTGTAGGTTGTCCAATAGTCTCCGCTACAACGGGCTGTGCCATGAACGCCAGTGCCGACATATTCTCCTGAAGAGAATATGTGATATGTGTGGGGCTACTATAAGTTGCAAGGATGACTTAAAAAACACATTAGATTGTGCACGAACAATGTTCAGTAGGGGGTAACATCAACACAATGTAAATTCTGCAATGTCCCATTTAAAAAGATAAGTACAGCCCGAAGGCACGAGGCAAACTACGAGTTAAATCCAGATACNAATTCTGCAATGTCCCATTTAAAAAGATAAGTACAGCCCGAAGGCACGAGGCAAACTACGAGTTAAATCCAGATACAACGGGCGTGCACATGCGAGAATTGTGGTAGGGAATTTACGAGGCCGGACACTCTAAGTCGGCCAGCATCGAAAAAATATGTCAAGAGTTGAAGTACCAGGGGAAGGGAAGTTGCTGGTCCCTGACCTCTGTGAAATGCCTGCAGCTACGAATCAGCAAGAAGGATCCCCTCCGTGTATCCTCANAAGTTGCTGGTCCCTGACCTCTGTGAAATGCCTGCAGCTACGAATCAGCAAGAAGGATCCCCTCCGTGTATCCTCATACATTGATCTGCATGCTACCATAAAAAACAAGCATGCAATAAAACACCTCCATAATCGAGAGGACTTCATGTGTTTCAAGTGGACGATTTTAGCACTGTATGTTGAAGGTACAGATCTCCAACGAGACTACAGCGGCTACGACCCCCCCAAAAATGATTTCCAATGGGTCGGTACAGGCATTGATGTCATGGAGGTGCCCTACGACAGCATCAAATGCTACACACTGGAGGTGGATATTGAGTACGCTACAGCCCTGCAGGAAGCACACAAGAACCTGCTGTTTCTGCCAGTGAACAAATGTCCCCCCNGGATATTGAGTACGCTACAGCCCTGCAGGAAGCACACAAGAACCTGCTGTTTCTGCCAGTGAACAAATGTCCCCCGAGATCAAAGCAGAAGCTTATGACTACATTAGATGAGAACGAAAATGGGCTGAAAATTAAAAAATACATATGGTACAGCAATTTGAACAGGAAGCATGTGAGCCATGCTTCCTGTATTATTCTAAATACAGAGAAAGAACAGGCAGCAAAATACAATTCCGAAAGNGGAAGCATGTGAGCCATGCTTCCTGTATTATTCTAAATACAGAGAAAGAACAGGCAGCAAAATACAATTCCGAAAGAGACTTCAATAAATTAATGAGCAATGCTACATTCGGAAAACTGATGGAAAACAAAAGGAAGAGACAGAACACGGAATTAGTGTGCAAGGCACGAATAGCAAAATAACTGATTGCAAAAACATAATTCAGGGATAGGGTTATGTATATAGAAAATCTATCTCTCATGAAGACGGAAAAAGTATACATTTTATTTGACAAACCGATATATGCAGGCTANTGTATATAGAAAATCTATCTCTCATGAAGACGGAAAAAGTATACATTTTATTTGACAAACCGATATATGCAGGCTTTGCAGTACTAGATCTCTCCAAGACCTTGATGTATAGATTTCATTGTGATTTAATGAAGAAAAAATATGAAGATGACNTGCAGTACTAGATCTCTCCAAGACCTTGATGTATAGATTTCATTGTGATTTAATGAAGAAAAAATATGAAGATGACCTTGAACTAGCCTACATGGACACCGACACATTCATATATCAGATTAAGACCGATGATGTCTATCATTACCTGGTTAATGATATGCAGTTAATGGCAGAGTTCTAAACCAGCAACTACTCCCACCCCTCTCTCATCATCATGCTTCTCTACAACCAATTCTAAGGTTCTTGGGAAATTTAAAGATGAATGTGGAGGGAATGTACTTCAGGAGTTTATTGGACTGAGGGCCAAAATGTATGCCTACATATGTAACAACAAGGCCACCAAAAAGTTTAAAGGCATCCATAAATGTAGTGAAGGATAATATCACATTTGAAGATTATAAGAAGGTATTGATGCAACAATAAATGTTACGTGTTTCTCTCAACACAATCAGATCTCACCAGCACAATGAATACACTAAAAGCATAAATAAATGGGCCCTAACATGGACAGATGGCAAGATGCATATAATGTAAGAAGGCATATATACAGAGCCTTATGGATATGATGATGGCAATATGTAAATACTCCCACCATCAGCTGCAGCAATACACTGTAGCCCATGCAAGAGTATGCATATATTGTCAGGTGCACCATTACCGAGTCATTATGTTAGCTGTAGTCCATGCAAGAGGTATATTCTTTCTGTTAGGTGTATCGTTAATTTTTGGTCACATTTTTTCCTTCCTTGGTATACTTTTTTTTGCAGTGCTGAAAGTCTACTGTANGGTGTATCGTTAATTTTTGGTCACATTTTTTCCTTCCTTGGTATACTTTTTTTTGCAGTGCTGAAAGTCTACTGTATTGTCTTCAAGATTTGTCAGCATTGTGAGCAAGGTTCGTCTGTCTTAATCTGATGTAGACTGTGATGTTATTTTTTTTAGAAGTATTTTGCATGTTGTCTTCGCATAATTATTTACTATACTTTTTTAGGCTGTGTTGTTTTCAAGAGTTTTTGCGAGGTATTTTTGGTCACATTTTTTNGGTGTATCGTTAATTTTTGGTCACATTTTTTCCTTCCTTGGTATACTTTTTTTTGCAGTGCTGAAAGTCTACTGTGTTGTCTTCAACATTTGTCAGCATTGTGAGCAAGGTTCGTCTGTCTTAATCTGATGTAGACTGTGATGTTATTTTTTTTAGAAGTATTTTGCATGTTGTCTTCGCATAATTATTTACTATACTTTTTGTGGGCTGTGTTGTCTTCAATATTTTTGGTGAGGTAATTTTGGTCACCTTTTTTTCCCGTCATTGGTATACATAATTTTGGTCTTCAATATTTTTCGGTGTTGTGTGCAAGGTTCTTCTGCCTAACTTTTATTATTTCCTCAATTTATATTCTTTGTGGGCAACTGTGTTATCTTCAACATTTTTCGGCATTGTGGTCAAGGTTCGTTTGCTTTATTTTCATGTGAACTGAGAGGTATTTATTTTACAAGTATTTTGCATCTTGCCTTCACATAATTATTTACTATACTTTTTTAGGCTGTGTTGTTTTCAAGAGTTTTTGCGAGGTATTTTTGGTCACATTTTTTNCATAATTATTTACTATACTTTTTTAGGCTGTGTTGTTTTCAAGAGTTTTTGCGAGGTATTTTTGGTCACATTTTTTTCCCTTCTTTCGTATACATTATTTTTGCGGGGCTGCAAGTCAACTGCGTTGTCTTCAAGAATTTTCGGCATAATCTGCAAAGTTCGTCAGCCTTGCTTCGATTATTTTATCCATTTTATTCTTTGTGGGCAAATGTGTTGACTTCAAGACTTTTCGGCGTTGCATACAAGGTTGTCTTGCTTTGTTTTTTCGTGGGACTACATATCATTTTTATGACACATTGTGTAACCATTATTTTCAAACATAGATATGTTACTCTGTTTGATATTATTTGACTAGTGTTTTGTATTCGAGATTATTTTGCCAATGCACAATGCATCACACCGAGGTCATGAAAAAATGACTTAATATATTATTCTCTGATGAAGGAAAAACGATTCAGGAAAGGGACTGGTAATGTTTTTAAATACATGCCTTTCCCTGTTTGNTGGTAATGTTTTTAAATACATGCCTTTCCCTGTATGGGAGTGAATGAGGTCGGAATGCATAATAGGAGGCAGTTCCTCGCCTCGGGGGTGTAAAATCTGAAGCGATTTTACTCTCTCTCACCCACAGCAAAAATTAGGATGTATCTGAATAGGCAATGAGATATAGACTATATAACATAAAGCCATGTTTCTTTCAATGTGATATGCTCGTCATTGTAATTCCATAATTTCGTGTGAGTAGGATTTGGCACCTATGTTGGGCATCCGACCCCATGAGTTACGAACAATTCATGGGAGTACCAAAACTTACCCTTGCTGGAATTATGAATTAAAATGGTGGTTTGATCATATGCATATAAAAAATTCTGTAGGTGACAATGTTCTTACTAGTCCTTCTCTCTTTCTTCGCTCTTTCTTTTGTGTATGCTGTTTTCTGTTTACTTTGTATTCTTTTGTCTGGTTTGTTTTTAATTTTTTTTTTTAGGTTGGTTGCTTTCCTTCCGGCGTCGTAACACCACCTTTGAAGTACGGTCATACAGCAATGGAGAAATTTTTTTTTTCCAAAAAATGTTTTCAAAACTTTATTTAATCTCTCCAAAAAAGGTGCAAGCAAATGTGCTGCATAGTCCCTGGTCAAAATGTCCGGGGAAACATGCACATGGTCAACAGGAGAGGGAGACGCTGGTACGAAAGAGATCGGCCACGTCCCACACTCGAGATGGATGTGGCATTTGCTCCCTGGAGATTGTGGTGGACTCGCTCCAAATGAAAAAGATCGATATTTACACTAAAGAAAATTAATTACAAAAATATATATATACATTGGGTGATGTAAAAGCAATATTATGTTGAATTATTTTTNTCAACAGGAGAGGGAGACGCTGGTACGAAAGAGATCGGCCACGTCCCACACTCGAGATGGATGTGGCATTTGCTCCCTGGAGATTGTGGTGGACTCGCTCCAAATGAAAAAGATCGATATTTACACTAAAGAAAATTAATTACAAAAATATGTATATACATTGGGTGATGTAAAAGCAATATTATGTTGAATTATTTTTTAAAGATTATCTTTGGTTAACAAAAAATTATAAATTGTCTTATTTTCCAAATACATTAGAAAAAAAATTGTGTTGATTNAAGATTATCTTTGGTTAACAAAAAATTATAAATTGTCTTATTTTCCAAATACATTAGAAAAAAAATTGTGTTGATTATTTTCACCATTTAAGAATTAATTTAAACACTAAGAGAAAATAAATGAATCATTATATATGTTGATTTTGCCANATTATTTTCACCATTTAAGAATTAATTTAAACACTAAGAGAAAATAAATGAATCATTATATATGTTGATTTTGCCATTAATAATTCATTAAAAAATAATAATTAATAGTATTTTTCAAAAATTATTTATTTAGTTACAGTCAATAAACAACACTTTTTTTTTTTTTATAGCACTCTATTTTAGAAGACTGTTACATGCATGGCTGAACAGTTCTCGACTGATGGTAAGCATCAGCTTCTTGCGAAGCGTCGCAATATTTTCTTGATCGTAGCGATGTCCATCGGTTCCTGGTTGGTCATCCACCTCACCATAGCCACACTGCAGATCTTACACTTCTTTAACACTTGACCCCACGATTTCTGCCTCGCCAATGGTGGAACGACCATCAACAGCAGGTCTGGTGGATCCAGCATCCACAGCTCTAGGAATACATGCTGCTGGGCAGACACGACGAGCAGGTGCAGGTTTGTTTCCCGGTAGAAACATCCATTGTAAGTTCTGACGCAAGCGCCTGGCGCCGATGCTGTACACTGCTGCGTGTGGTGGTCATCTAGGTGAAGCATCTTTCCTTAACTTAGGATGCTGGATTTCCCACCAGGGACAANCACTGCTGCGTGTGGTGGTCATCTAGGTGAAGCATCTTTCCTTAACTTAGGATGCTGGATTTCCCACCAGGGACAACTCCACGGCATATTCTGGCTGGTTGGTGGGTGATAGTAGGTATATGGTCCGGAGCGATGATTTGGTCCACGATGCAGGGCAGCTGCGTATGTGGCATAATGTGGAACACAATGGAGGCCGATGCTCCCTGGCAGTCCACTTGAATATTTGTTGGTTCGTAGAGGACAGGAAAATGCGCGAAATGCCAATGCTGCATACCACCGCCATCCATTTTCTGCAATGAAACTGCATTCAATGCTACCGTAGTAATGGTTGGTGATTCTGTAAATTTTCGTAGGACAGTACATTGTCATCGTGACAAAGGATCACTTCGCCACGACTAAATGAGAGCAAATCAAATGTTTCCCTCATATATTATACTAATGCTGATCAGGTATGCCACCACAAAAAAATAAAATTTCTCTTACTGTTCGGGTGACTTCATGTCTAGTCGTAATTCATCGATTCACTGTCCAAGAATGAGACAAGCCATTTGCGCAGCAGCTGTGAGTTCCTCCACGCACATGTCCAGTCAGGTTCAGACCTGTCGCAGACATGTCGCTGCTGGTCGTATTAGTTTTGTCAGCTTGCGAAGCAACAGATAGCCGCACTCGAACTGCAAGTCGATGATTTCAACTTCGCTTGTGCATAAGTCTGTGAACCATTTTTTCTGCTCGCACCCGCCAAGTAAACTGGTCNGTCGATGATTTCAACTTCGCTTGTGCATAAGTCTGTGAACCATTTTTTCTGCTCGCACCCGCCAAGTAAACTGGTCCTTGCAAATAGTGGATCAGCAATTCGCACAGCACAATTCCCACTTGATGGTACAGAATCTTGAATAAGTCCCACTCCAGTACGTGGTAGTACTTGGTCAGCCAGTCGTTTGCCTCCTTGCTTTTCTCCTCCAACAATTTCCACGAATAAAGGGGGCAGAAGGAGCATGTACGCATCTTGCCATCGATATTGTAGGATACGGCGATTTCCTTGAGCACATAGTTGCTCTTGGTCTGGAAGCCTTGTAGATTACTTTACTTCCTGATATAAACTGATGTAATAATCAGTGATCATCCTGTTTATATATACTTATCTCGNCTTGTAGATTACTTTACTTCCTGATATAAACTGATGTAATAATCAGTGATCATCCTGTTTATATATACTTATCTCGCCATATTAATCAGCCCCGAATATAGAAGTCGTAGCTCACTACTCTGTCGTGCGAAATTAAACAGCATGCAAAATTGTTCGCAGGCATATTTTCCTTGGAAATAATTTCTATATGACATTCCACCGTGCCATTTTGAACTCACTTGTTTTGTTCGAATGCGTCGAAGACCTACAATGGCACTGTTTCACGGAATCGTTCTGGGCTCAGGACTGATTAGGACTCGTACCCGTAGTAGGATGCTTGAAACTGGGAATACAGATAACACAGCAACGTAAATCCTTCTATGTAGAAGGAGGTGTTCAAATCCATGTACCGATAGCTTTCGATTTCAAAATTATCTTTACATTCTGCGCGTAGCAGTGTTCGAAAGCCGATTTGTCTGCCGAGATGATGTGTTGCTTGTTTGTTGAAAATTCCAGTATGCCACAACGCAGGTTTTCCGTGCTTGAAGACATCTTCACGACCCAGTAGTTTCGCATGGCAGATGACAGGACTGAGCAAGTAACCAGACTCCAGCTCCTAAAGATTATGCCGATGATATTTTTCTTTCCTGGCGTTTTTCAGTAGCTTCACACATTCGTCGGTGCTTGGAGTTACGTAGCGAATGAACCACTCCATGTTGGACAGGGTTACAGCGACAGGCTGCAGGTTTTTTCGGGCTCCCAAAACTGCATCCAGATGCGAGGTGACTTGCATTATAGCCAGTTGTTATTTTTTTTCTCGTATTATTATCTTCCTATATTCTTCGGTGAAACCCAGTCACATCGAAAGCGGCACATTCACCTCGAACTTGCATTCTGCAAAGATGGGATATTTGTAACCATCTTCCATTTACAAGCCTGCCATTTTTACCATGTCGAGTTTGTTAGGCAAGAGCGAGAGGTAGTTTTTATGGTGGTGGTTATGCCCACCTCCCACTTTTTTACAATACTAACACTATTTAGTTCGCACATTACTTGCACGAAAAGATACAGTATACTGTTGCGGACTAACGTGGTGGTCGTGGGGTTTGTCACGTCCTCTTTTATGAGTGTACTTCATATGTGCAGGAAAGATTGTGAATTCAGGGTGTAAATATCTTGATGCNTGTCACGTCCTCTTTTATGAGTGTACTTCATATGTGCAGGAAAGATTGTGAATTCAGGGTGTAAATATCTTGATGCTGTATCGGGATTCGAACCTCATGCCCGAGGGCATAGGGACCAGTCGGATACAGCTGGTAGTAATGATGCTCAAACTGGTCGATTCTGTAGTCGAATTATCTCGCTGGGGAACATCCTATATGTTGTTGGCTTCCATGAAAGTTCACTTTAAACCCTAGGCTATGTGAAACTGCTCATTAGCACTTGTTATCATGCCAGTGTCTCGAGCTCCACTAATCCCAGGTTTGGTGCTGCGCTCGACTTTATGCACAGTACATTTAGCGAAATTCAACGTCATCGTTTCAGTGGCAGACACAAAGACATTTCTTCTTTTCTAAAGTCTATCTGCTTATCGTCTTGATCTACAATCGTCACGAACACTTCGTGCATGCTCGTCGTGATCACGGGAATATAAATGATGCTTTTAGAACTTCGCCCAGTTTATAACCTGGTAGGGCCATCAGTGCAAACTCGTGCAGTGTTATTCTGGTTTTACCGTTGATATAGCAGCCGCTCGCCAAATAATAGATTATGCATATCATGTTCACCAGAAATATGTGCACACGTCGTGAGGATTCGTGCATTTTACCAGCTTCGTATATTCGTATCTTGGACCCTAGCATTGGCCTGATGATATCCGGTTCGGTGAAATCGATATTGATACTGCAAAGTATTACTGCCTACAACGTGTCTGTGTCACCACATCGTTCGAATNCGGTTCGGTGAAATCGATATTGATACTGCAAAGTATTACTGCCTACAACGTGTCTGTGTCACCACATCGTTCGAATGTCACGTCTAATGGAACAGATTTATTAATGGAATTGGCAACGTCCTTCAGTTCGTATGCGCTGGTGGGAATGCTGATTTCCTTCATATCTCGTGCTACTACNTAATGGAATTGGCAACGTCCTTCAGTTCGTATGCGCTGGTGGGAATGCTGATTTCCTTCATATCTCGTGCTACTACTACTTAGAATGATAGACACCGACATACTGACTAGGAAATATAGGTGCGAACATCCTTTATGTAAAAGTTTAACGAACAATTATTCGTATATAATTTGTCTTTATACCACCACACCAGAAAGCGAACAATTAATTGTCCACAGTTCTATGTGTTCGGCATCTGTTCCATACAGTAATTGTAAGTCAGTATTAGCTTTTTCAGGTACCACCAATGATACCGAAAACAGGTACCGAGACTGACGTATTATACCGCACATTTGCCATGTTTAACATAAATTTCTCAGTGTGTACTGGGCCCGGCATTCGTGAACAGTTTAATTATGGCACATNCCGCACATTTGCCATGTTTAACATAAATTTCTCAGTGTGTACTGGGCCCGGCATTCGTGAACAGTTTAATTATGGCACATTCACCATGTTTGGGTTCAGGAGACAAAGCATTTCGCATAAACACACCGCTAATATTAGGTATCTTCAACTTNATTCACCATGTTTGGGTTCAGGAGACAAAGCATTTCGCATAAACACACCGCTAATATTAGGTATCTTCAACTTCTGTGCAAACAGTTCCAACTCCACGATCGTGAGCGGCCGTTTTGGTAGAGATTTCATTAGCGCCTCTTCCTCTTGCATAGCTTTTTCTTTCTCGCACCTCCGTCTCGGTAGGGCCGTCATAAGTAAACTCCTTGGGCATTTTTTTTACCCGTGGCAATAGCTTCCAATTTACAATTTTGGAAATGGTTTTCCTCTAATTGCTAATGTTCGTGCGAAGCTCGTTTCATCACACTAACGATATTCGTTACGGTCTTGGCGATACCACCCAGAGCACCATTTGCAGGTATCAAGGCAGGGAGGAATCATCGCATCTTTTTCTTCCCTCTCCTTTGGAACTTCGACTCGCTTTATTCGCCTCCTTGTCCATCTTCACCTTGACTTTCATAGCGTTGTTAACACCCCACACAGCTATTTTTAAATCAAGACCTTTGTTCACTGCACAACATATTTCGTCCGCCCTATGAAAGAGAACGTTGTCTGCCCGGTGCCTGGCTTGCAGATACTTCTGCTGAGAATAGGGGATATCGTGCCACTTGCACACCTCGTCGAGTGCATTGATGGCCATATCGTCATGTGCCAGCCTTTTAGCTAGCTTGGCTCCCGGCCCACAGAACCTGTATCTGAGAATGTACAGCTCGATAGGTAGATTGTTGATCAGCATATCAATGATCATTTTTCCAGNCCACAGAACCTGTATCTGAGAATGTACAGCTCGATAGGTAGATTGTTGATCAGCATATCAATGATCATTTTTCCAATTTTTATCATTCTTCTGTGAGTCATCTCACGCTACTGTACTATGAACAAATATATACCCGACCTTTATAAAATTTCGTTTCAGTATCATAGAGATAATCAAGCAAGATGTTAGTCATCCTGTCCGCATCACCGTAGAAGATGTCGAATATTCAAATTATGCATGTCACGGTACGCTGTTGCCCAATACCATGAGAGGATTTATTTGTGGATGGTTGCGTTGCAGCAAGACGTGTGTCCTTCTCAGCCATTTTGAGGAACTGAATAGCCTTAGCTTCGAGAACGAGTATCTCTACTCAATATCGCTCCAGCAACCAAAATACCCTTGTGTGGCATGAGTACTGCAGGATGTGGATGGTGTGAAACATTTCCCTTGCAGTGATAAAGAGGCCATCGTGCAACCGAGAGAAACATTGCCAAAGTCAGTGTTTATTTTCGACGATGTGGCATGTGAGAAACAGACTTGCATCCAGGAGTACTTCAGCACGCGATGGCATGCAAACGTAGATTGTGTGTACTTGGGTCAAACTTATTCCTGTGTGCCAAAACAGTTACTACACGATAATGTGAATTTCCTCATGTTGTTTCACAAGGACGATAAGAACTTTTGGCATACGTACAATGACAAGTACATAATGGTCATGATATTCGCAGAGTTTAAGGATATGTTCTTTGTTCTGGAACGAGGAGTACAACATATTGGCGACTGATAAGGATTCGCTGGTATATAAGGGAAGGTACAGGCATGGCTTCGATCAGTTTATGGTATGATGCCGACCATCAGTCAAACCCCATTTCCAAGTTCGTGCATGGTCTACGCTCCGATGATGATGGGAATGGGTTCACAGACGCTAGTGTCACTGCTTTTCACAGGGCCTGTCAGTTCTTGAGTGAAAATTGAGAGCGTAAAAAATGAGGTGGTGGAGGATTTGATGGCCGTCGACTGGCACATAGGGGGTGTGGAGGANTGAAAATTGAGAGCGTAAAAAATGAGGTGGTGGAGGATTTGATGGCCGTCGACTGGCACATAGGGGGTGTGGAGGAACGGATAATATACCTGATCAACATCTCGAATGTGCAGAGATGGGAAGAATTGAAGGCTCCTCTAAATATGTTAACTTCCAAACACACTGCAAAACCATTGTTTTGAGGAATAGCAAGAAGGTGCTTTATATGTGCATCGACCGACTGGAAAGGATCAAAAATTCACTTTCCTCAACTTGNTGAAAATTGAGAGCGTAAAAAATGAGGTGGTGGAGGATTTGATGGCCGTCGACTGGCACATAGGGGGTGTGGAGGCACGGATAATATACCTGATCAACATCTCGAATGTGCAGAGATGGGAAGATTTGAAGGCTCCTCTAAATATGTTAACTTCCAAACACACTGCAAAACCATTGTTGTGAGGAATAGCAAGAAGGTGCTTTATATGTGCATCGACCGACTGGAAAGGATCAAAAATTCACTTTCCTCAACTTGAGACTGAATATGTATAGGCTATATACCTGTGTGGTTGTGTGTTTATTTCATTATATGAATGATGATGGACAGAAACGAACTAATATCTGAGATGCAGTGGGCCATCGAAACTGTTCGCGCGAAATATTTATTAGCAGAAAGTTACAGACTGGCTCTTAAGAATTGAAGGGGAAAAGCTTACAAGCCAATAACGAGCCGTCTTGACGACCTTGGTCGTCGATGCCAGGAGGAAGCTTTGCCATGTAAGGATAGCAAACACGAAATCAAGGTGGAAGGACCGACCCCAATGCGTAAACGGAAAAGAAGTCCGGAACAGCCCGGATTGGAAGGGGGCATCACTAGCGACGAAGACGGTTTTCCTCTGATCGATTTGCTGCGTGCGCGAGAATGGAAACGAACACAAGAGCGTGGACCACAGGTGGGCACCCTGGTCAGACACTACATCGCTTCCTACTCGGATCGGAACAGCGACAAGACACACGGCTTGTGACACCTCTACGATAAATGGTTTCTCGGAAACAAGGAAGTGTTGTTTTTTCCAGGTGATGTGAAGCAAATCGGTAAAGGTAAAAATTATACATGGTCTGTGTGAGCTTTTGTTTAGTAGGCATCCTGGACACTACGCCAAATCAGATTTGCGCAAGTACCGCCACCTGCTACAGTCCAGTCATCCTAATAATGCGAACGATAAGCCCTCAACACGACGATTTAAAGACACAACATATGCGATATTTGGCATTATCGTGGGACTGTTTCCACGATTGGCCGAATCTGTTGGATTGGGTCTGCTGCTGCAGAAAATCAATGCCAAATCCAAGATAGACTATGTGTTTTGGGACGATGCGAACCAACTCGTCGATAGACTATGGCTACTGGTCGCTTCGCAGATTGCAGGCTACTGGTCGCACACAAACGAGATTATATCCATCATCGTAGAACTCGTCAAAGCTCGCTACGTCGTGAGATGACGAAATATGCAGTTTCTGGGGAATTGCACAGGTCTGCCAGAAGGAATTATCCTCGGAGAAAGTATATCATGTAACGGCTGGACGATAATTTCCAATCTGACCTGATCGAAATGCAAGACTTTGCTCATGCAAATAAAGACCACTACCACATTTTGGCCATAATAGACACATTTTATAAGTATGCCTGGGCCNTTTGGCCATAATAGACACATTTTATAAGTATGCCTGGGCCAGACTGCTCTATTCGAAGAATACATGTGACATTACTGAGGCCATGGCGAATGTGTTGATTGCAGGACGGGCACAGAAAAATCTCCACACCAATGATGGTAAAGAATATTTTAATACTTCTTCCAAAGCACTGGTGAAAAGATACAGCATAAATCACTATTCCATGTACTCTGGACTCAAGACTAGCATCGTCGAGAATTCTCACCATACTCTGTAAGCCAAATTGTGGAGACATTTCATGGCGAAAGGAAACTACAAGTGGCTTGAGTTACTGCCGAAACTCAGCCACGAGTATAATTCTAGCTTTCATTCTACCACTCGCATGAAGCACGAAGATATCGAGGATGACTCTTTGCTTCGGAATGAGGATGCTATTCCGACGAGGAGGGACCCGCGTAAGCCTAAAGCCAAGATTGGTGACCTGGTGCGCATCTCCAAACAGCATGGCATTTTCCACAAGATGTATTATTACAACTGGTCTACGTAATTGTACAAGGTGGTTCGCATACGACATTGATACCAATGCATGTATTACCTCGAGGATCTATATGGTGAACCCATCGTTGGAGGCTTTTACGCAGAGGAGATACAACCTACGATGTTTCTAGATGTTTATTTGGTCGAGAAGGTGCTGAAACAATGCAATGGACATGTGTACATGAGGTATATCGGACACTCGAAGCATGATGACTCCTTGGTCGATGAGAAAAACATTCTAAAATAGGAACTATGAATATTTTAAGGTAATGTTATGTGTATGTATTTATTTTTAAATAAAAACATGATTTCCTTTAATTAATATTCGTTATATTCTTGCCTATTACTATACACAGTATTAAGAAATTTTATATAGCTAGCTCTGTGAAACAAAGATAACAGCTCTTCCAAATGCAATCTGACTTACTCTATCTAACACCGAGCCGGTGTGAAAATGACTTGGAAGCATGTATGCATGTTTGTGTGCAGTTAACTGATGACATGCAGGTGCAGACCTCATAGTCTTCCGAAAATGTGCAGGTGCGAAAACAACTTGAAAGCATGTACGCTTGCACGTGTGCAGTTACCTGACACCGCACAGGTGCAGACCTCATGGTCATCCGACACCATGCAGGTGCGAAAACGACTTGAAAGCATGTACGCATGCACATGTGCAGTTACCTGCTATCATAAAGGTGCGAAAACGACTTTGAAGCACATATACTTGCACATGTGCAGTTACCTGACACTGTGCAGGTGCAGA
>NQII01000481.1:150827-211505 GCA_002778355.1 Clitarchus hookeri
GTGCGCGGAGTTTAGAAGAAAGGGGGAGTGCACAGACCCAGGAAGAAGGGGACGAGATATGGACAAAGTCATCCCCAATTAACATACAAACACATATCAAAAGCAGGGGGCAAACAAGGGAGCAGTGCAGAGCCCCGCGATGCCAAGGCACAGGACTATACATAGTACAGTGCCGCAATTGCCCGCGGCGGCAATGCAATCAATGTATCGGCTGGCCGGATGTTTTCCTGCTGACACAAGGAACAGGGTACCAGTGCGTTGATCGTCTGGAGCCGCATACACAGTGCGACCTCCTGAATTGCCCGTGACACAACACGTGCCTGACTCGGTGCGCTACCTGTACACAGGCATTCCGAAACCTATGTATAGGGTGGCCCGAAGGAGCCGAGGGCACGAGAGGCTGGGTATACCAGTGCGGGGTGTGCCAGAAAAGGACAAACAGGGAGCCCCCTTCAAATGCAGACCAAACCCGGGACACCCGGGCAGAGGATAACAAGGGATAGGAGAGGAAATGGTCCTGCCGGAGTTCGCAGGAAGACCCCACGAAGATCCAGAACGATTCGTACAGAATTGCGAACACGAGTTCCGGACAGGGGGTGTTTCCAGGAAGCAGTGGGTGCAGAAGGCACGCAAACAATTAAAACAAGCCGCCCTCAGCTGGTGGGACAGGTATGGGGAGTTTATAACGACATGGGAACAATTCGCTGCCCGACTGAGCAGCAAGTTCGCAGGAGAAGAGGTGATAACTGGGCTACAAACCGAGTTCTACACCCAACGACAACAAAACGAGGAAGAGGTAGAAATCTTCATTAGGAGGAAGGCGCAGATGTATGCACGCATCGCACCAGAAGGAACGGAAGCGGAGGGAGTTTGCATAATTACGAGGCTATAAATACCAGCCCTAAGGAGCGTCCTTCGCCACCCATGGGCAATAAAAATGGAGGAACTCATGGAGCAGGCCAGGGAGGCAGAGATCGATTACCGCGAAATGCGCACGGTAAGGGTCGGGACCAACTCCCCCATGCCCCTCCCTGCCATCCGCCCAGAGCACACAATACAGAATAGCGCCGACAAAAGCGAAAACAGGGGCCCTCCACAGTGCTGGTACTATCCCGAGAGGCACCTCCACTGGAACTGTCCCACCATTAGAGCCCGGGTCGCTGTAGAAAGGGAAAGAGCCACCCAGAACACCTCCCTTGGAACAGGGAAGGTGATGCCCCAGTGACGAGGGGTGGGAAACGCCGCCGCCGGGGCCTTGAGCCACCCTGCGTCCCCGGCATAAATAAAAGGGTGAGGCAGATAAACATAGTGGGCGACCCTGGATCGGGCATGCAAGCCCTTCGGATAGAAGCCCGAATTAATGGACACACCATCAAGGCGATCTTAGACACCGCCGCAGCTGGCATCTTTATCAAAAGCCAGCTGCTGACGCCAGATAAAAGAAAAGCGATGAAGAAGGACGCCCGACGCGTCCAGATGGCCCAGACAGAATCCCACCTGACAATAGAGGGAAAAATCACCTTGCCAGTAGACACAGGGGTCAAGACAGTAGCCACGGAGTTCTCCTGTGCCCCGCAGTTAGCGGAAGGAGTGATTCCCGGGCAACCATGGCTGTCGAGCCAAGGCTGTATAATCGACTGCGGGCAAAGGCGATTATACCTGGGCAGGCGGGACAGAATGGCCATAAACTGGGAGGCTCCCGTGAACACGGAAGGACCAAGAGCCATATCCGACAAGGAGGTGAACCACCAGCTAAGACCCGACCAGCTGCCGGCGTTAGTACGAATAATGAACACCCACGTGGCGATATTCGGGAACAACGGCCAATTACAACAGACCACAGCCATCCAACACAAAATCTGGGTAAAGGATGTGCGCCCATATACTGCCGCCCAGGTAGCCCGTCAGCCCACCGCCGACACATCATCCTCGACCAGGTGGCCGAAATGAAGGAACAGGGGATAGTGGAGCCGACTGACTCCACATACAATGCCAGGGTAGTGCTCGTACCCAAGAAAGGTGGGGAACTCCGATTCTGTGTGGACTACCTAGCCCTAAATGAAATCACACACCCAATGGCCCCGCCTGCGATAAACATCGCAAATATCCTCCGCGACCTAGGGGACGCACGTATATTCTCCACTCTGGACATGCACAGCGGATACTGGCAAATCCCAGTGCACCCAGAGTCCCGGAAATATACTGCGTTTACCACCCCAGAGGGCGAAACACTGCAGTTCCGAGTAATGCCCTTCGGCTTAAAGAACGCACCGGCTACCTTCCAGCGGCTTATGTCGGCCGTGGTACTTACCGGCTACAGCGGACAATTCTGCCTGGCGTATCTGGATGACGTCATTGTGTATTCCCGCACATGGGAGGAGCACAAGGTACACCTGAGAAAGGTGCTGGAACGATTCGATCTCCACGGACTGATGTGCCGACTGGAGAAGTGCCATTTCGGCAAAACCCAGGTCGAATATCTAGGGCACATATCTAGGGCACCCCTGAAGGGAATTACCCAAAAGCCGAAAAGGTGCGTGAGATCGAAGACGCCAGGCCGCCGACAAACCGGAGACATTTGAGGCGGTTACTGGGACTGTGTAATTGGCTCCGCGACTTCATCTAGGATGTCGCCCCTCTTATGGCTCCCCTCAACGAGCTGCTACCCAAAACGGCTTGCTGGAGGTGGAATGACCAACATGAACGGGCCTTCCGAGAGATTAAGGTGCGGTATAGTGACATAAGCATCTTATATCGCCCTATGCCCAGGTAACCACTAATCCTGCAAACGGACGCAAGCGGAACCGGAATGGGGGCGGTTCTGTATCAGGAGCAGCCACAGCGCCCACGACGAATCATCGCATACGCCAGCACTATGCTCAAGGAGGCCGAACGACGGTACCACAGTAACGAGCAGGAGTGCTTGGCGGTGATCTGGGCGGTCCGCAAGTACCGCTACTATTTAGAGGACAGGCCCTTCGTCCTCCAGACCAACAACAAGGCCCTCACTTGGCTAAGAACCAAGAGCAGCGAAAGGGCAAAATTGTGGCAGTGGGTGTTGTTCCTAATGGAATTCTCTTTCACAATAGAGCATTGCCCAGGGTCTGCCAACGAGCTACCCGACGCCTTATCCCGACAACCACAAGGGTCAGACCATAACAGAGGGGCAGATGACTGGGACCGTATGCTTCCCCCTCCCCACCGAAGTATCCACAGCCCAGGCACATGGGGCTGCAACTAATTAAGTTCCAGGAGAACAAGGAACTGCTACAAGACCTACAGCAGGCCGATCCCGCACTACCGGGACTAATGGAGCGGCAGCCCGAGCAATACGAGATAAGAGACGGCGTAGTCTGGGCCAGGACCCACCCGCGAGCCGAGCAGTGGAAGGTCTGGGTCCCCAAAGAGTTACGACCCAGCCTCTGCGAGCACCATCACGACCATCCCCACGCGGGACACCCCGGGTGCCAAGAAACATTAAGGGCCCTGACCACCCGATACACCTGGCACGGAGTCGCGCGGGAAGTCCGAGAGTACGTCGCCAGATGCCAAACGTGCTGTGCAAACAAGGCATACCCGGTGCCGAAGACGCGGTATACGCCCAGACGACCGAAGACTCCGTGGACGCACATCGCCGCGGACATTATGGGCCCCTATCCTAGGACACCCCGGGGAAAACGGTACCTGCTCGTCGTAACCGACCAGTTCTCCCGGTGGACGGAAGCCTTCCCTATACCTAATCAGGAAGCAGGCACGATTATCCGACAAATGGAGCGGGAGGTTTTTCCCAGGTGGGGGTTCCCAAAGTGCGTACTGACGGACAACGGCTCCCAATTCACCGGCAAAAAATGGGCGAAGGCGTGTGAAACATGGGGGGCTGAGAACTGGACGACGCCCGCATATCACCCCCAGGCCAACCCCACCGAATGCCGGAACCAGGAGCTGAAAAAGAACCTGCGCGTCTTGATGGGCGACAATCATGCACAATGGGACATGCACATCCCCGAGATACTATACACACTGCGGTGCCGCCACAATGACGCCCTAGGCACTTCGCCCAGCCAACTTATCCTCGGGTACAATCTCCGCTGCCCAGGAGAATGGCAGTGGGAGACTGAGCCGACCGAGCTGCCCGGCCCCGAAGCCATAAGGAAAGCAGCAATCCGAAGAACGGGCACGGCGCGGAGAAACCAACAAAGGTACATCCGACGCAAGTACCAGGAATAAACCTGCGACGAACACCACCTACCCGAAGGCCAGCATGTACTTTTGCGCAAGCATCCTCTGAGCCGGGCCAGTGAAAAATACTGTGCAGGTTTCGCGCCGAAATGGGAAGGACCGTACATCATAGCGGGGCGCCAAGGAAATGTCTACTGGGCGGAAGATGAGATGGGAAAAATGCGGAAGGTAGCGAGGGACCAGATACACCCTATACCCGAGCCCCGCACTCAGGACCCCAGGAAAGCCAAGCGGGACTGCCCAGAAGATGCCAGTAATATGCCACTTGCGCACGGGACGAGCAGTATGTACAGGGATGAAGGGGCAATGAATGGGCAGCAGACCGCGTGGCGGCGACGGTCAGGGGAGGTAACCCCATACCTGAGTGACGCCTGGGCCACGAGGCCACTGGAGCGATGAACCATTGGCGGTAGGCCGGGGGAGAAAGGGAGGCGCGCGGGAGCTAAAGATGGCGGGGAGCGAACGGAGGAGGGGCAGGTACTCCGCGGACGGAAGGAACAGACGGTGAGAACCAGCAAGGGAGAATTTGAAGGGGAAATACTGCGCGAGCTCGTGGGGGAGCCGGAAGCGCACACACAGAAAGGGACGGACGAAGGAGAGAGGCCGGACGAAAGAAAAGATGGCATCCAGAAGCCAACGAGTAGGGAGGAGGGAGAGAGAATCGAACCATGGCGTAATTGCCGGGGAGACGCGAGCAAAGAAAATTAAAGATGTCCTCTACAGGGGAACACCGAGGGAGAATCGAACCCGGGAGCAGTAGAGGTACCCGAGGGAGACACGCCCACAGCCCCGACAACCGGCGCCCAGCCTCCTGCCGGTGAGGGACGCTCCCTGCCACCACCGATAGCCGCGGAACCAGCGCCTGGGACGGACGGGACAGACATCACGGCACCTATAGGCCCCGCACCATCCGAGGTCCCAGCTGACGAGATCACGTCTGGGGCGGACGATTCACGGAGGGTCCAGCCATGGCGCAGCTGTCGAGAAGGGGTGAGGCCCCATCTCTACAGGGATCGCCGCACCTATAGGCCTCGAGCAGCCCAGGGGCCTAACTGAAGATCCTAGACACAGACTCTGTGCAACGCAAGTGCGAGTGTGTGAGTGTCACCCGCTGAGAACCACCAGGGCGCGAAGCCCCCCCATCAGACACAGAAATAAGTGCAACAAATAATAATTTTTTTTTATTAATTTTTTTTTTTGTGTTTACCGAAAGAAAAGGGACCGATTAATTTCATTAATTGCAAAACCGCAAGTGCGAAGTGTGGAGAGGCCTTTAGCCAACTGATCAAGTCAATGTTGTAGTGTAATTATGTGTTCAAACATGCACAGTGAAAACCACGAAAGTCCGCGACAAAGTGGCAGGACATCTGTCTCATTGTACCCGAGCTAAATTCATCAGTAGCAATGTTTGCCAGTTACTGANTAGTTCCTGATTGTGTGCACTGGTGTGTCCCCAATTAAGAGATGTTCACCGATGTTACTATTCTGTTTACTTTTTGTTTACCACTGTAAAGCATTGCTTACGAGAGTTGTTTACCGATGTTTACTTGTGTTTACCATTGGTAAGTTATGTGTAGAAAATGGGGGAATGTTAAAGTTAGATATACAAGAATGTCTAGAGAAAAAAGTTACAGGTTTTGTGCGCAATAACCTTAATAATTTTTAATTACCGAAGTTTTGTTAAGGTGCGTTGAAGTTTGTTGGTTCGTGACACAAGGAAAATTCTGAGAATGAATATATAAAGAGTGTACTTTTTTGATCATTGTAATGTTCATATACCAGTTACTGGAGGTATATAGTATTTAAAGTGTTACTGAAAAAAAGCTGTTTGCTAAATATAGGGTAGAGAAACATAGTTGAGTTAGTTAATTTCTCAATTGTCATGGCTTATGACGTTGGCTGTAATTTTATAATACGTTCTTGTTGTATGAGTGGGCCACTTGTGACAAATATATCTCGCGTGACGACGCTGAGGGCGAGAATCATGGTTTTAAATCAGTTTTTTTTATATTTTGTCACGTTTTACTACAGAAAAAAAAAGTCCGTAGGTCAGTAAGCATCGCTTGAAAAACGAGTAAGAATTAGTAATTTTTTTTAATCTACAAGGTTAAAGGCCCGGGAGTGGCCGAAGCTCCGGCCAATGACGGGGCTCTCGCAGGCCGCGCGGAATGGCCGCGTGGATGTGTGAGACGCGAGACGCGCGGTGAGTACAGGTAGTGTATCGGGAAAATTAAATGTTTTATTTCAATGGCGCGAGTTGCTTAGAACGAAAGGTTCTGTTATGTAAAAGTTCCGAGATAACTTAGATTATTTGTAAGTGACCCATTTATAGGTTAACCGGTGATTTTAAAGTTCTGAAATAAAATTTTGGAAGAAAATTTATACAAGTGGCAAAAATTTTTACGGTCTTTTTGAAATCTTTAGCCTAGAGTTTTAGTAAGAAATTCTTAAGGTATGTAGTGGTTTTATGCGGTAAAGTAGCGGTGCCGCAGTATCCAAAGACGTTTACATTCGCGTGATTTTAGCTCGCCAGAGATTGTGAATAAGTTGTGTGATAAGTGTTAGTTAAGGACTTGTAAATAGTTATCGTGTAATGTTAGGGTGTAGGGAGATTGTGAATAAGTTGTTTGATAAGTGTTAGTGTGTAAGATCTTGTAAATAGTTATCGTGCAATGTTAATGTATAGGGAGATTGTGAATAATCTATGTGACCAGGGTTTATTTTGTTTGTACTTTTTGTCAATTTTCAAAGTGTGAGACAACTCCCCCCCCCCCCGCATTGCCTAGGGTTTACGGGCCTGCGATGTTCTAAAATTGTAAGAGGGTGTGCCCCTCACAAACTGGTTTGTGACGCAGAAGCCCTAACTTTCCCTCAGACGCACTGCCAGGGCCACGCGACAGAGTATGGAGGGGGACCGCCCCTCTCCACCCCTAACGAGGTCAGAAGCAGAAGGCCGCCCCAGCTGCTTTCGCTGCCTCCCAGCAGCACAAGCGCAGCGCCGCGCGCGCGCACAGAACCGCGATGAGCCCAGAGGACAACCATAAGAGGAAGAAATGCCAGAGCGTGCACCGACGAAGAGAGCGGTGGGGAGTTTGACGCATTCTGCGTCCCTATATTTTATTCGTCAGAACACACGCTCTGGCGAAGCTCGCAGGCGGACGACCGCAATAAGGATTAAGGGTTTTGTGGACGTGCCGGAAGAGTGACGCCAGGAGCCTCGCAGCTGCAAAGGCACGCTACCAAAGGTTTCTGCACGTGCAACTGTTCCTGCACGTGCAGACGACATCCGGAGACAACGGAAGGCACCAGGGCGCGGACACAGCTGCATTTTGCAGCTGCCCAAGGGACACCGAGATCCCACCACCAGCTGCGTCTGTCCCGGGCTTGTACCGCAATAAACCATGAGAGCTTTTAGCGGACGTGCGTGCAGAACGGGACAATAAACTTCCAGGCCAGAACCAAGGGACGACGCCACGCCGGCTGCGGACCACACCAGCAGCGGCCACGTGTTTTATGACCCGGGACGACGACAAGTACCCAGGACCACGTGCAGAGAGGGGGGAGGTTGAATATGGTGATCAAGCCTACATAACCACGAGGAGCAGGACCAAGCGGGACAGTCGGCCCGACGGAAACGGAAGAGGACGGAGCGAATCCGCGAGCAGACGTCGATGGCAGCCGGCTGTCGTCAGGCGCAGAGTACTGCGTGGACCCGGGAAGAAGGAACTTCGAAGCCAGGCGCCGAGACGCCCACCAAGTTCGAGAGCAGTTCCAAGCCGCCAGCCGAGGGAATTCAGCGCTGCAGTGTCAGATAAGTAGTTCTACACCAAGTGTGAAGAATCTCCCCCCGCCCCCGGGAAGCAAAATCGCCGCGCCAAGTATCACGTAATCTATGTACAGAAAAGGGAGGGGAGTTTTGTCTCGTGAGTTCATGTACCAGTTAACTTGTTCAAGCAACAATAAAACTCGACTATGTGAACGTACAAAGACAGTGTAATTTATTAGTAAATTGGACCTAGATACAACAGTGTCGACGTATTCCTACGCCCTGTCACTGAGGGCTAGCATCAAGTGCTGGCGCCTCACGCCGCAGAGCAGAATCAATACCTACTTCCAAATTTCACTATTTGGCAGTTATCAATCTTTACGACGAACAATATGAAAGCCGCTACTATATCGCTTGTGGCGTAGTGTTTAATTACACTACTTAGTGTTCGTTACCGGCAATACAAATAAAGAATTTGTCAGCTGTTATATTTTCTACAAAAATGGTAGAATGCCACAAATGGATTAATTTTTAACTATACCTAAATTAACACAAGAAAAACTCATTTGAATAATGCAGTCTTTGCTACATACAGTAAATATTAAAATTATTTCAGTAACTGTTCCAACTTCCTACAAGTAAAATGTTTGTGTCTTGGCAGAGTTTATAACTCATCTGAACATATGAAAAAAATTTTTCGTTAAAGAATAACAACAAGTTGTAAATACAACTTTTAATTTAAAAAAATTAATTTTCTCTAATATTCAAAAATCTTATTATTTCTAATTTTTTAAATTATTTTTACATGAAATACTTTGACCTTACGTGTATTATTATAAACATAAATTCACAGAACTAGAACTTGGTACATATCTAACACTCCCACTTAACGGAAACTGTTATAAGAATATAATAGCAAATATGTCGAAACTAAATATAATAAAATTAGGTTTATTAATTAATTTTATTTAAAGGCTTGTGGTAGTTTTTAATCTTTTATTATCTTTTAAGTTCAAAGAGAAGCACGCCGCCTGCAGGCAGCCAGAACCAGAGAGAAGGCTGTGTGACGCAGAGAGACGAGACGTGGTGCTCGAGGTTTGGTGGCAAATAGTGACCTGGGGCGCGCAGACAGATCAAATGCGAGGCGGCCGCCTGCAGCGAGCGAGCGGTCACGCACCGCGGGACGCAAACAGCGCACTTTGCTGACCGCGGGTGACCGCAGGGCACTGGCCAACCACGTGATACCTGCGCCACCACGGCTGTCGCGAGAAGACTGACAGGCGCCGCCCTCGCCTAGCTTCCCCGCCAGAAAACAAAGACAGTGACGATTGACCACATGCAAAACCCTTCTCACATCGTTTAATATTTCCGACTGCAGAGTTGTGGAGAGTGGAGAGATTTGAGCGGCTTTTAAAGTCAAGGTCTTGAGAGCTGATGAGGGTGTAACGACGTGAGTATGGAGCAGTGCTGGAACGCAAGGGCGGGGAAAAAGGAGATACCCGATAAAACGCGCAAAGCAGTGGCTTCGTCCCGCACGATTCCCACGTGTGAAAATACGGGAGCGGCCCCACCGGGAATCGGACCCGGTTCGTCTTGGTTGGAGACATGCGCTCTAGCCTCTACGGGCACCGTGGTCACCTTTCCGACTGTATTTCCCCCCTTGCAGTTACAATCTTCCTTACATGCGTAAGCATATGGGGCTCAACCCTGAGATGCACTTAGGTCCCATTCCTCCCTAAGACCTCCGACTCTCTCCTTATTTTTAAGGTAGGTTAGAAAAATCAGTTACAGTAGGTTATCAAATACAGAGTATGCCTTGTAGACACCTTAGGTTGCACTTGCAGGACTTGACGGAGTTTGACGAGAGTCGCGCTGTGGGTTTGCATGAGGCCAAGTGGCAGAATAGTGCAAATGCCAGGCACGTGGGTCCTTTCAATGGCACAGTAGCCCGCTGTTGATCCCAATGGGTACTTGAAGACACCCACCCACGTCGTAAATGTTCCAGTGGACAAAGATGGATCATACCAAGGGAGGGTCTCTGTATTGTGCGTGCAGTATTACGCAACTTACTGACAATGACGCCTGCCATCCGGACACAATTACTAAACACTCTACATAAATCCAATGTCATCCTACACAACGTCTAGACGATTGGCGACAGCCAGAATACGAGTTCACTGATCAATGCGTAGGTTGCCTTTATCATCAGAGCAAAGGCGTCGACTTATGGAGAGGTGCTGTAACTGGAGAAACATGGAGTGATAACGAGGTGCCTCACATGATGTTTAGCGATGAATCTTGGTTCTGTATTACCATGGATGACCATCCTTTGCAAGTAAGGCGATGCTGAGAGGAGATGCTTCTCCCAGCACCCTGGTGTTTAGGGAGTCATAGGGTACGACTTAAGGTCACCTATGTTGGTTATTTGGTGTTATTTTATAGCGCAGCAGAATGTCAATATATCACTGCAGCCTCGTGTGTCACCCCTTGGCACAGACTGCATCGAGGTAACGCTCATCCACACACACACGATTCTTCTTTGAAATGCAATGTCTTTTTGAGCTACTCTCGTGTTATCGTGTTCCCGTATCTGTCCCGTATCTGTGTAGCACCAGCTCGGACTTCAGTCCTGAACCAGTGCCAATCTGCAGGAGATTTAGATAGAGTTACAGCTTAGCTGTGGGCTAACTTGCCTCAGGAGAGGTGATAACAGTGTTATAACTGCCTTCCAAACTGATTCAGTGCATGTAAAAAGAGTTGAATGGGTGCTTGTTCCTATACTGACATGGGACTAGCAGTAGGCCAGTGTTGACAACTCTGCTGTCCACGTGATGTAGCATAGTAATAACTGCATTACACTGACATGATTTTGTAACACATGCAGTTTCATTTAANTTCCAAACTGATTCAGTGCATGTAAAAAGAGTTGAATGGGTGCTTGTTCCTATACTGACATGGGACTAGCAGTAGGCCAGTGTTGACAACTCTGCTGTCCACGTGATGTAGCATAGTAATAACTGCATTACACTCACATGATTTTGTAACACATGCAGTTTCATTTCATTTCCATCACTCCTAGTTCCTTACCTATAATGTATGTGATTGAATAATAAGAAAATATACTTTAAAATATTAATTTTAAAATGTCAATATAATTTATATTCCGTTCAATTTAATACAATGTGATCTAAGTAATTCAAATATGATAAAAATACTATAATTTCAAACTTTCGTGTTTTTGAATGTGTTATAAAAACATCAAATATTTCCATAATTAGTATTATGAACTTTCTGTCTGATAGGTTTATTTTTAATAACGCATTGATTTAAATTTATCTTTTTCTTAGCAGACACAGTTCTCCTACTTTGCAATTAGTTATATATTACCACATTACATAATAACATACAATTTTTGGGGCAAAGAAAGGAAAATGTTTTCTAATTTATAATTATTGTAAAAAGTATCTAATCTAACACTTTAAATTTCAAAAGCATTATGTGAGTGATATATTTTATTAATAATTTAGCATTAAATAATAAATTTCATATTTATTTCTAAAAATTACATTTGTAATTTATAACTGCAATATTAACTCATCAATGTGATCAAACATAGAATAATGCGCGAATAGATTAACATTTTCTATTACGTATACTTGAAAACCAGCACTTAACGAAATTTGGCAAATCAAATTGACACTTTTCCACAAAAAATTGTTGCACCCATAAGAAAGTGTCCGATTGCAAAGCTAATCGGTAGGAACGCAAAAGTCATGAGTAACAATAAATGATTACAAATTGATGCTGGCAGGAACAATATTTATTGCGCTACACACATACGACATTCAGCATGACGGGCCACAATGTTTGCGAACACATTGCGCCAGACGTCGCGGCATGGAGTTGTAAAGGTCTCTTAATGGTGTCCTGCGATAATGCATGGGGTCTGTGATACACAGATGAACACTGGCGCCTACAGCAGTCTCCTACGATGGCGTCCGTTTTGAAACGTTCTTCAGGAGAACATGCGTATAAGTTATGATCCTGTATCTGGGGCTGTGTGCTCTCTGCCTCACGGGGGAATCTCTAGCCCGCTGACTGCTTCCGCCGGCGCAAGACTTCAAGAGAGTCGACTCTGAGGACACACGCGTCTTTCTGAAGGCAGCGTGAGGCTGTGGGTCAGGAACATCCTATTATATACTAGAGACACACTGATTACGGTTTTCCATGGTTTCCCGCAATCACTCAAGGCGAATAGTGGGATGGTTTCTTACTACAGGCCAGGACCATGTCCTTCTTCACTGCTGCTTTTCTGAGCAACTTTCTCTGTCTCTAGTGACCTCGTCGCTGTCGACGGGACGTTAAGCGCTGCCTACCTTTTGTGGGATAACGAGCCCTCCTTACCTCGCTCGTCTATATTTTCGTCCTCTCACAATAATAGACCACGTGTACGCTGCAATAAATTATTTTATTTTCCTTGATTACATGGAAGACCTACCTAGCATGCCTATCGTCACGGGATTCTTCCCACGATAGAGCAGGTTTACCGGAATCCTCGTTGGTAATAGCTCCCTGTTAAAAATAATGTCAGACCACAAACTGCTAGTTTGACCCTTCTAAACCTCAATTTGACAAATTCGGAGCCACGCCGAAAAAAAGCCGTCAGAGAAGTGACAACAGATACAATTTTGTTTGTAGCGGGAGCAATCAAAATATTCCTGTAGTGGTTCTCTTGCAGGAACTATGTTTTCTGTAGGAGAAGGATCATTAAGCTTTGCTGTAGGAACTATGTTCGTACACTGAAGGAAAATATTTGTTAGTGACTACAAAACTGTTTTGTTGATGCTTTCGAAGGCGAAATTTGGTCGCATGTAAAAAACAGATTGTGGCGCCCAACAACGTGTGGATTGACAAGTACCAAAGCAATTTAGTGTTCATTACAATATTTATTTATTAACAATAAATTAATTTGCTGCCACCAAAACATCTAGTTGGGCAGCAATAAAATTAATGCCATCCACAGGAATACAATTTGGTTGCGACTACAAAACTACATCCACTATACTCTGCACGTGTGCTATGGCTGGCATATTTGAAGTGGCCACCTTCTGTCTGGCCACGACGCCATATTTCTCCGTGTTAGTTTCTTTACATCAGGTTACGAACTAATTATTGAGCTTTATTCTTAAGAACGTCGGTTATAACGCTCCTTTATTCTAAATAAGTGAATGTTACACGTAAATGATACCAGAAAATTAACTTTCCATGAGTTGAAGTATGCAAACCTTGTCACGTGTGCCACATATTAGACCTACGTTATCCACATACTTCAGATAATTCCACAACGTCTAGCAAGGCGGCGAAACGGAGCACACATAGTTCGCGTGTTAGAGAGAGTCAAGGGTTCGAGTACCGCTCCTGGCGAGGCTTATTTCAGTTTCTTATTGTTGGTGACCACGAACGCCATTTTGTAGTTGCCACTAAGTGCTGGAATAACGAGAAAAATTTGTTGGCGCTACAGAATATTTTCTGATGTCTAAATTAACAAAAGAATTTTGTGGCCACCAATAAAATGTTGTTGGTCATAACAAAACCGTTTTCCAGTGTGCTTTCAGATACAATCATAGACAGACACGACCCCCACAAACAGTTTCCATGCAGTAACTATCTACTTTAACAATATCTAGATAGTAACTACTACCAAACTGATTTCTGTATCTGTATTAACAATCATGGGGAGGTTACGGTTACAGAAACTTGGTTCCTACAACCATATTTTCCTCAATATAGAGGAGTAGTAGTTGTTAGACGGCATAGGTCCTAAGCATGGCACGCAACTCTCATCCACCCCTACCCCACCTCCTGTACTTATCTCATTTATACTGGGTACGCCTCTTCCGGCCCGCCATAAAATAAAATAAACCCGCTTGGCTAAACACTACAACCTGATGACGGTAGTGTCAATGACTGCCAAAAGGTCAGAATAAAAAAACTTTTGATGCATCTTAAGTCCAGAAGTCTAAAGAATAATTACGTCATCCGCGAAAGTATATAATCTTTATATGTTTATTTATAAAAATTTAATTTGAAACCACAATTCCCGTTATGATTCCTAAGTTACCTTTAATTTAACAATTTTATTCAATACTGTCCCAAATATTTAAAATGATTATGACATGAGCATTTCAGCTGTGTGTGTCAGCATAGGTAATATTTCGGGTTTGTACTATAAAGTAAACACAGGGCATACATAAAACACCGCCTGGCCAAAAAAATGCACCCTAATAATAGCACAACGTGTGTTTACGTACTATTATAACGTTATTTCTCGAGTAGGCTCTCTTTCATACATATGTGAGCGATTAATCAATTATTTGGGTTTATTTTGCATATGAATCAAATGTAGCTTCATTTTTATAATTTTAGATTTTATTTCTTGAAACGATACACTAACTAAATAAAGATAAATTTCATTTTGTAATGTGAAGTGTGATATAAGATATAATTTTAAAATACGTGTTTCTACGAATAAATAGAAAGAATTATGAATAAACCCATATTTAACTTCTTATGATCAATGTTATAATTTATATAAATTTAATCTAAAATTCTAAATGATAAGCCATGTGTATAATTTATATGTAAAGAAAAAATAAAAAATTAAGAGTGTTTACTATTGTGATATTTAAAATTTGGTTTAGGGAAACTATTTGCTTATAAATATAACTCGTGGTCATTCTAATAAGAAATTCTGTGTTAACCATCCAATTGCTTTATACCCGACAAAATTGCACATTTTGAACTCGTTAAGTTATATTTTTATAGAAAATATCTCAAAAAGTAAAACAATTTTTTTTTTCCCCCTGAATAATTGAGTCAAGATTATCGTGCCCTAAATCACATTTAAATTCGCCGTAGTGGAACGAAACTCATCACTGTGATAACAATTTTCATCAACTCAACTTCATAAGTGACTTGACACATATTGATTTCGTCTGCTTAGTTGAAGTTATCTTATGTGTATACGTGCCTGAGTACGCTTTAAATTGGATCCGCTGAATGTAATCAAACTCGTTACAGATTTATCCCATCACAACCTGGTAGTTCTTTCCACTCTTTATACGTCCCATCTGCTAACAATATTTCGTAAAATAAATTGGCATAGAATCAAACTTCTCTAAAATGTTGCAAATATTGCTAGAAAAACTTTTACGTTATGATATTTACACCGGAAAGCAACCGTCAAATGCGCAAATAAAACTGATTCAGTTGCTAATTAACTTCAGGAAAATAAATAAACATAAACAAAACCTGTGATAAAAATTACTGGTAGGCATAGAGTTTAACTTTATAACCGTATTTTTGAAAAAAAAAAAAAGTCGGTATGTTTTTGCGTATGTTTGGCTGTATATGTATTTGTACGTTTCTGTTCTTCCTTAACTACACAGCTCTTGAAGTAATCATAAGTTTACGAAGCAAAATAATGTAATGAATAAGATGAAACATTTGTTATAACTGATAGCGAACCTCAGCATTTACTTGCGCCCTGAGTAAAATGGCCAACGTGGACTCGGAAAATGTGCTTCAGATCAAACTAACTAATACCGTTTAACGCGTTCAGCTTGAGGGATATGTATAAAAATTGATGTTTAAGAGTTTGCAGAAAATAACATTTTGGTACGTTTATAACAAAAATCACATTTTTTCTCAATTTAACACCGGAATTGCTATTCACAACAGCTCGCAAAACACAAATTGTTTTCAAAATAATTTCACCAAAACATGTTAATTTCCCTATTTTTTTAGATATTATCTGTTTAAAGTTATTTTCAACTTATTAAACATTTAAAAACCTTTAGAATATGTGAATAGTATTTATGGACACATATTATAAAATGCTGTGAAATAATAAATTTGAATATTTCTCATTATGCACAGCCACCAATAAGGGTATTACAGTAACTCACTTTACAGTCAGATTTTTGATCAATTTAGAAGCAATATTTTTAGTAGTTTCAGACACGCCGTCTGAAAACATCATCATATGCATTATCTCAAAAAGAGGCATACAAAAGAGTGAGTAAAATAGTTTGGTTAATATTGGTAATGCTTTGGTATAAATGGCGTTGAAACCTTAAATATTTATATGGCCTCCATCTATGTAAATAAGTCTTTGAATTACTAAGCTCATATATTTTAAGGATTTGTTATTTTAATATTATTTGTATTCCAAATTTGGGGTGTTCGTTGAGTTGTTCCCGAGACAAGAGACAGATTTATTATTCAAAATATGACTGAAAAATTTGATTGTTAATTAGCACATTTTGAGGTCCTAACAGCTATTACCTACCAGGTTTGTCTGATAATGGTCAAATTATTAGGTAGGTAAGGCATCCTATAGTAAAATATTGGTATTCCTGATATTTTTTTAAATATATTGCTTGATATACTAACGTCGTATATTGGAGGTGGGATATAACAACATTAATTGTATGCCAAATTTGGCGGAAATAATTTCAGCAGTTTTTGAGATATCACACAGGCTTAAGTGATTTATTTTTCTGACATTCATAATTTAGCAGGAAGTGTGTTGTGAATACCATGTTGGCTTACAATGTTTAGCTTAATTTGTGAAATGACTTAATTGATATGGCATTCTAGTGTAAAATACTTTTACTGCCGCAGTGCTAAAAACATTTTTGACGTTATTAAAATGTACACGTTTAGCATCCGTTGGCACATCATTCCGTGTATACCAAATGTCGCGGTAAACGGATGAAGAATTCCCAAGAAGATATGACATAATAACTTTCTATTAAGGTTCCAACTTCTTTAAAAATAAAGAACGAATGAGAACACGAGTCTCCGAATATGATATTGATAGTGTGGAAATTAAAAGTACTGAAATTTGATAGAGCACCGAAAAAAATGTAATGCTCTCATTTTCAAAATTAGTATCAAAAATTGTTGAAAATTAAAAAGTTTGGTATCGTTACTAAATACTCTATGTGTACAGAGTGGAGTGTTTTGGGCGACTTTTAATCATGAGGTCTTGAGAGCCGATGAGAATGAATAAAGGTGGTTATGTAGCAGCGTTGGAATGCAAGGGTGGGGGCAAATTGGAGATCCCTGTGAAATCCCGCCGACCAGCGGCATTGTCCGGCAAGTTTATCTCGTGTGAAAGCTGAGAGTGACCCCACCGGGAAACGATCCTGGTTCTCCTTGGTGGAAGGCGAATGCTCTAACCGCTATAAGTGAACAGAGGTTGGTTAAAATCAGTGCACGCATTCTAAATATTTAGGGAACATACGCAACTCTCGCAGAGACACACGCAAATACCAAGAGAAACAAAACACACAGACAGAAAGGAAGGAAATATCAGAATCATAGTTTTCTTAGAAAATTATGGTAAAATGTCATAGGACTCAAGTGAGCACTGTTGATCATGTAAGAATTCTATTTTACTGAACGGTCGCCGATTTTGAGTGCGGTTATCTTGATCTAAGCATGATCATGGTGGTCATGTATGCTATTTTCTTGGTGATGAGTGTGATCAGGGAACATAAGGTTCGTGCGTCTATTATTAAATTTACTGTCCCTTTGGAAAGTACGGTAACTATTGTATAATGAAACAAATTATCGCAGCTGATAATGCGATAATCGTGTTTTACTGCATGATGACCAATTTTTAACCTATTAATAGTTCAGGGAAGAATTATATGAGAAAAAATAAACATAAGTAACAGAGTATATAATGCCGGTACTCCACTACTGAGCAGAAGTTGGCAAAACATGTAATAGAGTAACCTATACACATATGTGTGTGTAGTTATATATTTGAAATATTACTTCTGAAAGTGTGTGCAGTACAAGTTTACAGGTTGAGTATAAAAGAAAACCCCAAATTTGAAGGTCTATAATATTAAAACCAAACAACCTACAACCTTGGTTGACCAATCAAAAGAACCGTGCAACTGTGAAGTTTGTTTATCATACCTTCATAAATGTTCAATGTGACCACCACGAGCGGCCCGAACGACATCTACACGATAATCAAACACATTCCACACTCTTGTCAGCATGTCCGGTGTAACGGTTTGGATGGCGTCCGTAATTCTCGCTTTGAGATCGTCAATGTTAGCCGGCAATGGAGGAGAAAACACTTGATCCTTTATGTACCCCCATAGAAAAAAACTGGACGGGGTAATATCCGGGCTTCTTGGGGGCCAGTGATGAAGAGCCTAGTTACCAGCTGCTCCTCGACCAATTCAACGTTGCGGCAACGTCTCGTTCAGGTATCCGCGAATAGCTAGGTGCCAATGGGGTGGCACACCATCCTGCTGCAAAATGAAGTCCCCCGCCGCCTCTTCTAACTGAGGAAACAACCACTTTGTAAGTATGTCCAAATAAGGGATTCCAGTAACAGTGGGCTCTTAAAAAAGAAAGGGCCGAAAACAGTGTATATATAACAGCGTGTATATATATAAAGTATGACACAGCCATACTCTTATTTGTTAACGGGGCGCTCTTAGCCGTTAGGCCATTCCGCATCCCGGCCTCCCAGTAGGCGGGGAAGAGGGATCACGCCCTCTCAACGCAGACATGACCAGCGCTTACCGAAATTGACCAAATCCGTAGCCCCGGCCTGTTTATCAGGCCGCACCGAGCGTAGCCCCGATCTGATTTACCAGATCGCACCGAGCATGTCCTACCACAAGGCCTGAGATCCTAGCACTCAGTTTACCAAGCGTGTGGTCTGGCGGCAGCGCTACCCACGCCCCTGACGTCAATCACAGGATGCCACCAAAGCAGTGCCCTGCTCACCGCCCGGCTCCTCAACAAGAGGGGAAATCTCTCCGAGCCTCCTCCAGCATGCGGAGTCAACCACTGCCAGCACGAGTCCAACCTCAGCTGATCCGGACACCAGAGAAGACCTCTGGATGGGCCAACCAGATCATCCCGTGCTACCTCTTTTTTTCCATGGCACTCATAGGTTTTCCAATGCCCCAGCGCCAGGGCCGCCACCCACGGGCAGGGAGACGCACAGTCCCTCTGAAAATGGTGGGTACCGTCATCATAGTCCGGTTTTATACCCTGGTTTTACGTCACCGAGAGCCGAACTCGCCACGCCGCCCATAAGGCTCGCCCCGCTGACGTCAGACACCTGTCCTTTGCCATACATATAATTTCTTCACAGGGAAATTCCAGTTTTGTGCCCCAATGGCCTGAATGCCAAGAGGTCCAACACCCCGCCAAGTGTTCGGGCCTAGGTACTAACTATCGGCCCAAGCCATTACGCCAGATACCCCTGTACAGCCACTAGGAAGCTGATTCCCATAGGGTACGGGTGGCAGAGCCAAATTAGTTTAAACAGGGGTGGCGCAAGAAGCCTTGGGTTGCCATGGGGGTTGAGAGGCTTTAAGAGACGCATCACCCATCCTTTCCGGAAGTCGGTACGGAGAGCATAGTACTGGCACACCGCCTCAAGTGCCCAGTCTTCTTCCTCCCACAGGAGTGACTGTATAATCCTTCCCCGTCTTTGGGTTCAGCGCAAAACACGTTCACTTTGGAGAAAGCGCGCTCGTGTTCGGTGGTTTCATGTGGCGGCTCCTGACCCCAATCCGCATAATGTGCCGGTTCACCTTACAATTTGTATGGAACGTCGCTTCATCGCTAACAACCAACTTAGACATGAAGGCATCGTCTACCTCGTTATGGGCACATAAAGGAAACATCAGACAGTCCCCTTGACATATGATGTGTCAAATGCGAGCTCGATACTCCCTCACCACTTCAAACCGAGAGTTACGAACGTCATCCAAACCGTAACACCGGACATGCGTGGAACGAATTTGATTTCGCGTAGATGTCGTTCGGGCTGCTCATGGGGTCACATTTAAAGTTTATGANTGACAAGAGCGTGGAACGAATTTGATTTCGCGTAGATGTCGTTCGGGCTGCTCATGGGGTCACATTTAAAGTTTATGAATGCATGGTGAACAAACTTCTCGGTTCCACGGTTCATTTGATTGGTCAGTTAAGGTTGTAGGTTATTTGGTTTTGATATTATATACCTCCAAATTTTGGGGTATTCTTTTATACTCAGCCTGTATAATAATTGTGTATTGGGAATTTATATACGTCATTAATATCACGAATTGATCATTACCGTACGTTAAAATGCAACATTAAACAAGCGGATCGATATATCGACTTCCTTTTTTGAGAACTTTGCACTTCCAGAGTTTTATAAATACGGGAGGTTTTTTGTTAAAGGTTTCGTCGTGATTGTAGTTAGCGGAATCAAATTTTTTTCAAAAATGTTGTACGATCTTTTTAGGGTACGGGGGGGGGGAGGTGGTTATGAGGATAATTACGGTCACAGCTACGGACGAACATTCCTCAAATTTCACATATTTGTCTTTTCCAGGAAAGTAGACAAAAAATGTTGGAATCTTTCATGATCTTAGCTTAGGTAATTGTTGAGAAAATGTAATTGTATATCATCTATGTGTGTATATATATATATATATATATATATATATATATATATATATATATATATATACAGGTATGAGTGTGTACATACGTATACTATTTTCTTTAAATATACATGTGGTATTTTCTAAAACTTTTATTGCTGAAACCTAATAACAATTTTTCAAATATCGTACACACCCAAACTTAGTGATTTGTTACGATATGTACATCTCAAGACGTCTTAAGATTAACTTCGTCTTTTCAATCAAAGAGTTCTTACATTCAAGGGGAAATTAGGGCCACTTTGGCCATATACGATAAATACTAAATTCCATTTGATTTTTAAGAATTTTATTAGACCTGATGTCAAACAATTTGCAGCGTTACCATATCTCTGTTTAATATTAACGTTAATCAGTTACACGTTAATAAAGCCAATCACCGTGGATACATATAAACTCGGCAGTATCTGAAATGGAATATTATTACCAGAATGTAATAATGAGATAAGGCGTTATCATTTTCAATTCGGAAGCCTGAGAATTCGAGTCAGAGATGATTTAGCCGCAAAGTCGGCGGGCTCTCGAGATTCAAGGTAACATCAATCCCGCAGAAGCGCACTCGAACTCCGGTCCGCCATTCTTTCTACCAACGACTGCCATTCCAATCGATTACTGCAGGACGGGCGCCCTGCCGCTGCAAGTTTGGAATCACGCCAAATAAACCAAGTTCCGCTTGCCTCAGCTACACGTACACTTTCATTCCGAGTGGTTTATGTCGCCGACACGAGCAAAAGCTTCGGCCGCTATAAAACTTGGTAGTTCCCGTTGCGATAGTATCTGCGCGATTGCTTGCTCTCCTCGCCGCTCATGTTACACGAAATATTTGATTGACTGCAAAGGAAAGTTATATTTACTTTGGCTCACTTCTGTCTTCCAACTAAACACCGCACTGGGAAAAATATTTCGTTGCTGCTACCAAATACATTTATTTGGATAGTACTTAATTAGGCCGGAAAATATTTTGTTGACACAGCCAAACTACTATTTCTTAAAACACTAATAAAGTCTCCTTGCACCAAATAATATTGTTAATTTTAATGTGTTGATCCAAAAACTTATCTGGTTTTCTCGACGTCACCTGCATGTATTTAGTGCATACACGCAGCCATTTTCATAGTACGTGATTAACTAATCATATGGTTGTCTTAATTTTCATGTGGATTTAGTGTAGATCCAAATCACTCGTTTGTTTAAAATTGAGCAAACAGTTTGTTGGATGGAACAATCTGACGTTATTATTGCCCAAATATATTGTAACAACTAATCAAATGGTAACATTCATGTTATAATTTGGTTGAATTCACTATGGCTGGGAGTGTTTGTTCGAAAATACTGCCCGAGCGTTTGTAAACACTATATCTGACTATTAGGTTATAAGTAGTGCTTTCCAGTATGGCTGGTAAAGCGTAGTTTTGGGTCTAAACAATCTTGACAATATAATTTCAGGTGAAAGCGTGTGTGTAGGTCTTTACTACGAGTCACTAATATATCGAAATTCGTTCGTGTGGTAATCCTACAGGTTGATGAGTAACGAGTTAGTGCACTAAACCGAAGCTTCAAATTCAAATTTCTATTCTGTCATTGACAAATTTTTATATTTACTTATCCTCGTATTATAATTCAATATAACACTAAGAAAATACAAATTGTGATTTTTTAACATATTGGATCATAAAAAATGTTTTCACAAAATAATTCCTTTCTTTGCAACAAATTACTTCCTTCAAGCAATCAAATGGTTCTCCTTGTGTGAAACATCAGAGTGGATGTTTGCCATCACACAATATTTTTTAAACTATAGTATTTGTTTACATGAACAAAATATTTATTTGCCACTATTTAAACAAATATTGTTTGTCCCAAGAGTTTACTTCTTTCATTGCATGTTATTTGCTTAGTTTTACTATAACTGTCAGTTCCCCTTTCTTTTATGTACGCGAAATAACATAACCATGTAAAAGTGAAAGATCTGGAATTATGAAATTATATTTTGTCATTCAGTGCTAAGAAAAATGCGTTGGTTTCGTACAGCAACCATGTAACACTGTAGGGAACTTTGTGAATTCTGACCGATTAAATTTGGTTTTTGGAATTAATTGCAAATGCCATGCCTGTGAACGTTGTCTATGTAACGCATATCAGTAAAGCATTTTATTTTAAAATATTTCGTGATTCAGTATGTGTGAACTTTTTTACATGAAATAAGAAAACGGAAACACTCCCCCACACTTGTAAGTAAGTTTTGCGTTGAAAAAGTTTTTTTGCTGTTTTAACAGTAAATGTATAATAGCTTAACATCTTTAAACAAATTAAGATTAAAATTATTTTGATTATTTGAAACTTTGTAATATTCCTTAATGCTTAAACTTTCGAATGTGTGTTTAGTAACATTTTAGTTATCACTTTGTAAACCCTACTTTTGAGAAACATAAGGCTAGAGATAAATAATTTTGCAATTGGCAAGTTTTTTATATTTGTCATACATTTGCCACTGGAAAGGAAAGTTATAGTTAATTTCTGAAATTTCAATACATGCACATGCAACATAAACGTTCAAATCTAATTCTTTATAATGTTAATAGAATACAAAATATAATTTTTCCTTCAAAGTTGTTGTCATATGAAAATGGAATTACAAATTTGTTATCTTCGTCAGCATCGTTACAACATTAATAGCTTTGATAACTGCAGATAATGGCCAGCAGTTACGTTCATATTTCGCGACATTTATTCCGAACTGACTTGTTTTACATTAACAATGCACTTAATATACAAAATTCGATATGAAGTTAATGATTAATATTTATTGCACTACAGATAGCATATTTTCATTAATACTTTATCTTCAGTGCCTTTCATTTCACAAATAATATCAGTAGAATATGTCTTCGCAATAAGCCGACATACTCATAGTTTTACATCCCTTAGTTGTTCATAGTTTTCCATCACTTAGTTGTTCATAGTTTTCCATCACTTAGTTGTTCTCTGGATTCTTACAACGAAAAGTTAAATGTGTTACAAAATTCTGCTTTTTAAAATTATTTAACAAATATTGCCTACAAAAATTATTTTGCATCATTGTTGAACATTTTCTGAAAATACTTTCTTTCCGAGGAAATTGTGTCAATGTTTAATGCCAAGAATGGCAAATCAAATAAACATATTATTCATATAAACAATTTTAGTTAGTAATATTTTCTTCTAGTCCTGTAGATTTTTAAATAATTATGTGTGTATATTATCATATAATTTACGAAATAGCTATTAAGTGCATATTGGAAAAATTAGCAAAACCGTTAGAAAATCAAAAAAAAAAAAAGTTCTTATTTTTACTGTGAAAATAGTTTTCTTAATTTTGCAGATTTAAACAATATTAGTATTCGATGAAATGCAATCAATTAAATGCAATATTTTTTTTTCATGAAAGCTATGGACATCAATCATACATTACCTTCCTTAGAATCATTTCTATCCCCTGTAAACCATTAAAAACATATAAAGTAATTGAAAGTTAAGTTTTCTGCTCTTTTAAAGAGCATGAGGATGATATGTAGCAACATCGAAATTAACCACAGTCGGGAAACTAAAGCTTGGTACTTTATTTATTATAGATAAGAATAGTTTAATAATGTGATGGAGATAAACAGCAAACATTTATCTAGAAACGACAAACGTACAATGTTAAAAATTGCCATATATTTAAGGACACTTAAATGTAAATACACAGTAAGTATACAGAAACACAATCCATAAAGACGAAAAACGGAAATGGGCTCCGTAAATACAACACACGGAAAGTCTCCATATTTCCTATTTGCTTCAGATTCCGGTAACGAACAATGTCGAGTCTACACGAAGGTTTCTTCGCCACTGTAACTAGAAAATTTGTTTCTCTGGCAGTCACAATATCCACGCCACTTAGACATATTCCTTTAAACATGAAAAAATAGCACAAGATGTCTGTAAAATTTAGCAAAACTTAAACTACGCAAACTTTAATAGACACTTAAAATAATCTTAAGTCGTTACATAAAATACCACAGTTATGCCTGGAATGGTACAAGAAGAATGCAGGTGAACTGTTAGAAAAAAATAATTAATTTTGCGAAGAGTTTACAAAGATTTCTGGAGAATTTTTTACCAGCACTTTTCCGTAAAATTTGTGATAATTTTTTAACAGTGTAGAAGTGAAGCACTCAGTAAGCTCATAGAATCATCGAAATGCTTGGTGAAAGAATAAAACGAGAGAAATAAGTTACAGAGAAAAAGTGGATCTTTCCAATTTCGTACTAAACCAAAAAGTTGAAGAGATGCATTTTTCTATCTATCTGGATTAACAATAATTGAAGGAATAATATCAGATATATCCCAAAAAGACATACAGTAAACTTTTTGCTCGGTACTGTATTTATAGGTGAGGTTATCTCAAACTGTTTTACAAATAGTTAAAACCTAGTATTAACACTTCCATTTTGAATGTGTACTCATTATGTGGGATGCAAATCTCTCCAGCGACTCGTAACTGAATCTTGTTTGATTCCAAATTAATTCGCAAGAATTTATTTGGATTTAATTTAAGTTTGTAGCACTTCAAAGAAATTTCCCTGCAGATTTGTTAGCTGTATATTACTTTGTCTCTTCTCTTCNTAATTTAAGTTTGTAGCACTTCAAAGAAATTTCCCTGCAGATTTGTTAGCTGTATATTACTTTGTCTCTTCTCTTCCATAGCCACTGAACATTAGTGACACCAGTTGTTAAATTTAGTATTCTCATGAGTAGAATATGACAGGGAAATCTGGGGCAATGTATTATAAATGGGACAAAACTGGCACCTGGCACCTAGNAAATGGGACAAAACTGGCACCTGGCACCTAGCACCGAAGTCGGCCAGCCGTCATGTTATGACATCACCTCACCACTATCTTTGTTCCATGTGACCTCCATCTTGACCTTGACCCTATGCGCGTGACATTAAATAACCTTTAAGATAAAAAAAAATTGCAGAAAAATTGTAAAATCCCAAAAAAATTATACAAACGTTTTTAAAATTAAAACAAAATAAGAAATAATAAAAACATTTATTTAAAGATGTATATTTAGGAAGTTCAGGGTTCGACACAGGTGGATCGACTAAGCTCTCGACATGACCGGACCTCGCCAGGTCCACCAGAGTTCATCTCGTCAGCCATAGTATATGATGGTGACCTTGACCTTGACCACAGGCCCGTGACCTTAATAACACTAAAGCAAAACATTTTAAAAATCCCAAAAAATTATAAAAACTAGAAAATTTAAAAAAACTTTATGTGAACATTTTTAAAAATAATTACCAAATTATCATTTAAAAAATATTTAAAAAACTTACATTTATGGTGGGTTCCCCAGCACCACGTCCAACAAACGACTGACCCGCCACCAATTTTTCCCATTGGTTAATTAACCGCCAGGCCTCCATTCCCTCACCCATGCTTATTCTGTCGTATGCAGCCATCTTGATTTTAGTTTGTCATTTGTTTACATTTTAAACACTAAGGTCGCACTGATGACTCCGACCAACATGTTAAATATGGGTAACCTTCACCAAGACCCCAAAAGGGAACCTTGACCTCGTGCACATTACCTTGGATAACCTTGAACCCAAAAATGAATTCTAAATATTTTTATAATATCAAAAAATTTAAATATATATATTTTAAAGAATAGGTTGAAGGCTTGTTTTTTTTAGCAATCTCGCAATCTTTCCATCAATCAGCACAGCAATCAGCACCGCATTCAGCAATCCACACCAATCCACACACCAATCAGCACTAATCCACACAGATCCACTCCAATTCACACATAAATTGACACACCGATCCACACATATCCATAAACCAAACTATACCAAACCCCACACCAAACCACATACCAATCTACACACTAACCCACGCCAATTCACACCAATAAGCACCAATCCACACAACAATCCCCACCAATTCACACACCAATCCACGCGAATCCATACCAATCCACACCAATCCTTCGCAATACCCCTACACAATCCACAGCAATCTACGGCAATCGTTTGATATCCACAGCAATTTACAAAAATCCTTCGCAATCTTCTTCCACAATTAACAGCAACCAATGTCAATCATTCGATAAATCCCAATCCTTTGTCGCTACTCGGTCACCTGAATTATACAGGAGGTGGCCAGTAGTTCATAATAGTTCAATTTTATTGGTGCAGACTAATGACACATGAGGATGTTGCTTTAGAGGTAATAAAATACTCGTATTCCCAGTTATTTAACACAACAGGATTTTATTTATCAGGTCACATAGTTATTACACACCCTGGCGAGACTGAGCACCCCTCTAGTCGTAAGCCTGGAGGGCTGGTGGACTGAATACTATGCGTTGGGGAAGGTTGTTGAAGAGAGACGTCTCTCTACTTATCTGTGACTGCGGCTTTTGGTGAGTTGTCTTCGTTGGTAGCTGAGGCATGGTGAGTTGGTTGGCCCTGGTTTGGGCCCTCGGACTGGCTCTCGTTGACGTGCGGTACGAAGTTGGCTGTTCCCTGCGGCTTTAACAGTCTCTTTTTGAAGTACGGGATTAGGGTTCTCCCGTGACTTGCACTTTCCTTGCGATCCCGGCGGGCCTTCTGGTTGGAGACTGCTTCCTCCTCGTCTTTCTTCCGGCCATCGCGTTTCTGTTTGCATTCCTAACCGTGGAAACTGCCACTACATTTCAGAAATGAACTCATAAGTTCTCGGCACTTCTACTCGGTTTGTCACGGGAATTTACACATGAAGTTTCGGCTTACGACTCGCCTTCTCGGGGATTGGCGCCACTCGGACTGGGCTGCCACTCGTTTTCGGGAATTTACCCATATTCTCGGCACTGTTCTCGTTACACGACTGGCTTCTCTCGTTTCGGTTTCATCTATCCCGTTTCGCGGCTGTACCGCCGAACAAGTCCCGTCTCGGCTGGCGATAATTGCTCCCGAACAATTGACTGTGAACAACTGATTGTACATTACTGCCTGGGGCCGGTCCCGAACTCCGGCCCGGTGATACTACTGTCTCTCGCATAACTGTGTTCTCTGTCTCCCCACAACTGTTGATGACAATTGCCCGACGATCACTGTCTGACTGACCGCGACTGAATGACCACAACTGAATGCCTGGGCCGGCCCCGAACTCCGGCCCATTGGTGTGACAGCCTCTCGCCTAACTGCCTTCTCTGTCTCGCTCACGATCGACGACAACTGAATGCTGGCGACTGAATGACCACGAACCTTAGCTGCTCCTGAATTTAACCCGTATCTCAATATATTCAAATTGGCTGTCAGCGATTTGTGTCGAGAGGAACAGGGACTTCCCCAGCGTAACTCGCACTTTTTTTTGTATAGGATTTCGGTCTCGTCAGCTACTCACTCACTCAAACTAGTGAAGGAGGGAGGGGTGCGGCAAGCATCTCGGGGGTTCCTGGGAGCTGTGTCTGCACTGTCTCGTCCAGGGGGTTACCCTGTTTCCTTCGCTAAGGGCTTATATCAGCTAATTTTCGGGACATTCCCTTTTTCCTTCGGCTGCGGTTCATCCCAGCGTATTTGTATATCTCGGGACTTCCCCGGTGGTTATTTCTCAGGGTGTGTAGCGCAATTCCTATCCTCTGTACCCGCCATGCATCACCTTGGATCAGTNTCCCCGGTGGTTATTTCTCAGGGTGTGTAGCGCAATTCCTATCCTCTGTACCCGCCATGCGTCACCTTGGATCAGTCCAAATTCTTCGATCAAACCCAATCCTTAGCATTTCATCTCTGTAATCCCCAGCAACTCATGCCAATCATTTGATCAATCCCAATCATTCGATCAATCCCAATCCGTGGATCACTCCCAATACTTGGATGAATGCCAATACTTCGATCAATCTTAATCCCTCAAATAATCCCAATCCTTCGATCGATCTTTCGATCAATCCTTTGGTTTGTCCCCACCCATATTTATAGAAAATACATTCGTTCTCCAACTGTCTCCATATCTGGACATGTCAACAGAATTAATGATTGCTATTCAGTCAAATATCTATGCATTTTTATACTAAAGTCGTATGCAGATCTTTCCGTTAATAGTTGAGTGCTCGTAGCACCACTTTAAATATGTGAGGGGAAAAAGTAGCAACACACAAAAATAAAGGATTTCACAGTTTTTTTTAATAAGAATTTACTGTTATTTTGTAATTACAATTTCAGGCAAAGCAGTTCATCACATCGTTCGATATATCCCCAATCCTTCAGTTTATTACTGATTAAACGTTTTTGAAGGTCAATCAAATATATAAGGCTAGTACAAAGTAAATTCGGGACTTAGGGAAATAGGTAGCCAGTATTATCGGCATCTTATGCCTTCTTCACTTCGCTTCATACAGCAAATGTGTTGGAGGTGTGTGTCAATGCATCAATAAAATCGCCATCATCTCCTCGCACTATTATTGTCTTAATGTTCATTATCATCAATGCTCTTTTCATCATCACTTCACTTCCTTATTTGTATTCTATATTATATTTGCTTTTCTTTGTAGGAGGAGTTGTATGATCATCAGTATTTATAGCCAACGACAGTTTATTTGAAGGTCGTCGACATTTCAAATCAATGTTCTGCTCGCGCTGTAAGAATGCCAACTTAAAATTTTTTTCAATATAAATGCTGGTATTTTACAGTGAAAAGCTCNGTTCTGCTCGCGCTGTAAGAATGCCAACTTAAAATTTTTTTCAATATAAATGCTGGTATTTTACAGTGAAAAGCTCAGTTTGTGCCCTCAAAAAACCTTCCGCCATAAAATATATGTGTAAGAAACATAGAAGTACTCTGAGAAAAGCCACATACTTACTCGTTCGCACGTGAATAAAACATCAGATACTTAAATAACAATATGTTATTTAAATATACTTGAAGGCATTAGTATATATAAATATAGAAATTAAAAATAATTTATATTGCAATATTTATATATATGTAATTATATATTTTATTAATTTTAATGATTTTATATACTTATTTACATAACTGTACACAATTATGTAAAATGTAAATTAAAATAATTTTATATNAATTTTAATGATTTTATATACTTATTTACATAACTGTACACAATTATGTAAAATGTAAATTAAAATAATTTTATATTACTATGTCTATGAATACACAATTATCTGAGTGTTTTATTCTGGTGCGAACGAGTATGGTTGTTTTCTCAGAGTGCTCCCATATATTTTTACATATAAATGTAATTCTGAAAGACCTTTTGTAGGCACGAGCTAGGCTCTTTAGCGTAAAAAGAACCGCATTTATACAGAAAAAATTACACAGTGTTGTGAACATTGATTTGAAAGCGTTCTCTCGTCATATCATGAAGATGAATTGCGTATACGATGGCCTGCCTTTGACCTCAACGATATTGGAGCCGCGACCATCATCACCGCTAACTTGTTGTCGCTAGTGCCGATTCTGCGATCGAGTTTTCATCTATGTTCAAAATGCTCGTCGGCATGAGAGAACGGTGTGTACGAAGATACCTCTACGTGCGGTGAAGTATTTCGACATTGGTCCCATGCAGTGCGTGTAAATCCATACATAGAAAGAACAAACATAGATCTGCAAGGATTCATCTACTGAGAGTTAGGAAGTGTTGCTGGCAATACCTTTTGCTGCGTCGATGGGTAACGATTCGACAGGTGATTATAATGAGACAGTTAATGCTAAAGATGGAATGAGTGCAGTAGAGTCAGTTTTTGTGGAATGTACAATTGCAAGTATATCAGGTGAAGTCGACGACCTTCAAAATAAACTCTTGTTGACTATAAATACTGATGATCGTAAAACTCCTCCTACAAAGAAAAGAAAATTTAATATAGAATACAAATCTGGAGGTGAAGATGACTATGAAGAGAGCATTGATGATAATGAACATGAAGACAGTGATAGAGTGAGAAGACTATGATGGCGATTTTCTTGATGCACTGATACACCCCTACAACACATTCGCTGCAACAAGCAACGTGAAGAAGGCAGAAGACGCCGATAATACTGGCTACCTATTTACCGAAGAACCGAATTTACTTTTCAATAGACTAAGATATTTGATTGACCTTCAAAAATGCGGGTATCTCACGCACATTAACAATATTTCTTTAATCACTAATAAACTGAAGGATTGAGGATATATAGCATGAATTGATGAACTGCTTTGTCTGAAATTGTGATTACAAAATAACAATAAATTCTTATTGAAAAAAACTGGGTTTTCCTTTATTTTTGTGTGTCGCTACTTTTTCCCCTAGCATCATTAAAGTGGTGCTACGAGCACTCAACTATTTACGGAAATATCTGCATATAGAATTATAATAAAGACTTTAGTATAAAAATGCATGGATAGTTCACTGAATACCTATCATTAATTCTGTTGATATGTCCAAATATGGAGACAATTGGGAACGATTGTAATTGATATACACGTGGGCGGAGACGAACCGGAGGATTGATCGAAAGATCAATCGATGGGTAGAGATTGATCGAAGTATTGTGTTTGATCGAAGGATTGGGATTTATCAAAGTATTCGGATTGGTCGAAGGATTGGCATTTATCCAAGCATTGGGAGTGATCCAAGGATTAGCATGGGTTGCTGTGAATTTCACAGGAGGATTACTAAGGTATGGGATTGATCAAAGGATTCGCATGGGTTGCTGTGAGTTGTGGAGGAGGATTGCGAAGTACTGTTATGGATTGCTGTGGATTGCAGAGGATTGTCGTAGATTGCTGTGGATTGTGGAGGTTATTGCGAAGGATTGGTTTGGATTGGTCTGGATTCGTGTTGATTGGTGTAGATTGGTATGGATTTGTACGGATTGGTGTGAATTGGTGTGTGGAATGTTGTTGATTAGTGTGTGAATTGGAGTGTATTGGTGTGAATTGGTGTGTTTTTGGTGTGGATTGGTGTGAATTTGTGTGTGGATTAGTGTGGGGGTTGGTTTTTAAATTGGTTTGGATTGCTGATTGTGGTGCTGATTTCGGTGCTGATTGATGGAAATATCGCGAGATTGATCGAAACATTAATGAAAAAACAAGTCTTTAATTAATTTTTTAAGACATTTTAAAATAATTTTTTGGTTTTTTAATAATTTTTAGAATTTGTTTTTGGATTAAGGTTATTCAAGGTTATGGGCACGTGTTCAAGGTTACAGGTATGTGGTCAAGGAGAAGGTCATCCAGATCTAACATGTTCGTCAGAGTCATCAGTGCCTCCTAGGTGTTGAAAATATAAATAATTACAANAGAAGGTCATCCAGATCTAACATGTTCGTCAGAGTCATCAGTGCCTCCTAGGTGTTGAAAATATAAATAATTACATACAAAAAAAAACAAGATGGCTGCATACGATTTTATTAGTATGGATGAAGGGATGGAGGTCTCCTCATTAATTAACCTATGAGTATCATTGGTAGCGGGTCAGTCGTCTTCTGCTGGACGTGGTGCTGGGGAAACCTTTAGAAATATACATATTTTTTAATTTTAATAATAAGTTTTTAGCATAAACAATTCCAAAAATTAAAAAAACAATAAACATCGTATAATTGGCTTTAATGTTATTCAAGGTCATGGGCATGGGGTCAAGGTCAAGGTCATCAACAACTAGCATGGCTGACGAGATGGACACTGGTAGACCTGGCGAAGGCCGTACTTGTCGGGAGATCAGTCGATCCACCTGTCATCGAAACCCAGACGACCTACATGTACATCTCCTAAATCATTTTTTTTTATTTGTTTGGGGATTTTATAATTTTTCTGCATTTTTTGGGCTTAAGGTTTTATAAGGTTACGGGCATGTGGTCAAAGTCAAGATCATGNATTTTATAATTTTTCTGCATTTTTTGGGCTTAAGGTTTTATAAGGTTACGGGCATGTGGTCAAAGTCAAGATCATGGGTCAAGGTCACCTGGTTCCAATATGGTGTTCGGGTGACGTCACAACATGACGGCCGGCGCCAGGTGCCAGTTTTGTCCCATTTAAAATACATTGCCCCAGACTTCCATTTTATATTTTACTCTCATGTCTTATTAATTTTAAATAGGACTACAAAGATAGTGGGGTAAGCAGTGAGGACCAACACGGCCAGGCGCTTATACTCTCTCATTTCAGTTAGACGTCGGCCATGTGGAGTACTGTGCAAGGCGTGATGGTTATTCGTGGCTATGGTCGTAACTGACAGACTGTTTCCGCAAGCCGGCAAACGTTTTTTTTTTGTTATCGTAAGGTGAGCCTCACTGAAAATAGGTAATTTTCAATTGATTGGAAAATTTATTTTGTTTTATAAAATCTAGTAGTATACCTACATGTAGAACTAACTCGACGTAATCGTTTTATTATATGTGCTTTATAAATTTATTTGAAAAACCAAGTATCATTAGGTAAACTTATATGTTTTTTAGTTTGAAATTAAATATTTTGTTCGTTATGACAGGAAAAACTATAATTCTACCACTCAATTTACCAATGAAACAATATTTTGTTCAATGTAATATTATATATTTTATTTCAAATTAAAACACATCCGATTTAACAAATTACTTAGAATTTATTTATAGCAACATTTTACTAAAATTATTTCGGAACCGTTCAAAAATTTCTCTTTCAATTATTACCAAAGACTCTAAAAAAAAGTTTTATATATACATTCACATTTAAAAATTAATTTTATGAATGGAATTCATTTCATTAATTATAAATTCATGCATAGAAAATGGTGCAACCTGTTTTACATATTTTATTAACGCACCTGTTTTTCTTTATAAATAAAAAAATATATTATTTCTAGACACACGATAAATACGAAATAAAACACTGACATTAATGTTTTTTTAATTTTAGTATCGAATAAAATCTCACGTATTGCTACTACATCAGTAAACATACGAGTCCTTGAAATAGTCGCAAATATGGATATTAAAAACAATCCTGTTCCAATTCGTCTCTCTACGCTGACGTCACTCACGCTGTCACCATTGGTGAAGTCATATGCACATAAGATGGCTACTTAAACTGCCCTTGTGGCAAAGACCATTTATCACAGTGGGTCGGGTCAATGGACAATGGTGAAACACATGCCATCTGGAACTGCTGTAAGTAAACTCTCTGCTGCAGTAGCGACACCGAAGCAACTGCGAGAAAGATACAACAATACTGAACGACCTTTTGAGGACACAATCCAGTTTGCAAGCTCAAGTCGTAATGCACTGAAGCCATAAGCAAAGGTAATATCCGAAAATCAAAACTNGACACAATCCAGTTTGCAAGCTCAAGTCGTAATGCACTGAAGCCATAAGCAAAGGTAATATCCGAAAATCAAAACTAATAATGTCTTAATTGTGCGGCGCTAGCACCGCCATGTCGTTCGTCTTTGGAATTTCTCCTTTGCAAGACCTTCTCCTTGGCTGACTCGGCTCCCCTCCTGTTTACTCACCTCATGAGAACTTCGTCTTGTCGACGCCTGCTGGAGCTGTGTCAAATTGCAATATGACTTAAATTGTGAGTCGTGGTTGCANGAGAACTTCGTCTTGTCGACGCCTGCTGGAGCTGTGTCAAATTGCAATATGACTTAAATTGTGAGTCGTGGTTGCAGTATTTACTTGTTTGGGTCTGATTAGTGATTTTAATAATTGTGTAGCGTAGTTTTGTGTTGTTTCGGTTACTCTCTTACCATTTCTGGCGACCCTGGCCTTGTTTCACGCGTAAGCAGCTCGCAAATTTTTTCTTGCTACTTGACTCAACTTGCGCAGTTTAAAACTAAACAACACTCTGCGAAAATATTTTTCATCGCCATAATTGTAGATGTGGAAATGTGGAACTAAATTGTAAAAAAATTGCAATTTTTTCTAAGAATCGAAGTGTTTTCTCGCTCTAAAATATATATACCTCGAATTAATTTCTAATGTCATTTATTTAATTTTATTAATGCCATCCTAGGTATATGTATTTTGAAGTGATATAAAAATGGGTTAATATTAAATATGCAAGGAGANATTTTATTAATGCCATCCTAGGTATATGTATTTTGAAGTGATATAAAAATGGGTTAATATTAAATATGCAAGGAGACACTACCAGTCAAAATTGTTACGATTAAATAGCACTCGAAATACGGCATTTTCTGTTTGGTATGCTGAAAAGCAAAACGAAACGACATTTATCTATAAAACACATAGATCTGATGGAGACGCTTTAAGCGGGAAAGATAAATCTTCCGCTGCAAGTCAAATGGAGCTACAAAATCTTGCTAACTAACGGCGATTAAAATGGGTCAAGAATTTTTTGGCTGAATGCCAGACGTTCCTCTTTTTGACCATAACCTATGTCTTCTTGGCGTGCATGTAACAATACCTCTGACTGTTTGCCAATTCTGATATGATTGTAAGAGTTTGTCGTGGTCTACAACATGCACATATTTTAATGAAAAACAATATAGTTAATGTGGTATTTTGAATGTACANGCCAGACGTTCCTCTTTTTGACCATAACCTATGTCTTCTTGGCGTGCATGTAACAATACCTCTGACTGTTTGCCAATTCTGATATGATTGGAAGAGTTTGTCGTGGTCTACAACATGCACATATTTTAATGAAAAACAATATAGTTAATGTGGTATTTTGAATGTACAAATTAAGGAGATGTATCAACGTTCTCCTGGCAAAAGTGGGAGAAAGAGTTCATTGCAGTCATTCAGGTTTGAACTCACTTTCTCGGAAATGTGTGCCACAAACGCAGGTAATAAAATTCGCTCGCTTTGATACGTGGAGTACATACACATCGTATGTATATTGCTAATGTTATAAAATATTTGGGGCTCACTAAAATAATATAAATAAAATTTCTAATATTTTTAAAACTTTAATCTCTTGCAAATAGGTACGTGGTAAGATTCCGATATAATTTATTAAAATCCATCCAGTATAACGTAAAATTGTTCTTTATTTCAGTAAAATTACTATGACAAACACATTTTAGTTACCTCAATTTTTTTTTTCGCTCAAAACTATATATTAATACCAAAAAAAGTTTAAGAAAAAGAAACTTTTTTTATTTTAGAACACGCAATCTTCTCCCAGAAAACATTTATTATATAAAACTGTCCAAAAATAGTATTATGCACTTTATGCGATGGATACTGTAAGTGAAGAAGAAGTTACTTACTTAGTAATTTCTCCTCGTCAGTTTATTAACGGTGATGATCGAAGTGTTGTTCGAACCTGATAAACGGCAAATAAGGCAGTCACCACTCGTCATATCAGAGGAGAATCCTACTTTCAGTTGTGAGACTTGTGGAAATGAAGGAATACGCTTTGTTGGCTACGTGAGGAAGTATAATCCTGGAAGTACTCTCATTGCATTGTTGAGAGGGTGTCTGCAGACATTTTAGCAGCCCGCTCAAATGTGACCTCTCACACAAAATTGATAACCATGCAAACGGTAGCGAAACAGCAATTATCGGGCTAGGGTTGCTTAAAACGACGCCGTTGCAAAGCAGCAACCTGATCCCAGTCTGCCGGAAACCGGACCTTAATTCCGTCATGCGCGAGCGATAAAGGGCCGTATAACATCACGTGCTACATCTGTGCTCCCTGCTCGCCATAATAACAGTTTATCCAGGGAGGTAGACACCGAATAGGGTAGAAATGGACCACTTATTTAGTATGCGTCATTCACCGACAGCACTATAAACGGAAATATTTTATTGAAGAATAGAGAATGTAATCCATTGTATATAATAAGAGTGACATGGCTATACAGGCAGGTTCGCGAGGAGTTGCCGCACTCACAGGCCTATTCCTTACATAATTTGGAGCAAAATAAATAATTCACATAAGGGTCCGATTCCCAATACCTATTTACAGAAAATTCCGAAACATTTGTAAAATAACGAATAAAATAATAACCTGTCAGAAGTAAATACAGTGATGTAGACTCGAAAGCCAAAACAATTGGTATAGGTATTCGTATGCAAATAACAGAGGTATGGAACCAATCAGAGTAACGCGATGCAGTCGGCAGTCCCTATATAAGACAATAAGAGTCTGGCAATGTTGCTAGATCGGTTACCGCTACTACAATGGCACGTTATCAAGATTTTAGCGAATTTGAACGTGGTGTTATAGTCTGCGCACGAGAGATGGGACATAGCATCTCCTAGGTATCGATAAAATTTGGATTTTTGCGTACGACCATTTCACGAGTGTACCGTGAATATTGGGATCCGGTAAAACATAAAATCTTCGACATCGCTGCGGCAGGAAAAAGATCGTGAACGAACGAGACAAACGATGACTGACGAGAATCATTAAACGTGACAGAAGTGCAACCATTTCTTAAATTGGCGCAGATTTCAATGCTGGCGCATCAACAAGTGACAGTGTGTGAACTATTCAACGGACCATCATTGATATTGGCTTTCGGAGTCGAAGGCCTACTCGTGTACCGTTGTTGACTGCACGACACAAACAAACAAACAAACCTTGCCTGGGCCCACCAACACCGCCATTGGACTGTTGATGACTGGAAACACGTTGCCTGGTATGACGACTCTCGTTTCCAATTGTGTCTGGTGGATGGACGTGTGCGGGTATGGAGATATTCTCATGCATCCATGAACCCTACATGTCAACAGGGGACTGTTCTAGCTGGTGGAGGCTCTGTCATGGTTCGGGGTGCGTGCAGTTGGCGTGAAATGGGACCCCTGATATGTCTAGATACGACTCTGAGAGGTGAGATATACGTAAGCATTCTGTCCGTTCACCTGCACCCATTCATGTCCATTGTGCATTCCGATGGACGAGGACAATTCCAGCAGGACAATGCGACACCCTACACGTCGAGAGTTGCTACCGAGTGACTCTAGGAACACCTTTCTGACTTAAGACAATTCCATTGGCCACCTAAATCACCAGACATGAACATTTTTGAGCATATCTGGGATACCTTGCAATGTGCTTTTCAGAAGAGATCTCCACCGCCTCGCACTCCTATGGATTTGTGGGGTGTCCTGCATGATTCATGGTGTGAATTGCTTCCTCCATACCTTCAGACATTAGTAGAGTCCATGCCACGTCGTCTTGCGGCACTTGTGCGTGCTCGCGAAGGCCCTACACGATATTAGGCAGGTGTACCAGGTTTTTGGCTCTTCAGTGTATTATCAGACCGTATTGTTTACATTTGAGCATCACAATTGCGTCTGACAAGCTTACAAAACATGTTCAAAAATGGTTCCGTCTACTTCCGTACACTTGGCCTCAAGCTTATGAACCACACGTGTTGCTTTACGTAGCTGCGCACGGCTGTCTTTGATTTCTATAGCGGCATTCATGATACGCGGAAGTAGTTCCTTACGTGTTTGTGTAGTCCTTTGGTAAACAATATCTTTCATCCATCCCCATACGCAATAATTTAAGTAGTTCCATTTTGTCGAATTACTCTGTAAATACTGGGAATAGGACACACATTTAAATGACATATTTTGCTCGAAATTATGTAAGTCTGTATTATACATAGATGCAACATTTATTAATATAAACTAATATATTTCATGATTTTAGAACACAATAATTGTGTTCTAAGTAATGACGGGGCCAGCTTTTGGAAACAAGGCATTATTGATATAACTAATGAGCCTACTTTCCGTTACATTTGTACAAATAACTTTTAATTAAGTTATTTGTACAAATGTAACGTATTTCTTGACGTATCGTTGATAGCAATATAGTAAGAGATGGAACCAGAAACATATTTATTGTAGTGAGAAAATTACAAATACACACGTGGCTTACACGGGACTGGAGCCCAGAAAACCTCGTAGCGTAAGCTAACGTGCAATGAACTGCTTACGGAGATAGGATTCGGTGGTTCACATGCGTATGTAATCAATACACATGTTATGAATAATATGTATAATACTTAAAGGCCGTCATTTTTAATATAGGTTTCTGAGTCACTTAAAATGTGTAAGTTTACATTACCTACCGTAGCGCAACTTGTGTGTCGANATTTTTAATATAGGTTTCTGAGTCACTTAAAATGTGTAAGTTTACATTACCTACCGTAGCGCAACTTGTGTGTCGAATTTTGTGATAATATGTTGAATTTCCTCGAAATATAGCATATTATATGTATATTGGCATTTCACAACCTTCATAAATGGAGAATTAAAATACTACGTATTTGCAGATTCTATTATTGTTGTAGTTACGGCCAGTATATAAAATTAAGTAATAATCGATTACGTAGGTTTATAAATATGCATACTAACGTTGCCATTTTGAAAATAAGTGAATGGCTCATTGAAAAAATTATAATTTTAATGTGGCCAAACACAGAAAAACTTCTTCGCCAAATTTGTTAGACATCGGTTGATTTTTTTCCCGATATATGACTTCAAAAAATATTTTTTCATGTAAGGCTATCTTGCAAAATGGCGGAAAAATATGTTCTGTATAAACACATTTGATGGTTGCAATATATACTTCCTGCATACAAACTTATGTTGAAATTTCGTAGGTTATCATACAAAACTGAAATGTTTAAATTTACAATATATTAAAAATAATTGACTGACCCTCTAAATAGATATAAGTTAATATGGTCTGCCATATTATTTTCTGCAAAATTTGATATGAATCTGTACCTTTATTCTGGAGATATAACCAAATATTAAATTTTTCATGTGATACTATGTTATGAAATGGAGAATCAAATAAACTTTATGTAGACGCATTTTATAGTTGATATATATATTGGCAGCATACAAAGTCAAGTTGGAATTAATCACATTGTTACTGCGATATAGAATGTTAAGCTAAAATCGCAATAAGGCCATCATTTTGAAAACCAATGTTTGACCCACTTAAAACATACGAGATTATATTACCTGCAGCAGTGCTACTAGTGTGCCAGATTTGATAGGTATCAGTCAATTGTTTCCCGAGATATGACGTAAAAACACTTTTGTTGGTGCGGCGCTGTCTTACAACATGGCGGAGACAAGAGTTTATTTGTTAAAATATATGATTAATTCAATAGGAACTTTCAACATACAAAATTTGGTTGAAATTGGCTGTACAGTATATTATATATATAGCAAATAAACCTAAAATATTAGTGTAGTCGCCATTTTGTAGTCGATTTAAATTGCATTAATTCGCGTGACCTACCATAGTATTACTTACGTGCCAAATTTGGCGGAAATAGGTTGATTAGTTTTCGAGATATAACCTAAAAGCTTTGTTTTTTTTTTGTGGTGCTATCTTCCAAAATGGCATACAAGCAACAATATTTATATCTCTTTTAAATGCTTATATGATGCAGTGTCAAAATAAAACATTTGGTTTTATCGGCTGAATAGTTCCCGAGATATGTATGACATAGCATCATACATTTTTTTATGGTCGCAATTTTTAAAGTAACCACACGGCGTGATCAAAAATTATAAATTTTTATGTCCTCACTAAATGCTGTAATAGTACCATGTTTAGTTAATTCGGTTCAAGCGTTCAAAAGTTTTCGGGGGACATAACACAAATACAACACACAGACATGATAGTGATTTCAAAAGTCTTTCTTTCCTTCAGNAAAAGTTTTCGGGGGACATAACACAAATACAACACACAGACATGATAGTGATTTCAAAAGTCTTTCTTTCCTTCAGAAAGTAGCATAAAAATAGCCAGCTCGTGTTTTATTGACGTCTAATTTTGTGCCTTGATAAATTTTCGTAGAATTTGGCACTAAGAATTGGCCAATAACTTACATATCAATGTTCTGCAAAAAAATATTTTGTTACTTTTGTGTATAAGGTGGCGTAAAAATGTTTTCATTCTATAAGTTCGAAATTTAGCATGTGGGCGAGGTAACAAACCATTCATTATCAGTAAATAACTCCTACAGACCCCGTATTCTAAGCGGATGACGCCAATAACAAAACGACCGATTGGCAGTGTAACCAAACTCTGAATTGCAAATTTTATATTACGATGTCACTTACTTCGACGCGACGTGTTTCGTTGGTCAACATGGCAGTGTCCGTTCTTTATTAATGGAGCAGAGAGGTGTGGCGAGGTCTTGAGAATCGCTGGGAGTGAAACGAAGTGGACATGGAGCAGCATTGTAATGAAAGAGCAAGTCTCCGAGAAAACCCGTACACCAGCGGTATTGTCCGGTACGATTTCCACGTTAGAAAATCAGAAGTGGCCCCTCTGGGAATCGAACCCGGTAGCCTCTTCACCATCGCTGCCTCGCTCAATCTGTGAGTCTATCATAATGATTCAGAAGAGGAATGGAGACTCTGTGTAACAACCGCCACAACTGCCANAATAAAAAAAAAACTAATAGCTGAAATGTTGCCTTCCGGCCGACTAGGATATTTGCAACTTCATTAATTTTATCTCAAAATTTTCAAATCTTTAAAAACATGTTGTATATATATATTTATATAAACCTGTTTTATACCTGTTGCTTTACCAAATTTTTTTTATGTGACAGCTCGCTCTATAATCAGTTTAAGTATGGTTTGCTCTAAAACTTTCCAGTAAAAAAATACAAATTTAACTCAATTAGCGTGATTCCCGGAATTTCCACCGACTTGTAAATGCATGCATTCTTAATAAACAATACTTCAAATACCTGAAATTTCATAAAATTTCCTGGTACATATTTCGGATTTTGTTGCCCCAAATTCTCATTTATTAATTTATTTCTTTCAGTTTTACATTCCGTGGCATTCCGAACATGTTTCTTCTAGGGCATAGAAAATACAACGATCATAACAATTATTTATCTCAATAAAATGCGTAAACAGGCATACAATAATATACAAAAGAACCACTAATATTAGAATAGAAATTACATAAATTTTTGATAAGAAAATCTTATATACAGTTTTTGATAAAGAAACAGTCCTAGGTTGATGAATATAATATTTATTAATGGTTTAAAATGAGTTAGCTAGAAGATAGTATTTTCGTTTTGTTCCAAATAATATAAAATTAATTTTACTCAATTATTTTAGGTTATTTGGCAATTTTTGGTATAGCTTAATGAAAGAGGAGTAAACACTGCTTTCTTGTGTCTGGTATTATAAAAACGTATTTCACAGTTCTGATTTCAAAAAATTTGTATTCTTTACAACAAAATTTATTTCAAATATATAATGACATACAAAAGTAAATATTTACCACATTATACCCAATAATCGACATGGATCGAGCTTTCTTGCTCCAGAAATTAATCTTATTGCCTTTATTTGTAGAGGAATGATATTTTATGAGCCAATGATGGTAACTAGAAAATTATACCATAAGATATAAGCAGATTAAAATATGAGAAATATGCTGCTTTTAATACTGTGTTTTTACATATATCAGACATGCAGTGTAAGGAAAAGACAGTAAGAATTAAGTTCTTGGATTGAGTACTGGATGAGGTCTTTGCAATTCAAATGTATACGTATCTGTATACCTAAGCATTTAGCAGCATCTACCTGGTTGTTGTCATTTATTTTATACCCAGGTGCGTTTAACCAACTGATGTTACCTGTTGCAAATTCAGTAAATCATGTTTCGCTAAATTAACTGTTAATTAATTAGTAGCAAACCATGAAGACAGAATTATAATTGCATACATAGCTTTGAACTGAAGTTATTCCACTGACTCGTCATTAACTACAAGACAAGTATCATCATCATATAATATACAAAATGTCACATAATCATGCGACAAACGTCTAGGGGTGACAGGTGTGTAATGAGGAACACCTTTTGTCGGAGAACGAATGTCCGGTGACACTCCGTTGAGATTCCTGGTGTCGCGTCGTTGTAAAATAGTTCCATGCACCTGGGAGGTAGGCATTCCGTTCAGCTTGTATCACATAATTTATGTCGATCATGCAGTTATCTGTAGCTAGTGAACGTAAGGGCCGATTATAGAGTCTTGCCTCTGACGCGAATATGGAGGCAGTATCAAAAGCACTGAAAGCCGCACTGGACCAAATGTGCTGTGCGCAGTTCGTTACGTCCTTCACTCACCATATTCCTCTACACAGACCTGCGTCGTTGTCACTGTCTGAGTCGAAACAGTTGTGTGTTCACCACGACTGCGCTTCGTACACCAGACTAGTAATGGAAGTATATTCATCGCCAGAACAGGCGGATATGCATATGCTGTGCAGTGAATCTGGGGGCTGTGGGTGCATAGCAGCACGTCTTTATCAGGAACTCTTCCCCAACCAACGGCAGCCACATCACACACTGTTCAAGATACTACATCATCAACTACTTGAGTATGGGACTTTCCATCCATCGCATGAGGGCATCAGGGCAAGAAGTGTTCGTACGTTACATTTTGAAGAGGAAGTACTGGAGAGAGTTAAGGCGAACCCACGCACAAGCACACGTGCGATGGCTCACGATATGGACGTCAGCGACAACTCCATGTGAAGATTCCTCCGTTAGCAAAGACTGCTTTTATTCCATGTGCAAGATGTACGGGCACTTGGACCGGCTGACTTCGAGCCCTGCATGCGGTTGACACAGTGGTTTACGCAGCGATGCATTGCCTAGCCAGAGTTTGCATCGTGNTTAGCAAAGACTGCTTTTATTCCATGTGCAAGATGTACGGGCACTTGGACCGGCTGACTTCGAGCCCTGCATGCGGTTGACACAGTGGTTTACGCAGCGATGCATTGCCTAGCCAGAGTTTGCATCGTGTGTGTTGTTTACAGACGAAGTGTGCTTTACGTTAGATGGTTACTTCAATACCCACGACAGCCACGCATGAACAGAAGAAAATACGCGTGCAGTGGTGGCCACACATCACCAATAAAGGTTTGTGGTGAACGTGTGGGCTGAAATCGTCCACGAACAATTTATTGGACCCTTTACCGTTTTAGCCCGTTTGTACGGCCAAGCGTATCATAACGTTTTTGTAAATAAGCCACCCCAGCTGCTAGAATATGCCCAGCTGAACGTACTAGTCAACATGTGGTATGATGGCGGCCCGCTATATTTCAACCATCGTGGTCGCCAACGCCTCACCGACACGTTTGGTGTTAAGTGGATTGGAAGAGGTGATCCTGTACCATGGCCACTATGGTCCCCCGACGTCACGCAAGTCGGTTTTTTTCCTGTGAGGCCACATCAAGAGTTGTGTGTACTGTAAGCCTGTGGATAACCACGACGTTCTAGTTGAACGGATACAGGCGGCATGCAACGCGGTTCAAACCACTCCTGGGATCTTCGAGAGGATCCAATAGGCAATGCATCAGCCTTGCAACGTCTGCAATCCAGCGGAGTGCCGCCATTTTGAGCACCTTCTTTAATTAAACGTATGGAAATATGCAACAGGCAGTCAATAGAATACTGAAACCTACAAACGTCTACATACTTATTATTGCCACCACCCCTACAATACTACATACAATACCGCTGTTTCATAGAAGAAAGACGGCTGGTACCTGTTGTATGCAACACTAACTGCCAACCAGCCAGGAGTTATAACGTGTTGTGCAAAGACGCCTAGCGTCTAAATGAGGCGTCTATGGACATCCGTAATATAGCAAAAGTTGTTCCTCATTACAGTAAAAAACAACACTAGACGTTTGTCACAATGATCTTGGGACATCCTATATTATTAGCCTTGTCCTGAATGCTATTAGGTAAATCATTTATATAAATAAGAATGAGTAAGGGTCCCAGAACCGAGCCGAGAGGCACTCTATACATAATTTTTCTTGGTGTAGAATGACATGCATTTGCATATTTTCCTCTTATAGTTACAAATTGTTTTATTTCACTAAGGTACTTTTTTAGTATTGTAACACTTTACTTGAATTCGTAGGATATAGGTCATTGACTACAATTAAAGGTAGTTGTTTAATTCATTCGCAATAGTATGATTGCCATTAATGGCTACATTATTTACTTCAATTTATTTTTTTTTATTTTTTTGTTTACTTTTTATAATTATCGGCTTTGATAAAAGCAATTGATATATTTGTTCAAAAAATAATTCCAAGAATTGACCGTGCCGAAAAATATATTTATAATTCAATAGGTCTACTAACAGATATTGTTGTGACTCATACATGCTGATCTCTCTGCGCTAATATCCGCTCTTTTGATGGATACGTGCCGGTTCTCCATGCTAACAGTCACTCTGAAGCCGACTTGTTCGATTTCCGTTCACTCTTACTATCCGATTTAATTGCGTCCTATAGAGCTTGTTTACAGTTTCCGGAGTATATAGTAACTGCTGCATGTGCTGCTAGAGTGCAGACGAAGTAATAGGACCATTTCATCTACCCACGAATGTCAGATCAAGCTGATCGCAGATGTAAAGTACGAAGTGCGGTGGTGTGCCATCGTGCTGAGGTCTTAATTGTTGACCAATTTTCAATATCACTCGTTCCAAGAAATACAATAATGCTTTCGTAAATAGATGGTTTCAAAAAAGGCATGTTCAATGAAACTACCGGCCATTGTTTTGCTGAGGGTGTTATAGTTCTATAAGTTTTAGAAATTTTGATTCCGAAATTTTATTTTAATTACGATTTTTACATTTGTCGCTTGTCAATCAAGTAGTAGGTGAACGTCAAGCCACAGTGTATATCTTTCATATGTTCATACAAACAATTGTTGTTTAGTCTCGTTATCAACAATGGCACACACTGTTAAGAGGGGGGGGGGAGGTACAAGAAGTGCTAACCTAACTGTGTTTCTAATAAACGTGGTACGGGAGTTTGAGGAAGAATGTGCGTTACAAAGCAAAAGGTATGTGGGTTTCTGGAGTTCAGAGAGTCAAGGTAAAAATGCTCTCCGCACACAAGAGCAAGGATGGGTTATAATGATGGGTTATACCATCACAACTCTTCCAACTTTTTCCGTGCAAATATTTCTAAAGAATTCGGTGATTTTGCTGTCGATTGAAGTGACCGATAAGTTGGCAAAGCCGCGAAAAATTCCTGCTGCCAGCAAACTTCAGTATACAATTCTAATATTTGCTATGGACTTCATGAACAGTTACTGTTTAACGAGTCGGGGAAAGTTTTATCACTGAAATACAATGTTTTGGACAACATTATAAAAACAGCTGTAAACTGAGTAAGCGTTTTGCATACAAAAGTGTTAAAGTTAAAGCTTAATCTCAACTCCACTACATACAACTATGCCCATGGTGCGAGAGAAGCTCATTAACAGTCGGGACGACCAACTGGACGTGTTTGCAATACTCGCGTCGTTGTTAGTCGAGTTTGGATTAGCGAGATGAACATGTCGGCAGAAACTGGTGCATGTTCATGTTTGTGTTGCAGATTTCTCTACCTCTGAGATCGTAACTCTCCCGTCGAAGACAGTGCTGGTTTGAAACGATCTGACAGTTTGGCTCAGCTTTGCACGTATTGACCTGCGTGGCCAAGCTCATGGGCGTGAAGTTTAGGTATACAAATCGGCTTTAGGAAAAAATTTAATGTAAGCAAACAAAACCAGAATGTGACAAAAAAAAAGTAGTTTTTGGTAACGAAACGAAGCCAGGTAAGTAAGTTGAGAAATTAAGAAGGAAGGAGGTCGTAGTATTGGAAAGTTATGTGGACATCGAAAAACTTTTAATATCAAAAAATGGGTTTTTTTGCATGGGCCGCTGATACTATCTTTTAATTGCTTTGTAGTTAGGTGACAGAATGATTCTGGCGTACTAGATAAGGTATTTAAACAGCGTTCTTTCTCACAATACACATTATTATTATTTCATGGGCCGTTTTTAATATATATTACCCCCACTTTCTGTAAGAAAAAAATTATGATACTTTTTTTGCAAAAATTAATTGAAGTAGAGGAACTTTTCTCCGATTTCATATAAGGTAGTATCACTTTTGTTTCCACTGTAGTAATCGAGAACTTATATAAATACGCAAGCTTCAATGTGATTTTAACTAAATAGCGAAAATTCTGAAATTTTTGAAAAACTTCATATATTTATATTACTTGAATTTTACGATTTCACCTTTTGAAGATAGAGAAATGGAGCTCTACTTATCAAGATTTTATCTGAAGATATCATTTTGCACCGTAAGCTCAATTCGCACATGGCGAGGAAATTCTGTTTTCCATGTTAACGTGGAAGCGAAAAGACTGCTTCTCGAAAGTATTAGCTGAGCGAGGTGGCGCAGTGGTTTAAACACTAGCCTGACATTCGTGAGCTCCCGGTTTCGTATCCCGGTGTGGACATTCTGTTTTAGGTTTCCCGAGGCTTTCCGTATTCACTCCCGGTGAATGCTGAGATGGTTCCTTAATGCAGGTCATCGCCGATTCCTTTACCATCCCTGCACGGAGAAAAATATATGTGTGGGAAAATCACCTGGCAATTTTTTTTTGTGATTACCAAAAATCTATATTGTTGGAAACTAAATAATATTGTGTTCATCACAAAAATAATTGGCACGTTTAGTACCAACAAATTAACTATGTTTCTGCCACAAAAGATTTATTCTACAGTGCTTCTCTGAGCAATTTGTCCCGCATCTAATGACCTCACTGGTAATGTTAATTTTACATACTGCGGAAGAGTACACAATGTGCATACAATTAGTATTTTAACAGGCCTTTCAAAAGAGCTCAGTTTACCGTGAAATGCCTTTATTCATGAGCCACCTTGCTCGGTGTATAAATGCAGTAAATGCAAGTAAGCAACTCGACGGAATTTTTAAGTTATATAATAGCGCACACAACGAGATCGAAACTAAAGGAGACTGCTGCTTTGGGTTAAGGAAGCAAACGCAAGTTATCCATTAGAGTGAATTTTTGACGTGTCGATAGATAATATATTCACAAACTGTTTAAATTTTAGAAAATTGACACTAAATAAGTTTAACCATGCCAGTTATCGCTACGAAATAATTTGGAGACAGCGACATATTTTTTATAAACTGCAAACCACTTTCCAGTCATGCATCGTTCAGAAAATCTTTACACCATCTGTAACGCGTTTTGCAATATTTGCGACGAACGCATTTATCTGCTTCAACATCAACCGAGCATACATTGCAGTGCCCTAAGGTATTACACTGAAGAGCCAAAAAAACTGGTACACCTGCCTAATATCTTGTAGCCCCCCCNCACTTCCCATCCAGAACAAGGAGAAGTGCCGCAAGATGACGTGGTATGGACTCGACTAATGTCTGAAGGTATACAGGAGGCAATTTACACCGTGAATCCTGCAGGGCAGTCAACAAATCCAATCTGCGCCAATTTGAGAAAGGGTTGCACGCCTGTCACGTTTAATAATTCTCGTCAGTAGTCGTTTGTCCCTTTCTTTCGCGATATTTTTCCGGCTTCAGCGATGACGAAGATGTAATGTTTTACCGGATTCCCGATATTCACGGTACACTCGTGAAATGGTCATACGTGAACATTCAAATGTTATCGCTACCTCGGAGATGCTATGTCCCATCTCTCGTGCGCCGACTATAATACCAGGTTCAAACTCACTTGAATCTTGATAACGTGCCATTGTAGCAGCAGTAACCGATCTAGCTACCGACCGCATCGCCTTACTCTGATTGGTTCCATACCTCTGTTATTTGCATTCGCACGCCTATACCAGTTTTTGTTGGCTCTTCAGCGTACTTCAGACCGTAAGTAGTAATTGTATTAGGAGTGAATAAATGTTCCTTCTGGAGCAATGCATTTTAAAACGGGATAGTGAAGGACCTGAAGTGCCACCTATTACGGGTCAACTCGGGACAGCTCGGCAATCCTCGGCATTTCGGCAGTTGGAGAGGATTCGGAGAGGAACCCAAGTACTATCACCAGTGAATATTTTTACTCCATTTCTATATAATCAATTGTCGTCTAAGAGATAGTAGACTGGTAGTTTGGGTCTGAAAATCGTACCCATTCTGAGAGATAGGAGAAGAAATATAAACACTTAATCTGTATTTTTCAACACAATTCCAGAGATCGCAACGGAGATTTATTTTAATTTAGTATTCCCAAGGTTCCTTGTTCTGACTCTAAATTAGAGATCCCGATTTTTTTTTTTTTTTTTTTTTTTTCATTTTCATGTATTTTATTGGTTTTTACTTGCTCTCAAGAACATTACCAAACATTCTCCCGTTACACATAATATCTACCAGATGTTTGTAATATTGATGCCTTTCATTTTAAGTGTTTAAATCTCGATATCAAATTTCTGCCTCATGATTGTTTGTTAGGGGTAGCTTTAAACTTAATTAAAGTTGCTTATGAGCACTTTCACCGTATTCAAACTACAAACAACTAATTTAAATATCCATATTTGTTGTACAAAACTTGTCTCTGACCTTTATTCTGAGTTCCAAAAACTTCTTACTTAATATGGAATTCATTCCTCCATTTTACAAAAGGTGTCTCTTAAGTGAATCTTCTATGGAGAACAGTATAAAAACCGGAGGCTTCTGGAATCCAGTTTCCAAAATATAGATATATGTTTAAATAAGCCAGATATGCATGCTCTTATCATTCCAATTGTATGTCGGCCATTTTGAATTTTTTTGTAGTCATGTTGGCAATACTTAAACTTAATCGTGATTATTGGTGGCTTTGAAAACAACATTTACGATAACAATATTGAAAACCTCTTAAATATAATGAATACCACATGAAAAAATTTTCCTTGTGTTGCTTTTGTCGCTTAAATACTTGGAAAACATTCACTTCCGTTAGTTGTGTGCAATCACCCATTGAAGATGTATTTCAGTGAATTACTATTTCTGTCGTTCTTGCATTCATTCTCTCGATCCATCTCCATCTTGGATTTGCATTATATACATAAGTTACTTTAAAGAAGCTAAGTGAGTTGTGAAATCAGTTTGAATTACATACATAAAAACATTTCTGTGTAAAAATGTAAGATTTCATTAATAGTAATTAGTCGATGTAAAAACATATAAACGTTATTCTTATAAAATGTATAGAAAATCTTGTTAAATTATTAATTTATGACAACCACCTGAGTTTCCCTCCCCCAACTTCTACTACTATCTTCGTTTCCGACACTAGTTGCCAGGACTGCTGATGAGTACACTAAGAAGCAAATGATCGTGACAGGCTGTTCGACATCTGACAGCTCGGATTTTGCAGGTATATATGACAACAAAAGTCGCACCGCATCTCAGCTTTTCGTCTGATGCGGCAGGTGATATAATGTACTCTCTTTCTTTTGGACTTTTTATCTCATAATCAGATAAGGTACGCTCGGTTCAAAAATACTGTAGCGTATGGCACTTCCATGACAGTACACCTGAATGTATTATATGTGCTTGTAAATATGCATGTATTTCCTTCAGCAAATTGACTCGATGTGCCCTAATTTTTAGTAGTAATTTTTAAGTAGTAATTTTCGTTAGATTATGTACTTGTCAAAATTTGGCAAAATTATCTTATAGTAGGAGTGCTTAATTAATAAAACCTTAAAAGCAATTTGCAGACATTCCATAACTTCTAATATCCCAGAAAACGCGAATTTACAGCAACTGTATTAATTTAGTACAGTGCAACATATTACGATGATAAATAAGACAACACGCAGCAAGTAAACTCATTTGCAAAAAAAATAGATCACCCTAAAGGTGCCATTGCAAGGGACGTTAGTGGGTACAGGAACAGGACATGATAGTAGGTATACAGAAAAAACACAATATCATACCACACCAAGCATGCATTGCAGGGGACCAAAACATGCAGAATGCACTTAGTATAGTGTATGACTATCAGTAGCATGGATACAGTTGGCAATTCGGTCGGGCATACAGCTATAGAAACGTCGGATATTCTCCTGAGGAAGATCATGCCACAGCTGGCGTAATTGATCTTCAAATTCTTCCATAGTTGCCACAGGCCGAGGTTGCTGTCCACTCTGTTTCCAAATGTTCTCGTTGGGCGAGAGGTATGGGGACCTTGCTGGACAAGGAAGTATATTGACATCACGAAGATAGGTCAGAGATACACGTGCTATGTGAGGCCACGCATTATCCTTCTGGAAGATGGAATTGTCAAGTTGCACCAGGAAGGGTAATGTACATAGTCGCAGAATTTCCTCGACATATCGTCGCATCATAAGTTTTCCTTTAATCCCCACCAGTGTGGTGCGGTAATCACAGGAAATGTCAACTCACTTTAGGGAAGTGTGCCACTTTAAAACATAGCTTGGATCATCTTACTCGCCAGGACGTTTCCAGACATGAATGCGGTGGTCGTCTGTATCAAGTCAGAGCCGTGACTCGCTGTTAAATACCACTCGTCGCCAATCCACAATCTGCCATGCTGCCTGTTCCCAGCAGGTCACATGTGTTCAGAGATGCGCAGGTCGTAATGGTTGACGTAAGGGATGGTGCGATGACAGATCCCACTCGGCCAGCCTCCTAGATATGCTACTAGTGGACACAGGCCTATCCCCAGCTGTCGTAACATGTATCTGGTTGGTGCGCAGCCACGCCCGTGGGGTGCATACAGTATGTAACACGATAAAACGATCATCCCTGCTGGTGGTCCACCCGAGCCTTCTCGATTGTTTGTTTACCCTCCTGTTCCCATTCCATTAAACACCGACTCACATTGTATGCAGAACAGTTCAAGTGGTTAACAATGTGCGGAAACGATCAAACAACCTCTCGGAGGCTGACGATGCTGTATTTCTTAAACTCATCCAGCTGGGCAAAAGCATGACAAATGCGCCGTCAGGGTATGCTGGGTGTTCACTGAATTTGGCCCTGTGGCTCACACTGCTACTAAGTCATTATTCGGTGTCTTACAGCTAATAATTATGGAGAACAATATATGCCTCCTAGTCGCATATCCGCACAACCCAACTGCATTAACCGAAATGTCACAAATGTCGGGCTGTGATGATACTGTGTTGCAACCTTCATTGTACTCTAGCGATTCGTTCATAGAGATTTTTTTTTTGCACATGAGTGTGTAAATGAGCAAAAAAAATCTGAAGAAATTTTGTACGAGATCATTTGTACAGGGGATTGCGTTTTGTTATGAGTTAACTCTATTTACGGTGGCGTTTTACATCATAGTAGGTGTCCCTTTGTAGTATTAGTATTTATGTTATAGGTTGTTTTTTTCTGGCTTATGTCTCTGCTTTCCTATGGTGTGAGGGTAAGTTTATAATTTATGGTGTTGTCGCCAAATAAATTTTTTTTTATACGAAATGTAAATTTTTTCTCACAGAAAATTTTTAAGCAATCGTTTAATGGTGTACAGACGATTAAAATTGTCTTTGGTGGTACCATTGATGTGTATAGCTGAGATGCCTACAGTTTTATTGGCCATTCTCTGCACCGTGAGTTGAACCAGCGATTACTGCTCCATTATCTGCTTTGCCATTAGAGGCGCTGTTCGCTGTACAATCGAACGCAATTTCCACTGAATTTTTTGCTATCGCCAGGATCGATACTTCTCTACCAATATCGTTACTGTGATACGTCGTTTTCATTCCCCTGAGGCTCTCATGGACATTAAAAATTTGGCTGCGCCGAGAATACAGATCAGCTAACGTAAGTGCGAGAAATATGGCGAATGCTTTAAACGTGGCGATAACATGGAGTGACACACGAAAATCTGTGTTACTGCAGGTCCGTCACCTCCAAAATGTAATGCAGGCATGAAGTCTCAATTTCGCTATAGCGAATAGACATTCATCGCCCCACTCAAAGAGGTCATGATTTTCATTCATCATGTTACCGAACATTACGCCTCAGAAAAGAGGCAGGTTCTGAGGCTGCAAATGAAAACAGATTCGTCGAAGCTTTTTCAATTCTACTTTCGACTGTTTCTTCTGAGTCAATGAATATAAAATAATTTTATAAGAGATATAACCGTGTGCCTTATAAATCCTCGAACGCATCAGTGCGCAAGTACCATGACACATTAACAGTAGGCCAGTTGGCATGCAGGTTCGACTGTCAGTCAAAGCTATGCCAGTGACTGACTTGAAAATTTACATTCAACCTTCCACAGTGCATTTGCGATCCATGTCGGTGGGACGGCCTGAGAGCTAAATATTGTGTGTGTATCTTTAATACTGGCTGTTAGTGGATTAAATGAAATTTGATGAAATTTGGGACGTGAATTTGTGTAGATGTAACTAACATGTTCACAAACTAGGTCAATAAGAAGTCATGAGTTCGAGACTGCCTGAAAAAGAGCACCACTCGTAGAGCATCAGACTAGCTTTTAGCAGAATTGCAGTTTGAAGATATAGCAGTGCGTGGGGAAAAAATTAGAATATCACTGGGGTGTTTTGATTATTTGCTCAAAACTACTGAAGCACTTAATTTTAAACCAGATAAGAAACTGAGAGGCGTTTTGAACGCAAATCTGAAATTATTGATAACATTGTCCTTCTTTGATATAGGAAACAGCTAGCGAACATTACAAAACATGTTCCGAGTATCCAAGTCAGCGATCTGCAGTTTCTTCCCAAATTTTTGCAATGATTTGATTTAATACTTGAAGTAGTGCATTAAAGAAGGCCATTAGACTATTTAAAATGTTTATAACATTTATTGTTTGTATGTAAACAATTTCCTTTCATTTAATATATATACACAATAAGTTATTTGCTGCATTGTCGTTACACTATTGGTGGCTGAAGCAGGATTAAAAAGCTCTAATGTACCTGAAATATATATAAACTTTCTTAACTGCAGGGCTGTTATAGTGTCAGCGGTTGACACAGGATGAAAAAGCTTGACTGTGGTGGAGACAAATCAAACTGCTCTGAAGATGATGGCACTTAACTATAAGAGCATGTTTAAGATGTAACCATAGATACGCTTATTTCTGTTTGTATCTGCAACTGGTGTCACTTTAATATAGTTTATTTTCGCCTTTAGCAATAATACATTGTTATGAATTTTATTGATTCAGCTAAGATGCTATATACTTCCGAAATAAATCACATTTCTTTGCTTCAACATCAGAAACTATTTCTGTTCAAATAACAAGCAGTATTAACTAATTCTGGAATACTTTATCTTCGCCTAAACGTTTGTTTTCACCCGGAAAAGGAGGGTTTTTATGCTAGGAATATTTTCAACTCAACTGTGATTACATTGACGCTATTCCCCACCTGTGGAATACAGGGTGGTTTATAGGGTCGTAGTTAATTCCTCCAGGCACAGACTATAAGATGCCTAGAAGGTTGAGGGTATTTCAATAAGGCAGTCTTTTGATGTTTCACTTAACTGGATAATTATATTGTGAGTCTAAACAAAAACAACATACAGAAACACTTACGAGGTGTGGTACTCTGTTTTGGCTAACTCGAGTTAACTGTGGGCGACTTCGTGATGGAGGGGGGGGCTTCTCTGGGTGGCGACTTGATACTTAACTCTGCTGGTAAGATGTCAGCTGTGAATGAGCTCCGGCGATGTGGGCCGCCTTGGAATAGGCCCGCATTTGGTGCCGTCTCTTTANGAAACACTTACGAGGTGTGGTACTCTGTTTTGGCTAACTCGAGTTAACTGTGGGCGACTTCGTGATGGAGGGGGGGCTTCTCTGGGTGGCGACTTGATACTTAACTCTGCTGGTAAGATGTCAGCTGTGAATGAGCTCCGGCGATGTGGGCCGCCTTGGAATAGGCCTGCATTTGGTGCCGTCTCTTCATGACTGCTGTTCTGGGCTCGTTTTGAAGTCCTCTCGCGATTCCTTGATGCAACTCTTCCCTCGGCGCAGTGATAATGAACTGGAACCCTCTTCTCTCATAAATTGGCTTATATGCTCTCCAGCCTCCCTCCCTAAGTGTCTGCACGTGTCACTCTTATTGGGGGAAGGGGGAGGTGGTTGCCTTCAGTACAAAGCCATTCAGCCACGTGCCATGGTTCGGGCGGGAGAAGTGGTGATCTGCCCCTTGAATTTACCATCTCAGCTTATTTTTCCGCGGTTTGGCTACAAGGGTGGTAGGGGTGAGGAGTATTCATGGCCCCCACTTTCAATTGGTCAGCCGTTTACTCAGGCATGAAGCTAGAGGTGCTCTTGCTTGGCTCTGCAATTTCTCCCGCTTTCCTATGTATTTACGTAGCACTTTCTAGGTGCTCCGGCTATATGCCAGCTCTTACTCGGCACAACCTTGACACGTGTAACTGTGATCCGTTCTGGCTGTCCACGTGCCTCGTGACACGTTTCAACTGGTAGGCGCTCGCGAANGGTGCTCCGGCTATATGCCAGCTCTTACTCGGCACAACCTTGACACGTGTAACTGTGATCCGTTCTGGCTGTCCACATGCCTCGTGACACGTTTCAACTGGTAGGCGCTCGCGAAAGGGGGTCAGCGAGGCTTCTACTCCAAAATGCGTTACACGACAACATCGTTGCTCTTCTAGCATTTCTGTTTGGTACACTTATTTATTGTTTCCTGTTTCAAAGAAGACTTCACTTGTATTTTGTGTGGTCTCTGCAAAAGACGAAAATTCATTGTATACAAAATATATAATTACGTTTAATAATTAGTTCAGGTAAAGTGTTCCAATTTTTCTTTGCAGGTCCAGCGACCAACAAAAGTTGTAGGATGTATTGCGGGATATATAAATTCAAAACTTATGGCAATACGTAAACATGATCATTACAGGAAAACATATTTCGACAGCAAAAAAATTTTCACTTTTCTCTTTGTTGCAGTGAATTATAACTATTGTTTTTATTTTATGTACATAGGGAGCAATTGTTCCATATCTGATAGATTGAATTTTCAATAAAGTTACTTATTATATGAATCGGAAAATTGTTGGCTTCCAGATTGTGGTATTATAGTGAGGAATGTCGCCTTTCCATGAAAGCTGTACTTGATGAAACCATTCAGAGGTGTATATTTTTCAATGGAAGCCAATACCTACAACTAGAGGCACTCAAGAGCAAAGAGAGTGATTAAAAATCCACTTACCATACTTGTTAGCAGATTTGATAAACTGATTCCACTACGTCCAAAGTGTTTGAAAAAAAATTTATTTCTGCTTCCCTTCATAAATGTTTGAACAATTAACACTAACGCTTTTTCATTGTGGTAAACCAGAAGGGGGGGGTGGGGTTATTCTACGGGTGTGGAGACAAGGGACCCAAAATTTGAAGTTTTGTTTTGAGTAGGCGATCATCAACAAACCAGTGTAGCGAAGGAATGTTGATGTTTTTTCATGTGAAAACCAAGTGGCACATTGTTGACATTTCTGTTCATTATTTCATTAATATGTACTCAGTTTCCAATTTATAAAACTTTTATGTCAATTTTCATTCAAATTGTTTGTTTAAGAAACGACAATATATATCATTGGTGCATCGTTAAATTTTCTGTTAATTTTTCAGCTGTTAGCTATTCAGTTGCCTAGATTTGTAACTTTTATGTGTAAATGTCGGTCAATATTAGTGGTTCGATAAACAAACACGCATGTCTCTGATGAGTAATATACGTAGTTACATTGTATACCATACCTTATTGCTGTTTTGGTCTCTTTCCAAGTTCCCTTCTCCACTTCCTTCTTCATAACACTAAACTTCTTTAGAACCGACGAATAATCAGTATTTAATCCACTTCCAGATTTGGCATATTTTTATATTTTAAATATTTTGTAATAAATTTTTTTGTAGCGTTATAATTATTTTTACATAGGTGACACCAAATTCATTTATTATCTTTTGCGACGCATTCTAGTTTAATGCAGTGTCTCGTGCGTTTATTTTGTAACATGTGTAACTGATGAAGCTGGCACAACGATACTTATTTTTCTTTGTATTGCATAAGTCCCTATAGGCTTTCGTACGTTTTAACTAAAGCTGGATTGCATACTGGTTATGAGATGAAAACTTTGGATCACGCGCCAGAGTTTTTATATTATATTTATATGCATATGAATCATATTTGATTCAGTAATATTAAAATGTTACTCTCTGTGCATGGTTCATATTGCCTTGTGAGAGTATGACAAGTATTAATAATAAAGGCAAACGCTTATGCCTCAAGACGTCCCTTGCGAAGTCTTATACGATTCGCCACCGAATGATGACTCGGCTTACACGTATAGTAATTTAATGGTAGCGTGGTTCAGGCTTATTAACAAATGCGGTTGTTCAATTTTCTGTTCACCAACACTAACTACATTTTATTAAGTAAGTTTGGCTGTTTCTTCAGTCATCTCTGCCAAAACGTCGCGATGTTTGCAGTGACCCTCCGAAGGTTGGCCAATGGACGTCAAATTTAGCGGCGGTCGTGGAAATTCAAAACCGCTCTCAGCCAGTGTAACTGCTGGACCTACAACTTCATGTCTTCCCGCAAACGACTTCCTATACCACATCCAACAAGCGAACGACCTTCTTCGCCTTGGCGCCATTCGACGTTTCCGCGACAAGTGCCGTCCAAAACTTACAACCTCCTTTGCTCGCAAAAACGCGTCCAAACAGATTACAGCCAATCCCCATTTGCGTCCAAGACAATGGCGACTCATTTTATGCCTTTCCTTAAAACACCGTTTCTTCAATTTCTGTGAGAATTGCGTACGAATCATAACACGCCGATCTGTTCAAAAAAATTGTATTGAATAAATATTTTTCAAGTGAGATTAGCAACCCCTGCGATCTCTTTTAAAGCGACTCTTTATCAACTTCAACTAATTCCAGAAGTAAATTGCAATTGTAAATGTAATTCTCATACAATGCATTGCATTTGTGCTGTGTGTAACACCAAGATGGGATATTATACGTTTAATTCGTTTGTATTATCCTGTAACCCGAGGTAGCCCTTGTCCTTCAAAAAAGCTGTCATTTTACCAATCTCACGGGTGATCACGGGTTTTTCGTAATTCCAAGGCGTGACACATTATCTTCGACAAGGAAAAGGTAAATAAGCGTGAAAACACTTGGGTTTGTCTCTTAATACAATACCAAATACTAAATTAAAACCTAAAACCTTAAACACGTTTACATGAAGCTCCTTAATATATGATAACTATTCTGAACAAATATATATTTTAATGGTAATTATATTACAATAAGAACACTTTTGCCATCCAAGTGTAAGTAATTCATCTTTCATTTGCATACCCTGATACATTTCCCCAAACAAGACTGTCAACAAATTTGACATTCATTTTCTCCGTCCACGTTGTGTATGTCATTATACAGTCTCAACACTTACAATATTATAACTGAATTAATCACGCATATCCCACTAGAAGACATTTGGCTCGTGGTGAGTCAGTCGGCCCGTGGATTGTCCACACAGCGCCAGTTGAGTGTAAACCCGCAAACATTGTGATGGCGGAAGTCGCTGTCTTGTCCTCACTGTCTCGAAATCTACTCATCGGGAGAGTCGACCTGTTTGGCCAAGTCCAATCGTACCTGCACAAAAATCAGGCCAGTGCTGTCCACATTAAGCGAATCACTAAACTGACTATCAACTAGCCTAATGTAGAGCATAGATGCCTCTTAAGAGTTGTTGAGGAGTCTTTTTAGTGTTAAGTTTAACCATGGGACTCTAAATGCTGACTGGCCCTCACATTTTATTGGTTGAAAGTCTTTGCGAAAATCACAGGCAGCTGACTTAACAAGTATTTTTTTCAGATAAACCATCCTGAGTAAGTCTTCTATAGACTTGTTTAACTTTAAAATGAATTGGTTAAACGCAAAAGCCTTGAAGGATTGATTTTCAAATCTCTTGAAGAGTGAGGTCTTTATGAGCAGTGCTCTATGCCAGAACGGTGGTTAATTAGAATTATTTAGCTTTGCTGGTGGCACTGAGTGAGAACGAAACACCTCAAATCTTGCACCAAAATATTTTCTAAAACAATAATGTTCTATTTTGCGCAATCGCGTTAAAGTTAATAAGATACTGAATATAAATTTCCGAAGAATATTTTCTGTGTGTGTGTTGCGGTACACATACACGGGAAATATTCCTCCGAAATTTACATTCATGTTGGGAGTTAAAAAGGTGCTTTCTGGTTTATCTCGGAAACATGAATATATTTTAATGAGAGTATTCCTTTCATCGTATATTTAATGTGCCGTCTTGGAAAGTCCGTTGTTGAGACAAGTAAATATTCTGATCCAACATTTTGTACTTCTTAAAAGGATGTAGGTTTTTTACATAGCTTTTGCTCATTAATGACACAGAATATACCAAAGTTGTCAATTCCCTCGTCTACTTTAGATTTTAATCGAAAAACTCAAAAACTATTGGATGATATTTTGAATTAAATTTATAATAATGTTTTGATTATCCCGTCGAGTGCCACAGTGTCTTTTGGCTTGTCACGATATACTTATTTTAAGAGCATTGAAGGAGTTCAAATAATTTTCTACATTTTTAGCATAATGGCATTATTTTACATTGAGATATAAAATAAGAGTATCAAAAGTGTGACAAAGAAGACAACGACATTTAAAAAACTAAAACCAGTTATTGGAATTTTGAAATATTTTTTTCATACAAAACTTAAACCGGTACAAATATAACACATTAGGCTGTAGCTGAAATTAAATGTTCGTGTTGTTATAATGTCATTAAGAATGTTTGTTGGTACTAAGGGTTTTGCCCGTATTTATATTTTATCTTTTGAAATAGAATTTAAAGTCTTAAAAGTTAAAAGTTGAATCCCGGATTTAGGCTGGTGACGGTAAAGTGAACACTTTTGAGGCCCTAGTTACTTTTTTATTTCAGCCATTGTGTATCGTGTAACTGCCTTTTAAATAAAGTATTGCCATGTAAGTAATGAACACAGTGTATTTATTTCACCGTACTCGGAAGTCAACGTCTAAGGCTGAAATAAATTAAATTCATTTACTATTATTTCAAGTGAGAGGGCTTTCAAAAGTGCTCACTTCTTTACCGTGAATATCGTATACAAAGGTGAACCAACTGTCGTGCAAATAAAGTGAGACAGGGCAGTCATGTGACTACCAGAAACGATTTCAGTTAAACAAAACTTAGTGTTATAAATAACTTTTGAAAACTCGTACGGAAAGAGGTTTTCATTTAAAATGCTCATATAACACTAAAAAAACACTATGAAGGATTTTTTCAAACTACTTTGTACTTTAATCAAGTTATCAGCAATATAATATGAGGAAACAATAAAGTATTGTCAAACAATAGAACAAAATGCCTCTTAAAAAAGCATTAGGCAGTGATGGTATGAGTAGTATCAGTGGAAGAAATATATATGCCTTAGAGGAAACATAATACACCTTCCTTGCTTCCACATAAATAGAGATTTTTGTGTTCCTCGTAGTGGAAAACTGACCCAGAAGCTGACCGTTACAGAAAAATCGGCTGAGCTGCGAAGGTGCCTTAGTGTCAGTTGGTAATTTCCCTGACAGAAATTGCATGCCACCCGAAAAAAAAACTAAATACCGGAGACTTTTTTAGAAATCTGGCTCATTTTCTTTATCCACAGAATACTTCAACAGGTACGGAGCCACTTTAATTTATAACACTCTGGAAAAATATACTCATGCCAAAACAGTGGGAGATTAATGCGATTGTTTTGACGAGGTAGAATAAACAAATGTTATCTTAAAACATAATCCAAGCCTGGTTAATGCAACGTATCAATACAGAGGGTATTTTTCTCATGCTGTATTTTCACTTTATTGCTAGTATTCTATAGAGAAAATAACCCTACTGTAACCAATCGATTAAGTGAATCACTTTTAGCACATGGATGGTATGGAGAATGTATATTCTAAGTACGCACATAGGGTACCAGAGCGTTCATATCCGACATGTATATAAACGTGGGGAAGTTTTGGGGATTTTCTTTTTTTGTTGAATCAAATTCAATAGCCAACAAAAATTCACATAAAGTTTATCTTGATGGAGGGTTTCATGGAACGACTAGAGCCTCTTCCCGACTATGTGCGCGGCATACTGCTGCGCTTCCAAGCCGCTCTTCCCCTCGTCACAAGCTTCCCGCGCACACGCCCAGGAGCCAGAGAGATGCTCCTGCAGGGCCGAGCGATCGTTTCCTCCAGGAATGTGTCATATATAAAGTGGGGAAAGTTGCAGGTCCAGCCACCCCTTCACCACAC
>NQII01000481.1:211516-236149 GCA_002778355.1 Clitarchus hookeri
TTTGACCTTCGTCCAAGATCATAACCAGCCCTTGTCGGCGCCGAGCAGGACCAAGAAAACCATACATTTTTATCAGGGTAGGGTGCGGCGGCGGATTACATCGCAATAAAAATACCCGCACGTGTGGGATGACGAAGTAGGGACTTCGGAGTTCCACCGCTTTCCGGTTTTATTCGCCACAGATTTTTTTTTACTCTCTCCCCCTGCCCCCTTTTTTTCACTCTTGCATGGGAATAGGAGTTTTATCCGATATTAGAGCCGTTGAAGTCTGCGGGCGCGCGTGTGTTGGGATGGGGTTGGATGTGCAGGGGGAGTTTTGGAGTCGTCTGTCCTTGCGCCGTTTTGTGAAGGGGGAGGGAAGTGTTTCTCGATATTGCTCGGGCGGAAGAGTTACTGCTCAGCCACACGGCCTCAGTTACTTCCCTCCCTCCACCCAGGAAACTTCGTCCCACGTACACCCCTGTCCCTAACCCCTTGCCGATCGGCCATGCCTCACCGTCCCCCAGCGAGGCAGACGCGAGCCGAACGGCCAGTTTATGTAAAACAGTTTCCGGTTCCGCTTCGATTCCGGTCGAGGATCCTGGCCGCTGGGGACATTGCCTGCAAGAATCATCTTTCTTTTTTTTTCCCTGCCGGTGCCCCTTCCAAAACTCAGTTTGGATTCCTTCTGTTCGCGGCGGTGTGACGAAGCGAATGGGGCCTTCTGGGGCACGAATCCAATTGCGTGACTCTGGAATGGAAGGGGGGTGGGGGTCAGGTGTCTTGAGCCCCTCCCTTGGTGCTTGCCTTTACACTGAACAAAGTGATGTTATTCTTGAAGTCAGATATGTTGTTCGTAATGCAGTGTTTTAACATATGCGTAGTAGAGTAAGGTGATACTAATCAAAACTAGACAATGCATCTACAGGATACTCAATGCTTAATGTTAAGCATGTGGTTTGGAAGTGTCACGTGCCCCTTCTAAATGAGTTTCTAGATCCCCCACTGCATGGTTATTGTACATTGCTTTCCGCTTGCCTGGAGTCCAATTACGTTAGCGTTGCTAGCCAGACGTGGATGGCAGGTTTCACTACACTTCGCGGCACGGCAACTTCCACCCTGCTCCCACGACGTTAGCGCTCGAGGCCTCGCTGTTTGGGAGTTAAGATATGTGGGCGGCTCTCAACAGCGAAGTCTTGGTGGTGGTGAGTATGGAGCGGCACCGGAATGAAAGGGCAGGGGAAACGGGAGATCCTCGAAAAAACCCTCCAGCCAATGGCATCGTCCGGCACGATTCCCCCTTGCAAAAATCCGGTGAACCGGCCGGGGATAGAATCCTGTTCGCCTTGGTGGGAGGTGAGCAGACTAACCGCTTAGCCTCCGAGGCCCCATGAAAAAATTTGTTATTTTATATTTGTACCTCATACTGTCTAGCTCGTAGTCATTATGACTGATTACTTCTTCCTCGCAATATAAATTGTAATTTTCTCCATACATACATGTCGAAATAATAGTTTCACTGTTTTAGAAATGTATAAATATTGAAAACATACTTACTTAGAGAAATGAGATATAATTCACACTGAAATAATGTACCTACCAAAAACCATCTGTAAAATCGTTTGCGGGAATGTTTTCGCAATTTAAATGAATTGCTCGAAATAAGGAAAGTCTTGTTTGTTTTTTTATTTGTGGTTGCCCCTGCATTTCTGTAAAATTACTTGACAAACATACCTTAAAATGAACTAAGAAAAGATCTTCTAGTTGCCCAAGTTAAATTTTGTGCAAATAGTTTGGTTTCTTTTACTTGTACAGGAAAAAAAACCGTAAANATCTTCTAGTTGCCCAAGTTAAATTTTGTGCAAATAGTTTGGTTTCTTTTACTTGTACAGGAAAAAAAACCGTAAAATGTTGACTTTGATTTATTATTTTGAAAAAAAAAAACTGTGATTAAAAATAAAATATTTGTGGAGAAACGTAGTAATACGGAATGTGTACAAGTTGAACGGCGAGTGCTTCAAATATAGAGTATTGTCTTTTTGCGGTTTCTTTAAACTTTTTGAAATAAACCTTTAAAAAATCACCCCATTTGTGTGACGTGTTTGGTTTTCTCCTAAATGCACCATGTATCACAAGCCTTGTATGATTGTGTTGACATCAAACCACTTTTTTTGTTAAATTAAATTTATTTTATATTTCACCTATAAATTATAACATTAAAATTATAATTACTATTAATAAAAACAGTGAGAAAATATGTGTGTTGGTAATTCCTTGTAAGAAATAGTTTTTTGTGAAATATTATTACACTTAGTGCACAGGAACACGCTGCGTTATCCCTTTACTGTAATTTTCTAGGCTGTGCTTTAAGCTTTGTTTGCACGTGACAGAGGAATATCCTGGAAGTGAAACTTTTGCAGAGCTTCAGAAAAGTTGTAAGTAACCGTGAACTGATTATTATAAATTGGTTTCGTGGCCAAATCCCTCAAGCGTCTACCAAAACCTTGTAGTTCTCAAAGACGTAAATTGGCTCCCTGCTGGCGGGGAAAAGAGTGAAAATCGCGCCCCTGTTTGCCAAGACGACGTCACAGAATAGGTAATTGTACAGAACAGAAATGGCATGGTGGTTAATTTGAAATAAGCGAGCACTCTCGTTTATTGGACGCACGGCGTTGTATTAACAGTCCTTGACTCTGACTGGTTCTTACACGTTACGGAATATTCCCTATTGGTCGAGATGCCGTCTGGCAAGTTAAGGCCCTGCCACAATAGACGTTTATGGGTGGTTGTTGTTGATGGTTTTCAGTTGGTATTCTACAAGTTGTGTGGCACAATAGTCAGCGTTGGGAATGGTGTAAATTGTTTCGTGGCTGAGCCAACAGAGAGCAGTAAGGTCTTAAGAAAAGGGTATCATTTGTTTTAATTGACTACTGCTGAAATTGTAATTATAAAATTAAGCAAACCAATGTTTTATTGTATATATTTTTGGAATTTTATTTTAAATAAAGCACACTAAATTAAGTATATTTAAAATATTAAAGGTTGTTTCCTAATGCTGAGAAATAAATATTCTGTAGTTTATAAAAAAACTTATATGGTTATAGTTAATTTAAATTAGTCGTTCATCATAGAATTGATTCATCAAAGCGTGCAAATGCAATAGACTCCAATGACTTGCTACAACTTTAATGTTATCGCTCGGGGGAATTTTTAATATTAAATAATGCTGAATGCTATGCAAGATGACGTATTATCATCTTGATATCAAAGTTTTTATTTTAACTATTATTTTCCGTTATTTCAAAGCTTTTCCGCTCTCACTGGTTCAGAAAATTTACAACGCTCTCTGATTGGTCAGTTGGTGGCAAATGTTCAGTGTATTCCAACGCGCTACAAGACCAACCACCAACAACAACACCGACACCAACTACCAACCGCCTATTGTGCCAGGGGTTTTATTTAGTCTACAGGAGCTGATTAGTGAACGACGTTCTGCCATGTTGCTGACCAGTGAGGACATTTTGTTGGCGCGTGTGGCTGGAGTTGGCAATACTCACCACCATTTCTTCTCTGTATTTTAAAGTACTCTGTGACGACGGAGCTCTTGCTTGAACCGTCGTCTTCAGACAGACTGAAGGCAATTACGGATTACCGCCCTGGAAAATTATTCGCTTGCATTAAGCCTGCGGGGGGAATACGCTTCGCTTTAAAAGAAAAAAAAAAGGTCTGGCTGCGCTTCAAGGTGTCGGAGGTCAGTGACCCCCAGCTGGCGTTTGTAATATTTATGTGCCTGTTTTTATTCCGAGCGCAGTGAATGCGATTTCGAGAATAAATATTCCCCCGGAGGAAATTTATGGTGGAAATCAGCTTAATGGTTGCGGTCGTGCCAGTCTCCGTCGGATGTAAAAATAAACGAGTTCTTTATTCGCGTTAATGGCACGGGAGGATTGTGAGAATCAAACTCCGCCAAAACAAGAGCCAGTTGCGCTGCCTTCCTTATGGCGACCTAGATTTATTATTTTATAATTCTATTATTATACTGAAAAAAATTTACTTGTGCTCACTCAAACATATTTTGTTATTATAAACCCTGCCTGATGTTTTGTAATTGTTAAAAATTAAAATATACTTACCGCATAATCGTTCCTTGGCGTAAGAAAATATTCTTCCTGATTTCTATACCAAAAAAGTTTTATAGTTATTAGAAACCAATTTTTATATTAGCCCAAAATGTTCCACAGAGTATATGTTTTCACGAAATAGATTGTAGTAACGAGAAAGGTGCTTATAGAGCACCTTTAAAAAACAAAAAGACATGAAAAAAGTTTTTATCTGTTTCGAGTCTTTGCTTAAACCCATTAATGTGTTTGCTGTGATAATTTGACCTTAAAGTACACATTCATAAATTAACATAATGCCGGACCCAGTAATTGTTCAAGGTACTACCTCGTTCACTCGACTACTAACCACAGGCAGTGATACTTCTTTTCTAAACTTATAAATTAATAAACATAATGGTTGCGTAATTGCAAAAAGAATACCATAAATTTACGTTTCTGGAACACTGAAATGATTTATAGTATTTTTTCATTCATGGTTTTACGATTTGCTGTGTTAAGTGACATTTCTTAACATTAATGTAATGTCTATAGTAGAAAGGTCATTATGAGTCGGGCGCACTGGCGTCCGGGATAGGAGGTAGGAGTTTGCCGCCATCTTAGATGAAATCACAAGCGCGGCCAGTGGCTTCGTTCACCTTTCCTCTAACCCCTCCAAACCCTCGGCCATCCATTCCAGCAACCCGTAAACCTAGAAATAATTTGATAACAAATATTTTAATAAAAAATTGTTTATAAAAACAGAATTTAATAACATTTTCTTAAAAACATTGATTTCTGATAAGTATGTGAATTTCTTAGAATAGACTCCGTTTGTATAGAAACGCCTACTCGCAATATCTCTCCTATATTGCGCTAATCACCAGTGTGTATATTTATTTACTAATTTTAAAATTTAACTTTCCATTGTGGGAAGAATTATAAAAAAAAATTTACGATCTAGGAACATGTAACATTAACCTCACAATCACCCCACCACCCAAAACAACCCCCACCCCAATTCTTATTAACTAAATTTGCTAGAAAATCAAATAAATCATTTTAAAAACTTAACAACATGTTACCCCCTAACCAACACCCAACCGCCCCTTTCCGCCAAATGGCCATACATAACATAATTATCCTTCCACCTATACAAATCAATGGCATATTTTCATTGGCAAGTAAATTACGCCTTAAACACATACATTTGTCCAGTCTAGACACTAGAATGTGTTTGTAACCCAGGTTTCAACCACCATAGATCATTTACTGTCGGTAAGAGTGCTATCGACATGTACCAAATCGTGACGAGGTCATGTAAATTGTCATATTAATTTTTTTAAATTTTTTTTTATGAAATAATTTTTATTAGAAACTGTTTTATATAAATCAGGGGTTTAAAAAAATAAAACAAACAATTACTTTATTTTAAACTTTATCTTAAATACATTGTTTTGTGTTTTGCAAGGCACTGTTCCCCAGCGAGTCCTGATTTCCTTAGGTAATCGGTATAGTGCTTAAAACACTGTTTGCAGACATTGATGTTGTACCTATGCTAGGTAATCTGCGAGTAACCAGTTTTGAAAAGTTTTTATATAACAATAATGTGAAATATTCGTAGTTTCGTCCTTAACCATTAGAAGATCGATATTTTCGCATTTCTCGTTCTTAGTCACAACTGTTGGCACCATTTTTCCCCTGGCATTCAGTGAGTACACATTTACAGACACACCAGGGTTGTTGCTCTCAAAGACACTTATTTTCTTTTGAGGAGTCAGAAAATCCAGTCTGCTAAAATTAAACTTTTCTTTCACCTCAGAATACTTGATGTTCACATGCTGTGGATGCGATGACTTAACAAATCCAGCCAACACTGACCACTTGAAAAATTGGTTGTCATAGTTGTGGGGATTGATCATGGCACTTTTGTGTTTGATAAAGTCGCGAAAGTTAACATATGTTGATATCTTTGAAGGTATATCTCTGTGTCACATATTCATATGAACCTTTAGACCATCCATCAGTGAAATAGACACCCCACACTTCGAACACACGTACCTTATTTGGATGGGGCTCTTTGTACAGCCATGCCTCTCATGTCGTTGTGCATTGCTGCTACAAGAGAAGGATTTTTTACAAAAGCGACACTCCTAATGTCGGAATGTTTCAGCAGAAGTGGTTGGCCATACAATTGTTTCTGGAACAGATGTCGATAATCCAGTTGGCGATGCATTTGCCTCAGCTGAAGTACTGAATGACACTTCTGTAGTCCCAGTGTTAAAAATTCCGGAAGACACTGGAAATTCCGGTAGACACACAGGGACCTCAGTCATAGATGCAGATGATACGACTGTAGAGGAAAAATGCTATGGCATTAATGGTGCCATGCCCATTTCAATAGGTAATATTGCTATTGTAGGCAGCCCACCCGAATAAGTCGATGGCACTGCTGGTACCACACACGAAGAAGTCGATGACATGGCAGTAGGTTCCATTAGCTCTGGAATATCTGAAGACATCATGGATGCAAAATATGTCGTTGACTATACAAGCTATATGAGACGATCTGTGTCTCAGCCCTTTTGTCGACGAACTGCTGATCCTACACAAGGAGCCATTATTTATACCAATTAGAATCCCCCCTTTTTTCTCTTCTTGCCACAGTCCAACAACACCCCCTTCCCCCACCAGTCTACCACTCCTCAATCAAACACACTCACTGTTTCAACCTGAAGCCATGTGTACATTCCTCATTCCCAGGTCCATCTGTACGAATTCAACCTACATCAGCTTTACGCCAATAATAAACTACTACATTATGTAGCATAAGAAGTATGCGGATTAGCTTTTTTTAAGGTTTTTTTAAGGAAAAAATTATAATCTTATAGGTTAGGGTAAAAATTATTTAAATGGTGTTACTCACAATTTTTTATACAGATAAATATAGAAACACCATAACACACAAATTATTCAGTCTCTGTTCAGGTTCTTTTAATTGTTATTCAGAATCGATGTCGGGGTGACGTCTTGTCAAGTCGTAGTCAGCAGATTCACTGACCAAGGGCGAGGCACACAATTTGCGCAGCAGCTGTGCATTCCTCCACATGTGCATCCAGTCAGGATCTGGCCTCTCTCAGATGTGCTGCTGCTGGTGTTCATAAAGTTTCGCCAGTTTGCGCAGCGAAGGACAGCGTACTCGAAATGCACATCAATGATTTTAAAACTTTGTTATTGCACAAGTTGCTCAACCATTTTTTCTGGTCGGGCCCCGCCACGAAAACCGGTCCTTGCAGATACTGCATCAGCAAGTCGCGAAGCACGTTTCCCACTTGGTAGTATGGAATCTTGCCTTCGCCCCACTCCAGTCCGTGGTGGTACTTGGTCAGCCAGTTTTTCGTCTTCTTACTTTTATCGTCCAACAGTTTCCTCTAATAAGGGGGTCAGCAGGAGTGAGTGCGCATTTTGCCAACGTCGTCATAGGACACTGCGATCGCGTTGAGCAAGTAGCGGCTCTGGCTCTGGAAGCCTTGCAGATTACAGTACATCCTGCTTCTGTCTATGCTAGAAGCCGACTAAAAAGATATCGCTTATGTCCCCTCTGTTGCATTCACGAAAGTATCTTGATGACCTTTTCTCGACAATTGTAAGATGCGAGTCTGTCGTGAAGTATCAGGTAGAAAGCGTACATGTGTGGTGGTATATTTTCAAGTGTATTGAATTCGATCATGCATTCGATCACATTCGAACTGATATGCTTATCCTGTTTACTCACCTCGAACACCATGAGCTGGGCTAAACTCTTGAAGGTATCAGAGCTCAGTATCAGGGATTGAGGGCTCTCATAATATACATTTTGGAATTGAGTGTACTTTTGATATGCAAATTAGGTACTGACTTTTTCAAAGTTCATATTCATGTCCATGTACATATAGCTTTCACTATTGAAATATATTTTCACATTTTCTATTAGACATGTGTCAAACTGTGAATGGCTCACTCTCACATTGTGCTGTCTTCCAGTCTGTAGCTGAAGACGATGTGCCTCGGTTTCGCAGTGGTAAAGCTGTACTACACCAACCAGTTGATGCGCTGGCTTGCGGTCAACTCAGGGTAGGTCTCGAGACTCCATGACCTGGAAGCCACATCGACGTTTTTCTATCTTCCACATTCTTCAGAATATTGATGTGTTCGGTAGTACTCAGCTGAACGTGAGGCAGAATCCATTCGATAGACTGTAGCTCCAGTTCCACTGTTTCCAGACTTCCTTCCATACCAACGATGGCATCTGCATGCATATTTGCTAGTAGCAGTACCAGTTCCTGCTTAAAACTCATAATAATTCGTTTGTAATCTTCGGCGAATCCCAGCAAAATCGCTACAGGAATACCGCCCTCGAATTTTCCTCCAGGGTATATAGGAACAATGTAGTCATCTTCTCTCCCCCAGACGGCCATCTTCGCCACAGACAGCTCGTTTGGCATAAGTGATAGTTTTTTATAGTGGTCATTATGCAGGCATCTCTTGTCTGGTCTACCTCATAACCATTGAGCCAATATGTGATGCTATCCATGAGGTGCAGAAAACCATTGCTCGTTATTTTCATCGATGCCAGGTTGTATCCATCTTATTTCATCAGTGTCCCCTGAATCGCAGGATTGACTGACAAGGAAGAGTAAAGATATATTTGTGGTAGACCTCTATCCCAACTTACCATAGCAATGTGTATGGTCCGATCAGGAATGGTCGGTATGCATAAAGTTCCTCTTGCTGTCTTCAAAAACGACCGCCTCATCTATGTTTATGTAATCTTCCATGGTGATCGACCTTGAAGCCAAGACTGCTAAGGAAAATCTCGTTGCCATGTGTAAACACTTTGGTGACCTACAGTGTACCGATTACAGGTTTGATATGGTGCCCTGTTTTATTGGTTCTGGGTGCTGTAAATATTATTTCCATCTTCGCAAATGCAAGCGTAGTGCCATTCTTCGTTACAAAGGTTCACTAGCTCTCTGCGCTTCGACGATCTTCACCACCTCCTCGTGTGCTCTCTTCGCGACGGGCAGAATTTATTTGTTTTTTGCAGTGCCATGATCAATTTATAACCTGGAGGGACCATCGGTGAAAACTCTTGCAGTGTATTGCTTAGCTTACCTTGAGATACATGTCACTCGCCAAGTTGCAGTTTATTCATATCACATTAACAGGCAAGATGTTTATGGGTCGTGGCGATTCCTGTATTTTTCCAGCTTTGTATGTGCGTGGCTCTAACCCCAGGACCATTCCGATGGAATCTGATATCATAACCTCGATATCTTCGCTGCATCTGTTGATGCCCTTCAGAGTATTGGAATTTCCATATAGTTTGAATTATCTGTCGGGAAACCACAAATCTTCCATGCACCTTCCAATGTCGTCTATTTCTTAAGAGCCAACAGGCAATGTTACTACGTGGGAAACGTTGCCGTTTTTCATGACGTACATCTTGCAGTTTTTTTCATCGAATTTTGGTATCACATTGTAGGTTTGAAAATCGACCAAACTTATGCACGATTCCCCCTCCAGGTCCAGTGAAGGAAAGAGTACAGCATGCAGCTCAGAGCTACGACCTATCAAGGTAAGCATTATCGACATGATTGATGGTTTGTAGTCCATATATAGACATTTTAATCAATTACTTGTACGAACGAACAAGGAAGCGAAGAGACGAGTGTCTGCTGTTCCACGTGTTTGGAATCTCCTCCATCTAGTAGTTGTATGTCAGTTTGCAATTTTTCAGGTACAGTCGCAGCTCGGGTGGAGCACATAAATTACGGAAATTGTCGTAGTAGTCTGCATGTTTGCACATTTGAAATACACTACCTAGTGTGTACCGGACCCTGTTATCGTGGCCAGGTTAATTTCGGCACATACATCATGTCTGGGATTAGGGGGTAAAGCATCTCGCATGAACACTCCACGAAAATGAGGTATCTTCAGTTTGCATGCAAACAGTTTCAAATCGACATTAGTAAGTGGTAATTTCGGTAGAGATTTCATTATCGCCTCTTCTAGCAGTATCGTTTTATGGCATTAAGTAGATGTCTTAGCTGTTTTGTAACTCAATATGGTAGCTTCCATATTTGCATTTTGCCTTTGGGCTTGGGACAACTGCATCTGTTCGTTCGATGCTGTATTGACAGCTCGGACGATACTGCTCGTGGGTCCGATTATGCCCCCGAGGGCTACGAGTGCAGGCAAAAGTAGTTGATAAAATTCGCCAGTAGATGTTTTCTTGTTGTTGCAATCTTTTATTTGCTTTTCCAGAACTTTTCGTTTCACTTACGCCTTCTGCTTGCTCTTTTCATCCAAATATATCTTCACTTTGCCCTACATCACATTGGAAAAGCCCAGGCTGCTATTTTATCCCCAGGCATGGTTTGTGACAGTTTTCGTATCTTGTCGGCCTTCTGTGCGAGTACCTTGTCTGCCTGGTGCCGAGCTTGTAGATCCTTGTTCAGGAAGTAAGCGTTGTTATGGTGCTGGCATGCCTCGCCTAGTTTGTTGATACCTGTGTCACCATGTGCCAGCATTTAACTAGTTTGGTTCCTGGCTCGCAGAACTTGTATCCGGGAATGTGGTGCTCAATTGGTGATTGTTGATCAGCGTATCGAAAATCCTGCTTCCGGATGTGGTCTTACCTCTTCGAGACAATACAGTTAACTGACATTAAAAATTATAATTACACTCTTTTAGATACATTATGGTTTTAGTATCATGCTAGACTTGGAGAAGAATGAATGTATCTCAAATTCAAATATGCAATTTAAGTATAAACTCTGCCAGAGGAAATCTATTCTGACTGATAATTTGAGGACATATTATATTACCAAGAAAACATGTTTATTGTCATCAAGAGGCTTGTGTATGCTAACTCCTCCTACTCCTCCTACACTTCGTTCTCCTCATCATCCAATGTATGATATAAAACAAGCAGAAGAAAACTGTTTACAGATCTTCAAGGAAGTTGTTACTCTACCCTTATGAATGCATGCTGAAGATGAAACTATCTCCCACGAATCACGACATGGAAGCCTATTTCTGAATACAGTAAGTTCCATCATCACAGGACGATCGAATTCTGGGAAAACATGTGTCCTAACGAGCCTGCTGGAAGAAGATAATGGACCTAGGTTCAAGAACATGTACTTGTACACCAAATTGCTCCAACAACCGAAATACAAGCGATTGGCAATAATACTGCAGGCCATAGATAGTGTGCAATATTTCCCTGGCAGCGATAATGAGGCAATCGTGCTACCGATCAAAGCCTTGCCAAACTCTGTATTTATGTCCGGCGATATAGCATGTGAGAAACATACTTGCAGTCAGGAGTACTTTAGCATGGGATGGCATGCGAACATGGTCTGTGTGTACCTTGGTCAGACATATTCACCCATTACCAAACAACTGCTTCGCGATAATGCGAATGTGTTGGTGCTGTTTTGCATGAACGATATGAATTTGCGGCATGCGTAAGATGACCATGTTGATACGGGCATGACATTATTCAATTTCAAGAGCCTGTGTTATTTGTGTTGGAAAGACAATCATGGATTTTTGGTGATTGTAAAAGACTGGCGTCTATATAAACCTATGTGGATTCGACCAGTTCCTCGTCGACCATCAAGAAAGAGTTACAGTATATCGGAATTCAGGCAGAGCAGCCTCAAGGCGCAGTTTGTCAAAGACGAATATGGAGGTTGTCTTGTACCAAGAAAGGATGAAACTTGCGATGCTGGTAGAATAATAATTCGAAGTGTTGGCGAACCCGAAAGATCAAAAGTTGCTGCTACGAAACATTTCGTCCTCAATAATGGTAATGGCTTCATATCGGAAGTATGCAATATGTTGGCTGATCAGAGCAAATTATTTCGCACTTAGTTGTCCAAGCTCGGGGCGAAGATGGATCGTGTGAAGACATAGATCGTTGGCGATTTGATGGCAATGGACGAGCACATGACGAGTGTTCAAAGGCATATTATTCGCAGACTGAATGTGACAATCAGCTCAATATTNACAATATTAATAGAATCTTGAAATGCTTAAAGATTCAATTTATAATACATTCTCTACCTCGATTTTCCACCTGGTCATGAAAACAAATATTTAAAACCATTGCAATGACATAATGGATATCTGCAGCAAACGCCTGGAAAAGATCGAAAATCATGTGTTGGAGACTTACAACTAAATCTATAAGAGAGAGCAACAGTAATCATTTTTTATTCAGTACGATGTCGGGCATTGCTAGCGAACTGCATCGAGTGATACAGTCGGTTCGCTCGAAGTTTTTGCTCGCCCAGAGAGCTAAACTTTCGCGCGACCTTATAAATTAAGAAACCTTTCAGCCTATTACTCGCTGTGTCGATGTACTCACGTAGAGTGATGAAGCGCCCATAGTCGTGAAGACCGAAGTCGATGATACTGCTCAGCCTACAAAGAAAAGGAAACATAATTACTTACAAATGGATCGGGATGAAGGATCGGATGTGAATTTAGCACACAAGAAAAAGGTATGGAAGAAAGCCATGAAATCTAATGCTCTGGCACGATGATACCTACGAGCATACACATCTCGTAATAATGAAACGATGTAAAGTGTATATAGGCAAAATTATGAATGGTTCCTTCATGCTGTTGAAATAGTGTTTCTACCATTATCAGTAGGCGATTCCAAGTAGGCGATTGCAAGACACACGGAAAACCCAGGACTTATGTACTGTTATTTCGGAACAAGCCCAGGGAGTTTGCAGAATCCAACCTGCTGGAATACAGATATTGTTCGAACTCATGTATGTGCTTTAACAAGATAACAATCTCGAGACCGGTGCTTATAAGGACGAAGATCATGAAAAAATCGACATTTTCGCAGTTCTCTTCAACGGCCTAGCAGTGAAAAGATGGGATGGTCTGAAGAAGATAGACGTGACAAGAAAACTGACTACGTATTTTGGGACGACCCGAACGTACTCGTAGATAGACTATGACTTCTGGTAGCTTCACAAAGAGTTGTAAATGACTTACACGCCAACGAGATTATATCCATCATCAAAGAACTAAAGGAGGGAGGCTACATACGATGTGTTGGATGGGAATCGAACATGAACTGCATGCGGCCGTCAGGTGCAACTACCGCTGTCACAATGTCATGATTTGTGGGATTAACGACCTGTTTCAAGCCGACCTCGTCGAGATGATATTGTATGGTCGGGTCAACAAGGGCTACAAATACAGGATGACAGTCATTAGTGCCTATAGCATATTGGTCTGGGTCAGGCCAGTCAAGTCGTCACATCACCGAGGCCTCGGTGGATGTGTTGCACGAAGGACGCATCCCGAACCATTTTCAAATCAACCAGGACAAGGAATTTTACAATGCAAAGTTCAAAGCCCTGGTGACATGATATGGCATAAATCATTATTACATGTAAATCAATCTCAAAGAATCTATCGTCGAGAGGTGGTTACATGATACTGAAGGGCAACATGTGGAAACATTTCCCGGCGAATGACAGAAACAAGTGGCTGATGCTTCTGTCGAAACTCGTCCGCGAATATATCTTCAGTGCATTCTACCACTCGCATGAAGACCGAAGATGTCAAGGACGACTCGTTGGTTTGGACTGTGTAATGTGTTTCGAAGATAAAGGACCAACGCAAGCCTAAATCTAAAATCGGGGAACTGGTGCGCATCTCTAAACAGAAAGGCGTATTCGAGAAAGGGTTAACAATGAATTGGAAACCCGAACTCTTTCATGTGGGATGTTTACGCAACTACGCTCCAAGGACCTACTATCTCTAATATATGAACAACTTACCTATCCATGGTGGTTTCTACACCAAGGAGATCCAGCCGACGACGTTTCCAGATGTGTTTTTGGTAGAAAGGTGCTGAAACGTCATAATGGAAGGTTGCGTGTCAAGAGGTGGAGTTTCCCTGTCCACTACAATACCTGGGTCCCTGAAGAGGACATCGAGAGGTGAACTCACCATGAAAGAGGTCGATTTATTTGTAAATACTTATATTCAAGAGCTTGTGTTTCCTCATGTCATTATAAATAAATTATTTAAAAGATATTGTGTGTTTAATTTATTTCTTTAAAGATTGATCTTAAATTTTTTAAATGTTAACAGTTAATACTATGATTGAAGTCGTCAAAAAATGTTGTGCGTAAAGCATAATAGTAGAAAAAGTTCACTAGTTAATGATATAAAAAAAATTGGTAATGAAATGAAGACCTCTGAGAAAACTGTGAAGCACAAACAAATACCCACAATGGACCACTGCCAGGGAATCATGTCCCTGTACGCGGTGGAAGAGAGTAAGTCGAAGCCGCCACATGCTACTGTTCGAGACTCGTCAACTGTATCGTTTAAATTAAAATTATACACATGGTATGGTGAATTCAACCACAGATAAATAGCGATTAATGCACTATTATTCAAATTTTGCACTCAGCTTTTACGGTGACCTGCTCGTGCAATATGCAGCTCTTGTTAGCATGCGGGATACAGTAGCGTTCTTTCTCTTATTCTCAATTATTATCAAACTAAGAAACTTTTTCTTGAAACAAATTTTTTGAAAGCAGTGCATTCCATACAATTATTTTTTATGTTATCCAGCACACAAATTACAAAAAACTTTGTTCTGCAGTAATGCAAATATTATGTGTATGGTCATGTGGTAAACATATTTTTACAAACGTTTCGGTTGCCTACGAAACTTAAATTGATTTCAAATAACTACATTAATTTTTACTTACCAATTACTTATTTTATATTGTACTCATGTTAAAGGATAGGTCTGCGGAATTTGATTAAATATAGTAATTATTTTTAAAAACAATTAATTTTCCTGTTCGAGTATTTCTTTATTGCGACAATATTTACCGATAATTAAGTTTCTCAAAGATTCCTCGTATTGATAGTTAACGTAAGGATTTCATTTTTGAGTGGGTTGGTAGTAGCCTGTAGAATATAAAATAACATATTAGTAAATATCAGTTTTTTTTGTGCCTGATAAAATCAAATGCACCACAGGTACTGTGTGGAATGTATATGTCTGCNTTAGTAAATATCAGTTTTTTTTGTGCCTGATAAAATCAAATGCACCACAGGTACTGTGTGGAATGTATATGTCTGCTCACAAATACGCGATCTGGCAAAGAGAGGAAAAACGATAATAATATTAAAACCGGATGTAGTCAGTCAATTTTTTTGGCCGCTAGCTACCCAACTGTAATCAAACGTTGGGCGAATATCTATCTTAAAACGAAGTTTAGTGCGCGCGCACATATATCTACAATGTCGACGATGCATCGATGTGCGTACAAAGCTGCGAGCTTTGACACCTATGTGTGAATAACAATTATTAAACGCCTTTGTTTCCTTCACCATGCGTAAGTGCATAAGCAAAATTTAATTAATTTTTGTAGAAAAAGACATGCAAAAACAAATATGTTTGAATATGTAATGCGTTGCATTGTCGGCGGTAAACTCAGACAACGCGGTAGCCGCACAGCCTTAGACTGGACACGTCTGCAGCTGACAATGTAAGCCTTGGCCCACCTCCGCACTCTTCGTCACTTCGTGCCGGCCGGATACCGGTGTTACATTAATGCAGCGCGCGGATCCCTTCAGTGCTCTGCTCGGTGACTGTTCATACGAACTAAGGTAAGGCTTTTCTACAGCTGATATTACATTATAGCATGGAATCCAATACCTGGAGCTCACGTCTGTGCGCAATGTGGTGTTAAACTTTCTTATAATATATTTTTTATGCGCCAGCCAATTGAATTGCCATGGAAATTATTGTTATNCAATGTGGTGTTAAACTTTCTTATAATATATTTTTTATGCGCCAGCCAATTGAATTGCCATGGAAATTATTGTTATCCGCCTAAAAAAAAAAATTTCTGTTCTATTTCCGGCCATCGTCTTTCCTGCCTAGGAGATAGAAGTTTTTAAAACAGTGGCATTACTCTATAACAGCAGCCACGAATACAAGCGAAACACGTTCAGCATGTTGAAATACGTGAACAAATACACTTCACTTTCAAGATTAAGCTCGGTTGTAAACAGGGGGTTTTTTACTTTAGCTGTGTTTTATGTCAGTATCATGACATTTTAGCTATANGATTAAGCTCGGTTGTAAACAGGGGGTTTTTTACTTTAGCTGTGTTTTATGTCAGTATCATGACATTTTAGCTATAAATTAAATTTTTTACTTCAAATTGCAGGTTAATTTTTTTTAAGTTATACTTCTTTTGGTGCTTTGAGGGTTAAGGTTTAGTGTGCAACGGAAGTTGCGTACGCACAATGTAACGAAATTCGACAGTGAACATTGTATGGGTATGACCTAACGCGCATGCTCGTATAATTGCTCGCGCACGACAGTGAACGTGATAGGGGTATGCCCCAACGTACATGTGCGTTTCTTCTAGCTATATACAAACGCAAGGTACACAACACAGCATGTGGTTATATTTAAAACCGACAGAAAATCAGTTCATGTAATAATAAATTGAGAAACATTTCNTACACAACACAGCATGTGGTTATATTTAAAACCGACAGAAAATCAGTTCATGTAATAATAAATTGAGAAACATTTTATTTATATTAGTAATTCATTGTGTATATATATATATACACATATATATATACATATATATATATCTTATGAATTAATTTTACTTACATTGTGCCGTGAAAAACTGTTAGTGACAAAAATTGTATAATAAANATATATATATCTTATGAATTAATTTTACTTACATTGTGCCGTGAAAAACTGTTAGTGACAAAAATTGTATAATAAAATTTTGAAAGTGTTTTCAACTATTTGAGGTTAATTTTGTAAGTATTTTATTATGTTCTTTAATCAAACATTTATTAATTTTATTTAATGTCTTTCGGTAATTTTATCGTTTTCCTACTTACATAAATTATTTGCATAAGTAATCAAGTTATATTTTAATCACACCAAAGAAGTATAACTTGTAATGCGCGTACATAAGTATACGCACCAGTGTTTTTAACATTTATTAGAGATTATCATTGGCGAAATTTAATTTACCGAGAAAAATTAAATTTCTATCGCTCATTAATAAGTCAGTTCTGTTTTCTTTGGCATGTAAATAAACCAAATTTTGTTAGTTTTTTTTTTTTTTTACATGTATGTGATACACGGCTCCAAGGCCCCACAGCAGATCAAGGTCAGTTCGCGCGCAGTTGGGTCGGGGTCATTTACACTACCCCTCCCTAACTCTCTCAGCGGTGCACTAAGGACGTCGCCTGCCACACGCGCCTATTCTGACATGTTTGTATGTCTCGCGCGCCTGTCGGTGCATGCGTGGTTACAAGGCTAGACTGATTTTTTTTTAATTATTTTTTTTTTGTAGAACAGTAAACACAAATTGAATAACGTAAATATAAAAATAAAATCGATTTAATTGGTTTATAAGAAAACCAAGTATTATTATTCGAATTTCTTTTACAGGTTTCTAGCTGGAATGTACAGTTAACTAATTTTAAATAAAAAAATATATGTTATAAGTTGAAAGTCTGATTGGGTTCTGGCCTACAGTGCGTTTGATTTNAACTAATTTTAAATAAAAAAATATATGTTATAAGTTGAAAGTCTGATTGGGTTCTGGCCTACAGTGCGTTTGATTTTGCTAACAATTATTTAGAACGGAAGAATTCAAAAGTTTTTATATACTTTTTCGTGTAAGGGAAAACGAAATCTTTAAATTCATGAATAAATATACACACTGGTGATTCGCGCACTCTAGCAGGGGGCGTGCGAATGAGGGTTTCTATGCAAACGAAGGTTTTTATCTATGAATTTCATATACTTATTAGAAATTGATGTTTTTAAGAAATTGTTATTAAATACGTTATTTATCAAATAATTTTTGACGTTATACTTCTTTTGTCGCGTTGAGGGTAAACGTTTAGTGTGCAACGAAAGTTGGGCGTGCACAGTGTAACGAAATTCGTCAGTGAACGTGGTAGGGGTATGATCCAACGCGTATGCGCGTATCGTCTAGCAATATACACTGAAAAGCCAAAAAACTGGTACACCTGCATAATATCGTGTATACCCCCCTCGAGCGCGCAGAAGTGCCGCAAGACGACGTGGAATGGACTCAACTAATGTCTAAAGGTATGCAGGAGGCAATTCACACCATGAATCCTGCAGGGCAGTCCAGAAATCCATAGGAGTGCAAGGCGGTGGAGATCTCTTCTGAACAGCAAGTTGCAAGGCATCACAGATATGATCAATAAGGTTCATGTTTCGTGATTTAGGTAGCCAATCGNGGAGATCTCTTCTGAACAGCAAGTTGCAAGGCATCACAGATATGATCAATAAGGTTCATGTTTCGTGATTTAGGTAGCCAATCGAAGTGTCTAAAGTCAGAAGAGTGTTCCTGCAGCCACTCGGTAGCAACTCTCGACGTGTGGGGTGTCGCATTGTCCGGCTGGAATTGTCCACGTCCTTCGGAATGCACAATGGGCATGAATAGGTGCAGGTGATCGGACAGGATGCTTACGTATCTGTCACCTATCAGAGTCATATCTAGACGTATCAGGGGTCCCATTTCCCGCCAATTGCACACGCCCCATACCATTACAGAGCCTCCACCAGCTATAACAGTCCCCTGTTGACATGTAGGGTCCATGGATTCATGAGGATGTCTCCATACCTGTACACGTTCATCCGCACGACACAATTGGAAACGAGACTCGTCAGACCAGGCAACGTGTTTCCAGTCGTCAACAGTCCAATGACGGTGTTTGCGGGCCCAGGCGAGGCGTAAAGCTTTGTGTCATGCAGTCAACAACTGTACACGAGTGGGTCTTCGGCCTCGAAAGCCCACATCAATATTGGTCCGTTAAATAGTTCGCACGATAGCAATTGTTGATGCCTCAGCATTGAAATATGCGCCAATTTAAGAAAGGGTTGCACGTATGTAACGTTTAAATATTCTCGTCAGTCGTCGTTTGTACCGTTTGTTCACGATATTTTTCCGGCCGCAACAATGTCGAAGAAATGATGTTCGACCAGATTCCCGATATTCACGGTGCACTCGTGAAATGGTCGTAAGCAAAAATCAAAATTTTATCGCTACCTCGGAGATCCCATCTACCGTGTGCCGACTATAACACCACGTTCAAACTGTCTAAAATCTTGGTAACCTGCCATTGTAGCAGCAGTAACCGATCTAGCAACTTTTCCAGATGCTTGTTGTCTTATATAGGTGCTGCCGATCGCATCGCGTTACTTTGATTAGTTCCGTACCTCTGTTTTTTGTATACGCACTCCTTTACCAGTTTTTTTGGCTCTCCAGTTTACAAATGCAAGGTACACAACATAGCATGTGGTTATATTTAAAACCGACAGAAAATCAGTTCATGTAATAAGCAAATTGAAAAACATTTTATTTATATTAGTAATTCATTGTACATATATATATATATATATATATATTATTCATTAATGTTACCTACACTGTGCCGTGAAAAATTTGTTAGTGACAAAAATGATATAATAAAATTTTGAAAGCGTTTTCAAATATTAGAGGTTAATTTTTGTAAATATTTTATTTTGTTCTTTAATCAAACCTTTATTTATTGCCTTCGATGTCTTTCTTAGGTCATTTCATCGTTTTCCTACTTATATAAATGATTTGCACAAGCATTAAAAATTTATTTTAGTCACGCCAAAGAAGTATAACTTCTAACGCGCGTAAATAAGTACACGCACCCATGTTTTTTTTTATTAAAATATCTTTTATTTAAATCATTTCTATGTTTACGGGTTGCTGGAATGGCCGGCCGTGGGTTGGGAGCGGCGGGAAGGGAGTTGAACAATGTTGTTGGCCACTCCTGTGACGTCAACCAAGATGGCGCTAAACTCCTACCTTTTATACTGGATCCCAGTGCGTCCGACTCATCGTGACCTTTCTACTATATATACTTCGATAATGTCCAAAAACTGGTTCCACATTACAGCAATAAAATACAATTAATTAATGAGCGCCAGCATTAAATAACGATACAAATGACACCCCACCGGAATGTAACGTACGGCGAAACTTCGGGTCTTCTAGCTCAGAAAATAAACCAATCATGCCACAAGCATATGCACATTTTTAAGTTAGAAACGCGGTGTTGGCTTCATTACCTAGTACTGATTTCACCCCAAGCGGTATCTTATTCCAGCAAGTAATATGGAAGAACTCGTTATTATTGTAACATTCCCTTATCATTCCAAAAGATTTTAAGTTGTGTTGTTCTAGAAATTATGATATATATTGCCCCTCGCGTGTACATATTGTATGTAGTTATTGATCTGAATTATGAGTCTGGCTGACGAAGTCTCCCAGGTACTTCGTGTACCGTTGAGTGGTCGCTCCCACAATTGGCATATAAGTCGGGTTTGGTAATGAGATTTGTGTTATAGGTCAGTCATGGTTAGTTCCAAATATTCTGAAGCCCTGCTAACGTTATTCTTTCATGGAATTCCTCCACAAGGAAACAGAGCTTAGCTAATTCTATAATATTACTCCAATGGGACAACAGACCGCATTTGTGAGCACGCAATTTAATATTATTTCGCATGAGAACTGTTTCTTACTAGGCATTGTCAACACACTTATATTCTCCCTGGCTTTATTCATATCACTTATAAATTAAATATTATAAATATAAGCGAATGTTAAACTTAACCAAAAATAAGATATTATGTTAACGGAAGTATAAAATGCTTGCGCTACATGGCATATTTAGAAAACAAACAAACGCGCTGTACATGGGGTGATTTTTCAAAGGTTTGTTTGATAAAGTGTGACGTTACTGTGAATATATTATACATGCATCAAACAGGCCGAGTGTCCTTGCCAGTTTTTCTTTTTCTACCTAGTCAATCTCTTGTTTATTTTTATGTACAACTGCTTCTTTTCTTGACAGAAAATTGTTATCAGTTTTCAAAGGTGACCTCTCTCATTTCTATGGTATTGAAGAGCAGTATTTTTAGAGTAATGAAGCCTTCTGTATTCAGATACAGAAGGCTGATTAAAAATTTAAATACATACCTCTGAAAAGATGAAAAAATAATTACTTAAAATATTATAAACAAATATACTGCAATTAAGGAAGAGAGCAAATAAGGCAAATAAACACTGCACCTTGCAAAATATAAATTATTTTAAAATATAAATTTTAGTAACGTGCAGAGAAATAGTGAAATATAAAAGAATTTACTATAAGAAGTACTTAAGAAATGTACAAAAATTAAATATATGTGGTTATTGCGTGTATAATCGTAATACAAATAGACTACTTTATTTATAAAATTTCAACCACAAATATAATTATAATTGTATTTACTTTTAGTTGAAAACATGGTAAAAAATTTTAATTAATTATTCACTATTTGATATACAACCCTCCTATAATCGTATAAAAATTTTGATTTTCCCGGTATACCTAATGCTCATTCTGAAATATTGAATAGAACTCTAAATATCACCTAATGTGTCAGAAAATTTTAGTCCCGAAAAAGAAAATGCATTTACTGATTTTTGAAAACGAATAATTTCAAATAATGATTCTTTCATTATTCGTTATTTATTTCCATTAGAAATGCATGCTCTCACCGAACACTTACCTACATGGACAGTTTGAATGTGACATTGTCTTGTCTCTGTCTGTTGGCACACTGTGATGACTCTGTTCACAAATTACTTTTCCAGGAAACAGTTCCTTTAACATAGTAAAGTAACCACAGTGACGCGTCCAGGTGTCTTTCTTGAAAGACAATCGTCAAAACTGGAAATCTTGCGAGAGAGTCGTTTACTGCGTTAATTACGTACACGTCAGATACGAAAGTGTCACAAACAGCAGTGAACATTTAACGAGACATTTAGCGTGTTACAATGACAGTTTGTCTCACTGCAGTTTATAATACGTCGCTTTGAGAGTAGAGTTTTAGCTCTGCTTTCAGGAGGCATGTTAAATCCCGTTTCGCCAGAGAGAAATATCTTGCTGTCACCAGCGGCCGTCACCAAAATTGTCCACGTGATACGTTCCAGCGATAATTGGAGAGAGTAAAGAAAAACCTGCACGTTATGCTACGAAATAACTATCCATGTTGTATTATTACATTAATTGAAACAGAAGATTACAGCCACGAACGACAGACACGCAACGCGATAGACAAATTTGGCTAATCAATCCCCTTTCATCCCTCCCCAGTTATTTGCCAGCTAGTATTTTTTTGTCGTTTTATTGTGTTATGAAAAATGGAGGGAAAGATTTTTGCTGTTCCAATGTACTATTGGTTTTTTATTAATTTTTTTTTCAAAATGGATTTATAATGCTTATTTGAACTGACTACGTTTTCGTTTTATCTACAGAGATTTANATTAATTTTTTTTTCAAAATGGATTTATAATGCTTATTTGAACTGACTACGTTTTCGTTTTATCTACAGAGATTTCTGAAGTGAAAAACAGGAGTACATGTTTAACATATCCTATAATGTCGCTGCAAGTAACCGAATCAAGGACTTTTACAATAAAATTTTTTATTGTAGAAATCATGTGGACATAACATGTTCTATATTTATTTACAGGCAGGTTGAATAAAGAAGTGAACCTGCCCTTCCTATTAAAATTTAAATAAAGGTCACCAGGTTACAGAACTGGAGGCGAATTTTAAAGATTATTAATAATAATAAAGTGTTCAAAAATAAGTCTGCTAGAAATACTATAAGAATAAGAAATTACCCAAATCTGAAGATAACGGAGATTTCGTTAATTTGCAGTAAGTGAGGTATTTGTAAGTTTTAGTTGTAACGCAGCTTGTTATTTGACGTTTACTAAGAATTATCTAAGCAGTCCTTGTGAAATCTTTTCACAACTTTTTCTCGCATCAGGTGTAAAACATTCGTGGTAAACTGTTTGTTAAACTTTACCAAATCTAAGCTATCTAGCACTTTATTCGATACTTTGGCCTATAAACAATTTTTTTACATTAATATCAATTATTATATGAAAATTTTCAATGATTTGCGGCCGGATAACTAAATATATTACATTTTCCCGTTAAGACGGTTTTGTCTGAAAGTTTATAGGATAAATCGCTCCAGTGCTACTCACTTCAGGCTGGGATTACGATTTCATGTTTCACGTAACATGTTACAAGCAACACGTTCATGTAACACCTTGACTGGCATGTTTTAATGAGACCTATTTCGATAATTTCAAGTGTATGTTCACGTAGAGAAACGCTCGTCAGTGTCAAAATGTTGCATGATACATGATTCGTGATTATGGTGGCCAATCACTCTAGGAGTGGTGTTTCATTATTTTATCTTTTCAGAGTTAAATTTTTTGTTTTTGCCATTAAATATCTTTACGTGTTTATCAGTTTTAACCTGGCGCGTATATTGTNACTCTAGGAGTGGTGTTTCATTATTTTATCTTTTCAGAGTTAAATTTTTTGTTTTTGCCATTAAATATCTTTACGTGTTTATCAGTTTTAACCTGGCGCGTATATTGTCATTTTCTCCAGATACGGAAGGCGAAAAAACAATAGAATTTAGGCTACAACATAAGTTGAATTTAAGATAATACTAATGACGCTCTCAATGATCATTAAAGAAGGCTGTTACAAAAAAGTGGCTATAGTGCACATATATGACGCAATATGTTTGTACATGGAGGGGGTATAAAGCCCTTAAGTAATGAATAACTGGTCTTTATGTTCAAGTACTAAAGTGGATTGTTTCGCTTTTAAATTCGGTAATACCTACAGGGTTTATGCATTGCTAGACATTTTTAGTTATGTTTAGCAAAAGTATCAAAGTGATTGCACTTAGTGCTTAATGTTTATTATAAAATTAGAACCATACGAATTTTTTTAACAAATTAAGTTTTCCTGTTCCTCTCACTGTTAATGAGCATACACACAAATAGAATTTCTGATCTCCCAGGTGTATTTCATTTTGAAGGTTATGGCTATCTGGGTGTTATCAGAGTTTAAAAAAATTTTACAAAAGCCAAACTTTCACACTCTTTTCTTACCGCATTAAAATTCTTATACAGATTTGCATACATTGGCTTCCAAATGAGGGCGAGTACTCTCACATTCTAATAACGTATTTTTTACAGTGTTACTGTCTCTTACTTACTATGCAGGCATATGTCATGCGAAATCACAGGAAATACTTGTGTCGTGGATAGCCCAGTCCAGAAATTGAAGCAAAAAGAAATAATATTGCGAGAGAATCAATAACTCGTTGCTCAAACAAACCTTCCGTGAAATCTAGCAGTGGGTAGGGCAGCGGGAATCTATGGAGAGCGAGGGTTCGGGAAGGGAGAGCTCGTGCCCTGCCGACGCACGGTTTGCCAACAATAAACAAAAATTTCACGGCCGAATTGAAGCAGAATAAAAATCGCGTCTCCCTTTTCCAATCGATTGCAACAATCTCACCCCCCCCCCC
>NQII01000481.1:236217-261098 GCA_002778355.1 Clitarchus hookeri
CCCCTTTTCCACACTCTTTACTGTTCCCCGCCGTCCTTAGCATGCCCGTCTGGGTTTGCTCCCAGTAAATCCGCAGTACGGCCGCGACTGCCTTCCATGAAATTATCCCAATTTTGTTGTCATTGTGGGACGCTGACTTTGCACACGTACATATATATATATACACCTGCTCTCTCAAGAGGACCTGGTCCCTTGCCAACCAACATCTATATTTATTCATACAACTTTAATAGAATTTAATTCGTGAAATTGCATGACGTGAGACGGAAGGCGTAGCGGGGTGGCGTGAGGACATAAAAAAAGAAAACTGATTTCCCAGCTCGGAGCCAATTAGCGAATCGTGGTGAAGAAGGGAAGGGACGGGGGGAGGGAAGGTGAATTCACCCCGTCCCTCGCAGTTTCCTCCACCAACCACAACCACCATCCCCACGCCTCTCCCCCTTCTGTCCCACGTACATAAGGACGATGGTTAATGAAGACAATAAAGGCTTCGGTCGTGGTCGCAACGCCTCGAGACAAGAATAAAATCTGTTTTACAGTGCGAAAATACATTGTTTTCAAGCAGCCGTGATAAATTACTTTATGAATTCGTTGACTTGGAATANCTGTTTTACAGTGCGAAAATACATTGTTTTCAAGCAGCCGTGATAAATTACTTTATGAATTCGTTGACTTGGAATATTTCCTTAGAAAAACACCATAACTTGAGAAAAACATATTATTTCATATTTTTTATATTTTAAATGGTGACTCATTACGTAAGGATGTATTTGTCAATTACTTATTCACTGGTACTGCTTTTGTTTATGTACAGATAAAATTAATGCTCGATAATTTCCCACCAGAAGTAATTAATGGTTGTGTCGTTCGGTAAGTTGAGGAGAACGAAGATGTCAAACATAAATCGGAAAGGTGTTGGCATAAATAAATAAGTTTGGTAACAACTGAATATGTAAGAGTTTGAGACATTTTATATTGGGGATCTTTACAATATCTGATAAATGACGATTTTTAATGAAAAAATGAGAAGTTACAGTTAGTGGTGATTAAGTGAGCACATTAATTGGAGAAGGTTTTGTTCAGGGTGCACACGCATTAGGCCTGTTAAGATATTAATCAATCAAAATTATAGTAGGACTAGGAGTATGGCGTCAATTTTTAAATCTTAGAGGAGCAAATATCCAAAAAAAATTTATTATTTTATGTTTGTACGAAATACTGTTCAAATTGTAGACATAACTTCATTTCAGAGAATATTTTTCATATAATGGCATGAAAAAATTACAATTGCAGAGTATTTCGGACGTACTAATAAAAAAAACTAACTCATTTGCCGAAATCAAATTATTCAAATTTTTATAGCATTCCATGGATTACTTCAAGAAATTTTTAAATTAACGCTACGAACTATTTTCACAATTTGTAAAATTAGCATAAAAAAATTTCAAAGTTTCCATACGTTTAATTTGTAGCAGTCCATTATATTTTGTAAAAACATTACCTAGCAAATCTCTAACTTAATTAAGATATGACCTTCCAGTCACCCTTGTCTATAAAAAATTTTATTAATTATATTTATACATCTCAAAAACACTACACTTGTGATTTTTATTTGTCATAATGCAAAAACTGTACCATCTGAAAATATTGTTTTATGCCAGAATAGTACTTAAAAGTAATTTCTACAAGTTTAACGGTATTTTGTACAAATATAAAGTTAAGAATTTATCGTTACAAGCGCCTTTCTATTTAATCAGGAGGGTTCGTTGCATCGATGTATTAATTCCATGACCCTATGAAGAAAACATCAAGTAAAATCCAATGGAAACCAAATAAATTTTCTCTAGTACCATTTCACACCAATGTCCTCTTTCTTACGTCCAAAGAACAGTCATCTCACAGCAAAGTGCACTTTCTCGCCAACCTCATGTACATTAGTTATTTCAGCAGATAATGAAATTCCTATATCAGCTGAGACAGCCTCAACAAAAAAATGGCAAGGAATGTTTGAGCTAGACTGTGTAGAAGACATCCAGTATTACACTGCGCCAATAGAGCTTATCTCAATCCCTCACCGAGTGCTCAGTGGCCTTGATAGCAGAGGCGTTGCACTCATGTGGCGGGAAGGCAGGCCTGGTAATAACTCACGCCTTACTCCCGGCACGAATCGATTTAGAAGTGCCAAGTAATCAGGTGGACGAATCGTCTTCTGCTTTTCTCTACGTAAACACGTTTACATAAAACACAGACAATGAATGCTAAGAGCTTCGCTGCAAAGGAATTAGATTTATTCATACATACACTGAAGAGCCAAAAAATCTGGTACATCTGCCTAATACCGTGTAGGGCCCCCGCGAGCACGCACAAGTGCCGCAAGACGACGTGGCATGGATTCGACTTATGTCTGAAGGTATGCAGGAGGCAATTTACATCATGAATCCTGCAGGGCAGTCCACAAATCCATAGGAGTGCGAGGCGGTAGAGATCTCTTCTGAACAGCTCGTTGCAAGGCATCCCAGATATGCTCAATGATATTCATGTCTGGTGATTTAAGTGGCCAATGGAAGTGTCTAAAGTCAGAAGAGTGTTACTGGAGCCACTCGGTAGCAACTTTCGACGTGTGGGGTGTCGTATTGCCCCCCTGGATTGTCCACGTACGTCGGAATGCACAATGGACATGAATGGATGCAGGTGATCGGACAGGATGCCTACGTATCTGTCATCTGTCAGAGTCGTATCTAGACGTATGAGGGGTCCCATTTCACTCCAACTGCACACGCCACATGCCATGACAGAGCCTCCACCAGCTATAACAGTCCCCTGTTGACATGTAGGGTCGATAGATTCATGAGGATGTATCCATACCCGTACACGTCCATCCACCAGATACAATTGGAAACGAGACTCGTCAGACCAGGCAACGTATTTCCATTAATCAACAGTCCAATGGCGGTGTTGGCGGTCCCAGGCGAGGCGTACAGCTTTGTGTCGTGCAGTCAACAACGGTACAAGAGTGGGCCTTTGGCTCCGAAAGCCCATATCAATGATGGTCCGTTGAATAGTTCACACGCTGGCACTTGTTGATGCNTTGGCTCCGAAAGCCCATATCAATGATGGTCCGTTGAATAGTTCACACGCTGGCACTTGTTGATGCCCCAGCATTCAAATCTGCCCCAATTTGAGAAAGGGTTGCATATCTATAACGTGTAATGATTCTCAGCAGTCGTCGTTTATCCCGTTNAAATCTGCCCCAATTTGAGAAAGGGTTGCATATCTATAACGTGTAATGATTCTCAGCAGTCGTCGTTTATCCCGTTCGTTCACGATCTTTTTCCGGCCACAGCGATGTCAAAGATTTGATGTTTTACCGGATTCCCGATTTTCACGGTAGATTCGTGAAATGTTCGTACGCGAAAATCCAAATGTTATCGCTACCTCAGAGATGCTATGTACCATCTCTCGTGCGCCGACTATAATACCGTGTTCAAACTCACTTAAATCTTAATAACCTGCCATTGTAGCCGCAGTAACCGATCTAGCAACTCTGTCAGACGCTTGTTGTCTCATATAGGCGCTGTCGACCACATAGCGTTACTCTGATTAGTTCCATACCTCTGTTATTTGCATACGCACGTCTGTACCAGTTTTTTTGGCTACTCAGTGTATATAATCAGAAGATGCGNCCATACCTCTGTTATTTGCATACGCACGTCTGTACCAGTTTTTTTGGCTACTCAGTGTATATAATCAGAAGATGCAAGCGAATAAGCATCTGTTTTTTTTTCAGAGCTTAAATAGCTGAGAAAAAATATTTGGTTTAGCAAAACAAATATTTGTTTGTATACGGCGAAACAAATCTATGCGGCTAATTCAACCAAATNAAAAATATTTGGTTTAGCAAAACAAATATTTGTTTGTATACGGCGAAACAAATCTATGCGGCTAATTCAACCAAATATGTTGTTGTCAGGCAGATTTTGTTGGCTCAAAAAGATGGTTTGTTTGGTTGAAAAGCTTATTTTGTTTGGTGAACCAAATAAGAAGTGTTGAATTATATATGTATATTAGTTTACTCAAAATAATATTTCGTTAGAGAAACTATATCTTTGTTTGGCCATATACAAACCCACGTTTGGTTGGCTCAAACCAACCTCTCTCTCAGTGTATTCTGCTAGTTTGCTGATAAAAATACTGACCTTAGGTATCAAATTTAGAGCTGCCTTTGCCTAAAAAAAAATTGCACCGTATCAGATGAATATTCTTAATTGTAGGTAGTTTGCTGGAGTAGTAAGTGAGGATGCTAATCTTGGAGTAGTATCACAAACTACATAATAGTGCTACTATGCTGCGTTATTTTAAGCTAGAAGTTTAATTTCGACATACATAACCGGACACCGACTTTCCGGGAGACGTACGTGCAAATCAGTGATTCGCAGGGGAATTCCGCTGTTCGAATTATTCAAAATGGCTCCGCTTAGAAACAGTGGAAAACCACTTGTTGTTTCAGTGAAACAGTTTCACTGATTGAATGAGTGACATGAAACAATGTCACTGATTGAATAAGTGACGGCCAACTACGTACGGTGAATTAAAAATTGTTTTCATTGTATTTAGCCAAATCATCACGAGAAATAAATAGTTGATAAATAGCCGATAGTCACTATTTATATTGCGCAATTTACAGTTATTTAAAGAAGTGGAAAAAATGCCGCGGGTGGTTATTATTGAGCCCACGTCAAACCCGTCCGCTTTTAGACCATTATCTACCAACTAAGTTTACAAACCAACGTTGACTAAAGGAGGGCAAATACATATATTATTAATTTTATCTAATGTTTGAAGTTTTAAATTGTATACCTTTTTATTTTCGTTTTAAATTTAATTGGTAATGTTAGAATTGTTAAAGCAAACGGTACGTATGTGTGCATTCACTTCACATTTAATGCAGTTTATACCTTCAAACCGAGCGCTACGATGATTACTTGAAAAAGAAATGAAAGACGTAGAAACAGAATGAAAGACTGAAAGTTCGTGTAACCTCACAAAATGGTATTATGAAAGACAAAACTAAAATTTCAAAAGTATTTTTGGTCGGTTTTATTAGTTTATGGGTTTTTATTTCATTTTATACACGTTGTTTAACTAATCCATCAGCCAAAGAAAAAATAACTGAAAAACAGAGAATTAAATGGTTGATGAATCAGGGAAAAATATCTCAGATTCAAAAAGTAAAGTAAAACTGGCTTTTTTTCAATTATTCATAAGTTAGGTTCAATGAAGTGACTCTTAAATCACTCAGGTACTATTAACTGATTCAACCAGTGGAAGTGTCACTGATTCAGATTTAGAGTGTGGGCGGTTTTGTCTCTTACTATTGAATCAATAGTGGGAGTTTCTGTAGATGCACTTCNTGATTCAGATTTAGAGTGTGGGCGGTTTTGTCTCTTACTATTGAATCAATAGTGGGAGTTTCTGTAGATGCACTTCAAATTATTTTTGAAAATTATTTTCAATGAGCGTGAATCCTAACTCAGTCTGCTTGAGATTACTAACCTAGTTTCAAGTTTCCGTNAAATTATTTTTGAAAATTATTTTCAATGAGCGTGAATCCTAACTCAGTCTGCTTGAGATTACTAACCTAGTTTCAAGTTTCCGTTACAAACGAGCTTTTGACATTAGTAACTCACGGCTCAATGCACCGCAATTAAAGAGTTCTTTATGCGCAAAGATATATGTACCTTTATACCTTCATGTTTAAAAAATACTTTTAAATATTATGTTATGAGGTCTCTTTAACTGAATTACAAATGTTTATAATATTCAGTAACAATTTCATTTGTTATTATTTCTGTCGCATTTTGTGCTTATCCATGAACCATCAATACCATTACACTATTTTCTTAAACTAGGCTCTAGGGAAGATATGAAATAAAGCTTGTCATTATGATATTTTTACGCTCGTCTCGGGCATGTGTTTGGCCTTTTTATTATTATTAAAAAAAATAGTTTTTAAGTGATCTAAAATGTTGGTAGTCGTTACAAATTATGACAGAGATAAATTTTTTTCTTTGCTTGTCAGAAAGCATGACGGATGGTTATTCAAACTTTGGTGGTGTACTTTCTGTTCCAAACAGCAACTGCAAAGTTACACGACGAGCTTGGAACTTTGCTTCGGTAAGTTTTATATACGATTTTTGTTTGTAGGTAAACCTCCTCGGATTTCTCCCTGGTACTACTTACTTTTTAATGCTGTTATAACAAAACATATAAAACTCTATTATAACTTTTCTCGAAAATTAGATGTATTTTGCTTGGGATGGTATTAAAGATAACAAATTTAATATATTTGGATGTATAAATAGATATATAAGCCTTTTTTAAAAAGAGAAAATCTTATTTGATAAAATTTTTATACGATGAATGAAATTAGCTGCGCATTACTTCGAGAAGAAACAAACTCAAAATAAGTTGTTCCTAACATCTCAAATAACTTATTTTTACTCCCTCTTTACATGCTTTTCAGAGGCTTGTAAGCTTATATATCCTATTCGAAACAGAAGTACTACTAACATTAATAATTTATGTGGAATAAATTGGCTTTGAGTGGTCCTTAACATTTGCACAATGTGCTTTTGTTCTGTGACATAAATGAGTTTTATTTATTTATTATCTAGCAGTTATAGATATTTCATGTAAGCCTTGACAGACAGTGGAAGTCTTCGCACTATTTGAAACATACAGCAGATGTGCGCTTGTCATCAATTGATTTGGATTTTTGAGTTACTTAATGTCATATTGGGAAGTAGACTAGATGGCAAGAGAAATTTACACGAAAGAAACAATTGAAAATATATTTGGCATTGAACGGTACCCTTTGCTCGTCCGATGATTAGTGGCTTCAAGAGCATTAAGCAAATAGGCTAATTAAAAATTATCCAAGCAAATTATTAATATAATAAAAGGTACAGCAAGCGTACCTATACATATGAGTTTTTAAAACTAAATGATGTTTTGGTACCTCAGCTATCTACCTACACTAGAAGCTAGTTATAGATAGTACCTTAAAATACAACCAATACAACGTGGTTTAGTTTTTTATAAACATACATTACAAGGCAGAAGACCTTATTATATGAGTAAAACAAAAGTAATTTAGCGTTCCTCTTCTTTAGTTGCAGACCTTGCGTTGCAAAAGAAAATAATTTTAACATGTGTGCAAAATAAATACATTTTTAAGCTCACCTGCTACAATGGTAAAACCACATCCTCACAGGCGGGATTACATACTACTTTGAAGTTACGTGGACACGATTGACGATATCGCTTGTAGATCGTTGACGCTGGCTGCATTTCATGTATTAGTTAGAAATGTTCTTTCCGTCGTGTGACACTCAAAGTAACGTTGTAAATATTTTATAGGGAGTGAGTATTGAGCTTTAGTTCGTCCGGTTGCACAGGGTTCAGTCTTCCAAATTCGGATTGTTCAGCCATATCGGTCGCTATCTTGGAAGTTAATTTATTGCCTACCAGGAGCACAATTTTGGTTCCCCGCTGTATACTAGGCAGTGCTAGTATCGCTTGATGTCGTCATCGGATGCTAGGAGGCTAAGGGTGATATTCCATGTGCTGTATGTAAACACTCGCCACTATAGAACGTGGTATGGTTTAATACAGCATAAAAGCTGTGGAGGTGAGGAGCAGAGACACCCTAGTCGATTGAGCCACCAGGGCAAGGGTTCCTGTGTAGATTTAAATTATATATATTTAAAAATATCCACAAAATGTTTTGTCGCATGTTATAGGCATGGGTATGTATATTCAAAAATAAATAATACATACAAGATATTTTTATTTATGGTAAAATACACAACCGCCATGGTCTGGTGTCAGAACTGACTGGTATCTTGGATTATAATCGCCATCTCATGCTACTTCATGCTGTCACTCCACCTTGTTGCAAGCATATTCTACTGCCTTTGACTATGCTAATCACACCCACGCTAATTATGTCAAGTACAGTATGTCTATATCTGGCACCCACGCACTTATAAGCATAGTTAGCCATAATTTCCGAACTGTATAAATATAGCCTTCAAATTCACATCATCGCCTCTGGTGTCGATCAGGGTGGTTGGGTCAATTATTCTTTAAGTCATATTATAAACACAGTTAGCCATAATTTCCGAACTGTTTAAAATATAGCAACCAAATTCATAACATAGGCATAGTCCCTGATGCCGATAAGTGTGGTCGGGTCAATTATGCCTAAAGCCCTTTTATAAGCATAGTTGGCAGCCATTTCCCATCCAACGAAGCTATAGTCACCATATTCATACCATACGCATGTATTACAAGTCGAGAAGAAAAAGAGGTTTTTAACACATGTATTTGCCTTGAACTATTACTTCTTGATAAATCATATTCCATTTTCAAAATGAAATAATTTGTACTATAACATTTCTATAGGCAGCTCACAGTAAACTGAGCACTTTTGAAAGCCCTGCTTAAGATCTAATTGAAAGCCTTATATGTTACTTTCCACCATTTTAAATTTAACATTGCCATGGGCCTTATCACTTTATTCATTTATGGGTAAAATGACAGACTGAAATTATTATGCAAGTGAATATTTTACAAATTTCCTAATTCTTACACTTATGTTCATTTAAAAAATAAAACAGAACAAATATTTTTGTGTGCACAAATGTTTACGTATCACTATTAATTCAACGATAAAGCATTTAACTACTTTCTTTTCTTCGTTAACTGCAGGCGCATATCAGTGTGGCCGTTACAATATATGCAAGTAAGGACAGTGACATTTTAAAAAAGGTTGACTTCAAGAGTTCTTACTTAAACGTGAACAGCTTTTAACAACATTATGGCTCTCTTCGCTTGTATGTACCGTATTCTGAATTTCAGGTTTCATTACTCCTGGTGGGCAATTAATACAGTGCATTTGCGTACCAGACCCATGTTTAAATATTAAACAACAAACGCCCAGCGGGCAAGGCAAAATCCACTCACTTATGTATTCGTGCAAAAGAGTCGAATCAGCGGCAAATGTTAGCCCCAGAAAAATATCTATATATCGCAATCCAAAGTCAGTCCACTCGCCATTGGTTTCTCCTTCCGAATTTCAACCAAATCTACATTTACAGCAAGACTATCCGCACTAACTGGTAGCCGACTTTTTGGTCTGAGATTAAAAACTGTAGAACTCCTACAGTTATAAAACATTGTTAAACATATATTTATATTTTGTTTATATTAATGCATATATGGCTCATAACCGCATCTATTTGGGAACTATTTTTTAAATTTATTTAAAACCAAGCAATGTATTAAAAGTTCTCGATATTTGTTTCAGTCTGGGTCTAAATCTTAAATAGCATTATATGCATATACCCACATTAAAAGTTTTTTTTTTATTTGTTAAAAATAATTAAGAAGTAAACCACTTTATTTTGCAAGTGTGGATGTGAGTGTGTGTGTGTATATTTATTGGTCCGTGAATATACTTTGTAAACAATAAGGACGAGGCTCGTGAATTTCATTGTGTAACCATCATCTCTGTCTCCAGGTATGTGTGTACGTATTTACTTATTTATGTGTGGATATAAAAGCCTTTATAATCATAATGATTAGCTAAATAAAAAAAATAATATTTGCAATGTAGCATTTTTTAACGAAGACAGTTTATAACAGAATGATTACGATATAGAGTTTAAAAAATATGATATAATTTTTCAATTTATTAAAATGTATTACTACAAAAGCACTTTAAAATATTCACGTTGGTCCATGCACAGCCTATATAGCAGCTAAAGAGTCGACACATGTGCACAAAGGAGACNACTTTAAAATATTCACGTTGGTCCATGCACAGCCTATATAGCAGCTAAAGAGTCGACACATGTGCACAAAGGAGACTAACTCCACCCAAAATTGACTCCACCCAAGGATGATCCTAACCAAGACTAATTCCATTCGATGTTGACTCTAACCAAGATTAACTCAACATAAGAGTAACTCTACCCAAGATAACTCCACCCAAGGATGATCCTAACCAAGACTAATTCCATTCGATGTTGACTCTAACCAAGATTAACTCAACATAAGAGTAACTCTACCCAAGATTGACTACACCCGAAAATGACACCGCCCAAGACAGACTCCTGCCATACCAGCCACCTATAAAAACAAACCGTGATGAAGAGTCTTGAAAAAAGTCTCCTATTCAGATACTCGTAATTAACCTCTCCTCACGAAATCTTCGGAAAATGTCGCCAGACATTTCTACCACAGCGGACCATACCAAAGGGTCATACTGTCCTACCAAGTAAACTTACCAGATTAACTGACCAGTCCAACCAACTAAATTCGAAACATTCCTCAGAAATGTTCCATAAAATAATATTTCCCATTTCATTTGTTTAACATATAGAACTTAGTCGATTTTAAACGACCGGAGTAATGCATAACAATTCAGATAGAAACATAGCCCTCCTGCTGCATGCACTCACACATTTATTTTCTAAAAGAGACTTTCACAAAACGATTGCTTATACCACTGAATTAATAAGTATTCCAGAGCAGCAGAAGGGACTGTGTAAGAAATTAAACACGCATTACTATGTATATAATATTTTAATTTATTCACTTATTGTATACTTATATATTTCTAATTAATTTATACATTCAATATTTACCTTTTTTCAGATGTTTGCATACCATGGATAATAGCCGAAAGTCTCATCTGATATAAAACTGATCCTTCAGTTCATCGATGATTGAATATATATCAACATTGTGTGAGATCCCCGCGTTTTTGCAGGTAAATCAAATGTCTTAGTCTACCAACAAGTTCATTCGGGTTTTCGAGAAATATGTATAAAGCGTTCTTGACGCCTTCTGCCTTCTTCACATCACTTGTCGAAGGAAACTCTTTGGTGAAATGTGTGGGAACGTCGAGAAAATCGTCATTCTCCTAATCAGATTCTTTATCAACACTGTCTTAATAGTCATTATCATCAATGCTGTCTTCATGATCAGTTTCGCCTCCTGTTTCATCATCAATATCAAGTTTACTTTTATTTGTAGGAGTCTCATGGTCATCATCAGTATTTAGAGCTGACGACCGTTTATTTTAAAGTTCGTCGAATTCACACGAACGACTTACAAGTGTGCATTCCACACAAATATTTAGCATTAACTGTCTTATCATTACCGCCTGACGAATCAGTGCCCACCGATGCAGCATGCAGTATTGGCAAAATCACTTGCTGGCACCCAGTAGATGAACCCTTGCAGATATCGACGTGTTCCTTCGATGTATCGCCTTGCATAAACTGCTCGGGACCAATGCCGGAATGCTTCATAGCGCGAAAAGGACTCTTCGTACAGGCTGTTCTCTCACATTGCTGAGCATGGCAGCTTTTACTTAAGATCTTTCCGTAGTTGCAACACTGTTTTCCATGTAATTTTCCAGCAGTGGGAGAAAGTACATCCATAGAGATAAGCTCTGCAGTGGACTTCGTACAATCATTGGCTTGCATCCTCTTCATGAAGAAACTGAAGTTCTTTCCATAGTAGCAACTTTTGTATTCACTTCACCTAGCTACTTCTCTACATATAAAAACTTACTTAGATATTTCATCAGTGATGTTTAAGCTTTTGTATGCATCCATTTAGCCATATATTTTATATGGTAGATTTATCTCAATTCCATGCAGTTACATCTACAACAATTTATTCCAGACAAGCTATTTGTTCAATTTGAACTCATGCTCCGCAAATGACCCCTCCTGCCCCGTAAAGGACCCCTAAGTGGCCCCTTCTGCTCTACAANTTATCTCAATTCCATGCAGTTACATCTACAACAATTTATTCCAGACAAGCTATTTGTTCAATTTGAACTCATGCTCAGCAAATGACCCCTCCTACCCCGTAAAGGACCCCTAAGTGGCCCCTTCTGCTCTACAAAAAAAACCGCTAAATGGCCCCTAAATTACACAGTCTGCTCTGCAAATGACCTCTAAATTACTCCTGCTCCACATATGTCCCCTAAATTACTCCTGCTCCACATATGACCCCTAAATTACTCCTCCTGCTCCACATATGACCCCTAAATTACTCCTCCTGCTCCACATATGACCCCTAAATGACATCTTATTGACCCCTCATGCTCCACTAGTGACCACTCCTACTCCACAAATGAAATGACACCTTCTGTTCTGAAAATGACCCTTCCTGCTCCAAAAATGACCCTCCTGTTCCATAAAAGACCCCTACTGCACTGCAATTAACCCTTCCTGACCACTCCTGATCCCCAACTATCCCCTTACACAATCCAGGCTTCGCATTCATGTAGTGGTTTGCCGGTTTTTTATAATGTAATTCTCTGTAGTCAGGAGAAGTAAATTAGTAAGTGCATATTTTCTACGTGGATTGAGCACACTTGTTCTCAACTCTAGATTATATATTGAAGCCAGGGTTCAAACCGAACCCTTGGAAACCATTTATTCTTCCTTTTAGCATAACTTTTGTATGCTTTCGTTGACAGTGCTTTCTATTGTGTCTACATTATACACACAGCTACATTCGAAGTACTGAAGTCTCTAGTACAATATTCATCATCGTGGGGCTCTGGTTTCGTATAGCTACCATCAGCCACATATTATATTATACACAACCATATTTTTCCATCTAATTTATAAGTTTGTTCATCATATTAAGTTTCACACTTGACAGAAATGAGCAAACATATTTCGATGCAATTGACATATTAGATGAAACATCATACTAAAGAATAACCCTGAACATAGATCGCTTCAGGAAAGTAGCATTAACATAGGCTCGTAGAGTACTGATGTAGGTTGTGTTGCACAATCAAGTGACGTTGATGCAGGTCGTGGCTCCATGTTCGTTGAGGTCAAAGGCAGGTCCTCGTATTCACAATTCATCTTCGTTACATGGCGAGAGAGCCCTTCCAAATTGATGGTTTTAGAATGACAAATGACATTTTTGTTAATAAATCGTTTCTTGGTCCTTTTTACAGTAAAGAGCCTGACTTCTGCTCACAGAAGGTATTCTGTCATACATTTTAGATGTAAAAAGTAAGTAAGCACTCTGAGAAAACCCACATACTCGTTCGCTCCAGAAGAAAACATACAGATACCCCTCGCAGCCTCCGCAATACATGGAAGCACTCTGAGATAATATCACGTGCTCTATTCGACCACCATAAGAGACCACTGATAATACATCCTTACACATGACGAGGGACTGCTACACGATGAACGAAGATATTTTACACTGCAGAAAAACATGAAGCCTCGAAGTGTGAAGGTGGTTCCGAAGCCTCCATCTTCAACTTCGTCGGTGACGAAGCTGAGGCCTCGTGTCATATCAGAAGATACTGTTTGCTACTGTCCATGAACTGTAAACATCTGAGAAATGTAAAGATCGAATGTATTAATTATAAAAATGGAAAATATATAATAAGTAAATAAATTTAATTTATGTATTCATAGAAATGTGTGTTTAATTTGTTACACAGACCCTTATGCCTCTCTGAAAGACTTATTAACTCAGTGGTATGAGTGCATGCAGGAGGAGATCTATGGTTCTATCTTAAGTATTATGTCTTACTCGGGTCGTTTAAAATCAACTGAGATCTATATGGCATGCGAATGAAATTTTTTTTTAAGAATATTCGTGAGCAAGGTTTCGAATTTAGTTGGTTGGCCTGGGCAGTTGGTCGGGTAAGTTTTCTTGGCAGGTTAGTATTACTCTTTGGTATGGTCAAAAATGTTTTTGTTAGAGTGCCCTACTACTTTTCAAGAGGTTATGAGTTAAAACCCCCATTCCTACATGAGAAATTTTTCTTTGTTTTATTTTAACCATCTGCCATAACAAAGAGACAATTTTACATAGTTTAAATTTTCTAAACCGATTTGAAGTAAAAAAAAAAACATGTTCTATAAATTAATCGGTTTTTTTTACATTTTTTTTTTTTTGAATTTTTCAAACATAAAATAAAATAATTTTTTATTAAATAATTTTTGTTATTTATAATTGCATCGATAGCTAGATGACTGATAGTTTTACTATTATTTTTGGCAAGGCCGGCCAGCCACCTGCTTCGCGCGAGCAAGTCGATGCAATCTGAAGGTCTCGAGAGTGTAGTGAGATGAGATGGCGTGTAGTGTATGTTGAGCGGGAGTGGAGAAATATTTATTTAATCCCATATAGTGGACCTGTCGTTGGGTTACATAATCGTATTAGATCACATTCTTTTTGAAAGGATGATTTGTGAAATATACAACACTAATTACTTTTGCCCAAAATTCTTTAAATGTAAATAGATTTAAATAAAAAAAATAAAAAAATTATTATATTGTATTGACTCCTTACCATAGCTTGTTGGTGGTGGAGGAGATCAATGTACTGGTCAATCCGAATCCGTATCCTTGAGCCCTATGCAACCGGAGATTTTAAAGCACACTACTCTTGTGTTTGTAATTATCTGAGTGAGTTGCAAAGTTCTGATAAAGTTACATTTATATAATTTCTACGTTTTCACGGGGGATTATATGCAGTTCAGCGAGTGTCGTGCCAATTACAAAAGTGATATGCGTGCGTTCGAAATAATGACCCTTAGAGTAAACTTTATCTTTTTTTTCATACGTGACAGCAAGAACTGGATTTACGAGGCTTATATGTTTTAACCTTTAAAAGCTCTTAAAACNGTATTACTCTTTGGTATGGTCAAAAATGTTTTTGTTAGAGTGCCCTACTACTTTTCAAGAGGTTATGAGTTAAAATCCCCATTCCTACATGAGAAATTTTTCTTTGTTTTATTTTAACCATCTGCCATAACGAAGAGACAATTTTACATAGTTTAAATTTTCTAAACCGATTTGAAGTAAAAAAAAAACATGTTCTATAAATTAATCGGTTTTTTTTACATTTTTTTTTTTTTACATTTTTCAAACATAAAATAAAATAATTTTTTATTAAATAATTTTAGTTATTTATAATTGCATCGATAGCTAGATGACTGATCGTTTTACTATTATTTTTGGCAAGGCCGGCCAGCCACCTGCTTCGCGCGAGCAAGTCGATGCAATCTGAAGGTCTCGNGTTTTACTATTATTTTTGGCAAGGCCGGCCAGCCACCTGCTTCGCGCGAGCAAGTCGATGCAATCTGAAGGTCTCGAGAGTGTAGTGAGATGAGATGGCGTGTAGTGTATGTTGAGCGGGAGTGGAGAAATATTTATTTAATCCCATATAGTGGACCTGTCGTTGGGTTACATAATCTNTAGTGTATGTTGAGCGGGAGTGGAGAAATATTTATTTAATCCCATATAGTGGACCTGTCGTTGGGTTACATAATCTTATTAGATCACATTCTTTTTGAAAGGATGATTTGTGAAATATACAACACTAATTACTTTTGCCCAAAATTCTTTAAATGTAAATAGATTTAAATAAAAAAAATTAAAAAATTATTATATTGTATTGACTCCTTACCATGGCTTGTTGGTGGTGGAGGAGATCAATGTACTGGTCAATCCGAATCCGTATCCTTGAGCCCTATGCAACCGGAGATTTTAAAGCACACTACTCTTGTGTTTGTAATTATCTGAGTGAGTTGCAAAGTTCTGATAAAGTTACATTTATATAATTTCTACGTTTTCGCGGGGGATTATATGCAGTTCAGCGAGTGTCGTGCCAATTGCAAAAGTGATATGCGTGCGTTCGAAATGATGACCCTTAGAGTAAACTTTGTCTTTTTTTTCATACGTGACAGCAAGAACTGGATTTACGAGGCTTATATGTTTTAACCTTTAAAAGCTCTTAAAACNTCTTTTTTTTCATACGTGACAGCAAGAACTGGATTTACGAGGCTTATATGTTTTAACCTTTAAAAGCTCTTAAAACTTTAGCCATTTTTTAAAGACCATGTGTGTGTATATTACAACTTTGTTACGTTTATCTGCATGTTTGAAACATAATGAATTAATTCGCCTAGATGCATCAAGATTTTAACATTTTCCACGACTCAACAAGTGGCTGAAAATTATGAAGTCCAGCCAGTAAGTCATAAGTTAATAATACAATAAAGTTACGTATGCAGTGCAAATTGGCTAAAATGCTTGTTTTAGGGGATACTTAAAACTTCAAATATATCAGCAAAGAAAATTTATCGTAACATAAGAGCAGGCAACACATTTTTCTTATCAAGTCATAAAATAACGCTGTTTTCATTTCCCATGCTGCACACTGCACAAATGAATGTCTTCACTCTTGTTCTATTCTTTCACATTTGGTAATGAACTTAAACGACGTGCCATTTTGTACCGATACACTGCCTGACTTCTGCTTTATTAATATAATACAGCTCAGATTTGCACAAGTGCTATATGTCGTCGATTTATTAATTTTTAAGAAAATAAAGTCATAAAGTATTAATTATGTTGTTCAAATGTGTGTTCACGATTTAAAATTCACATAATTTACGTACCCCACTCTTGCACTACTTTCGTGTAAAACTTTGTAAGACTCGGTTGATTAGACTTCGAGATGCAGCAAAAAACCTTTTTTTCATATGGCAATTTTCATTTATGAAGGACTAAAAGTTTGTGTGTTAGCACAGTCCATGATTGTCATAAATACACACAGAAAAAAGTCTAATGTTGTGGCAATAGTATTAATGTTACTACGACATTAATTTTTTGTGAGCCGTCGGTAACTAATGTTGCTGTTAATGTAATATAATAAAAACTATTAATGTTACTGAAACAATAATTATTTTTGTGACAGCATTACCTCCTTACTGTACTGGCAATATTAAGGTGGTGTTTATTTTGTTGCTTAATAAATGTTGTNTTTTGTGACAGCATTACCTCCTTACTGTACTGGCAATATTAAGGTGGTGTTTATTTTGTTGCTTAATAAATGTTGTGTGGTGGCAAAACAAATTTTGACTTGCATTGATGTTAACATTTGTGTTAACAATTTTCTTGTATTTTTCTTTGCTCTAAATAAACATTGGAGTGTAAATAAATTAAGTACAATTATTTTGTCTCAAAAAGAAATATTACTAAAAAAAAAATTATGGCATGCAGGGGAGGGGAACTGAACCTATTCCCTGAGTGCTTGACACACTCAACTTCCGGGAACCCAGCGCCGTACGAACTGCACTAACGAAGATATGCATTTCCTTTGATATTGTAGGTATTGAAAAGAATTCAAATGACAAACTGCAGTTCTCTTTCGTTATGTGGAAATACTTAATGCTCTAGAAATATATGCATATTTGGCACACGTTAACTGCTTTGCAAGTCTTATGGGCTGGTAAAGACTACATCTAGTTTTCATAATTAGCTTTAAAATTTAAGTATGGTGGTTTCATTTCACGATTTTATAGCCGTTCAATACTACNTTTGTGACAGCATTACCTCCTTACTGTACTGGCAATATTAAGGTGGTGTTTATTTTGTTGCTTAATAAATGTTGTATGGTGGCAAAACAAATTTTGAGTTGCATTGATGTTAACATTTGTGTTAACAATTTTCTTGTATTTTTCTTTGCTCTTAATAAACATTGGAGTGTAAATAAATTAAGTACAATTATTTTGTCTCAAAAAGAAATATTACTAAAAAAAAAAATTATGGCATGCAGGGGAGGGGAACTGAACCTATTCCCTGAGTACTTGACACACTCAACTTCCGGGAACCCAGCGCCGTACGAACTGCACTAACGAACATATGAATTTCCTTTGATATTGTAGGTATTGAAAAGAATTCAAATGACAAACTGCAGTTCTCTTTCGTTATGTGGAAATACTTAATGCTCTAGAAATATATGCATATTTGGCACACGTTAACTGCTTTGCAAGTCTTAAGGGCTGGTAAAGACTATATCTAGTTTTCATAATTAGCTTTAAAATTTAAGTATGGTGGTTTCATTTCACGATTTTATAGCCGTTCAATACTACNATCTAGTTTTCATAATTAGCTTTAAAATTTAAGTATGGTGGTTTCATTTCACGATTTTATAGCCGTTCAATACTACCCGCCATTGTGCAACAGTAATTTTTTGTTAGCTGTGAACCATCAGTAACTAATGTTGCTGTTAATGTAATATAATGTAATGTTATTATGTTAATATGACATTAAAAAAATAACGTAACAACATTAATTATTTCTGTACTGTCAACTTTAAGGCGGTGTTTATTTTGCGACGAAACAAATTTTATTTTGAACTGGTGTTAACATCTGTGTTTAATATTTTATGGTAGTTTTTTGCTTTTAAAAAACATTTGGTTGTAAAATAAATTAAGCACTATTATTTTGTCACAAAAGAAATACTATCAACGAAAAAAAATTACAAACGAAAGAAGGATCGAACATGCGCGGTGAGTACTTAACGTTCTCCTCTTCACCAAACCCGACGTGCTACCAACTGTGCAATTTTGACATGTCTAACTAAGTTTCATAACTGCGACCAATTTAAAGCTCTGTTCAAACTCAATAAATACATGGTTCTGTGGCGATAATGACATGGGAAGTGTGCACACACATCATAATGCGTGATGTGAGAATAATAATACTGCTTGTGTGGCAATTAATAAGCCTGGATGATAAGACCTGAGGCGCGCTCTTATTGTAACTGCTCTGGAATGTTCTCCGTTTATGCCCTAGAGGCTCAGGCACGAGAGAGGCAGTCTTGGAGAACACAAATCGCTGTAAAGATTACAGAAATCATGTAACTATTGAAAGACGGTCTGTTCCGCCTAGTAAGAGGACTCGTTTAGGTAGCGCGATCGTATAGGTTGGATAGTCCTCAGCCCCATGAAGATGGCGCGTGCAAATTCAACTCTGTAAGATGCTAGTGACAGGTGAAGTGGTATCCACGCCCACCTACTGCGATTCGAAGGACCGTAATCTCCTTTTTTGGATTGCATTCAACTGCAGCCAATTAAAGCTCGGTGGTGCTAATTATTGTCTGGGCTCAGACTTAATGGGACTGGCTGGTGTGCACAGCATGGATTACTAAACATCTGNGTCCTCAGCCCCATGAAGATGGCGCGTGCAAATTCAACTCTGTAAGATGCTAGTGACAGGTGAAGTGGTATCCACACCCACCTACTGCGATTCGAAGGAGCGTAATCTCCTTTTTTGAATTGCATTTAACTGCAGCTAATTAAAGCTTGGTGGTGCTAATTATTGTCTGGGCTCAGACTTAATGGGACTGGCTGGTGTGCACAGCATGGATTACTAAACATCTGNGGTGGTGCTAATTATTGTCTGGGCTCAGACTTAATGGGACTGGCTGGTGTGCACAGCATGGATTACTAAACATCTGAAGTGGTAAGATAATGACTGACGTGGCTTTGTCGCTGTATTAACAACTAGTGCTTGGCGCTGTGCACGCAATTGTTTCTCTGGATTATACTCCTATTTAATCCAATAGGTACAGGCATAAAAGACTCGACTGCCCACACGCTGTACAAGATACAGATATAGATGTAACTATTGAATGAAAAATAACGAAAAACTGCAGTTGTCTTTCTTTACGTGGGAATACTTTATGTTCTTCAGATATAGTCATAATCAGCACACGTAAACTGCTTTGCAAGGCTTGAGAGCTGGTCTATTCTACATTTCGTTTTCAAACTATGCTTTCAAATTTAAGTACAATGGTTTCATTTTACGAGGTTATCGATGTTCACTTCAATCCACCATTTAACAACAAGTCAGTGTAAACTTGTGTTACCTAGGCATTTCTTTAATGTCGCAGTAATACAAAATTTTATCTCCTTCCTGTTAATTTTAGCGTAACACAACTTTTGGTTGCGGCAACATTATNTGTCGCAGTAATACAAAATTTTATCTCCTTCCTGTTAATTTTAGCGTAACACAACTTTTGGTTGCGGCAACATTATTTAGATACTTGGATAACATAATCACTTCAACAGTATGTTTGCATTACAGGAATAAAGACTTTGTGAATGGTTAACATTAAGTAACTTGTCCCAACATTATTAAGGTTACTACAACATAAACGGTTAAAGAATGGCTCAATAATATTTTTTTGTTGCAGCTACATTAGACTTTTTTCTGTGTAGTATACAGAGTTAAGTTAAAATCGGTTACACAGTTTCGTAGATATATTACACTTAACTTAAGTATTATTATTGCCACCATTCTGAAAATAAGTGTCTGGCACACCTAAAACATACAAATTAATATGGCCTACCATAGTACAACTTCTTCCCCAAATTTGATGGGAATCGGCTGATTGTTTCACGAGATATGAGATTTGACATTAATACTTTNTGTCGCAGTAATACAAAATTTTATCTCCTTCCTGTTAATTTTAGCGTAACACAACTTTTGGTTGCGGCAACATTACTTAGATACTTGGATAACATAATCACTTCAACAGTATGTTTGCATTACAGGAATAAAGACTTTGTGAATGGTTAACATTAAGTAACTTGTCCCAACATTATTAAGGTTACTACAACATAAACGGTTAAAGAATGGCTCAATAATAATTTTTTTGTTGCATCTACATTAGACTTTTTTCTGTGTAGTATACAGAGTTAAGTTAAAATCGGTTACACAGTTTCGTAGATATATTACACTTAACTTAAGTATTATTATTGCCACCATTCTGAAAATAAGTGTCTGGCACACCTAAAACATACAAATTAATATGGCCTACCACAGTACAACTTCTTCCCCAAATTTGATGGGAATCGGCTGATTGTTTCACGAGATATGAGATTTGACATTAATACTTTATTTTTTCCTTTGTGAATATGTTACAAAATGGAGGTGAAATGATGTTCTGTATACACAAGTTTGACTGTTGTAAACAATTCTGCCAAAGCAAAAAGTTAATTTTAAATTTGTTCCGTAGTTTTGTAGATATAGCATACTGAAATAAAACGTTTATATTTTAAAAAAAAATTCTGACCCACTCAAAACATGCCACTTTATATCGTCTGCCAAAATGTTAATTGTTAACCATTTTTGGTTTTAATATGTTGGTTTTTTCCGGAAATATGATAAAATATACATATTAAATTGGTAATGTAATGCTATCTTACCAAATTGCATAAAAAGAGACTGTGTGGACACCCTTGATGTCTGATATATATATTGCTAGCATACAAAGTTTAATTGATATTAATTAAATGGTTTCAACCATATCGCATGCTAAGATAAAATAACTATGTTTTCGCCATATTAAAAATAAGTTTCTGGCCTTTATAAAATATACCAGCTTACATCAGGTGCCGCATTACTACCTGTTCACTAAATTTGGTATGAATCTGGCAATTGTTTCCCGAGGTATGACATAAAAACCTTAATTATTCATATGGCGCTACATTACAAAATTGCTGACAAAATTGGACTGTGATGTCATATAAGAAAATTTTAATAGATACTTTTTGAACACAAAATTTGGTCTATATTTGTTTAATGGTATGGTAGATAGAGCAAATAAACTTAAAATATTGGTATGACCGTCATTTTGAAAATCAGTTCGTAATATGTATTTCAATTGCATGTGTGTATATGGCCTATCATAGTACTACTCACTTGCCAAATTTTGAGAGAATTACTTGAGTAGTTTTCGAAATAAAACGTATAGGTTTAATTGTTTCATGTGGTGCGATCTTCCAAAATGGCAGGCCAACAATTATATAAATATATAAATTCAATGCCTACATGCTTTACTGCTAACATACAAATTTGGTTTAAATCGGTTAAATGGTTCACGAGATAAGTCTTATCACACTAAATTTAAAATGTGTGCAATTTTTAAAGTAAGCGCCCAACGTGGTTGAAAACCATATAAGTTAAATATCCTTCCTTAATATCAGTACTTCGTTTTTGTGAAATTATGAAATTTAGTTCGCTCGTTCTAAAGTTTTAAAGAGGGTACGTACATATATAGAGACACAGACCCACGCATGCATACACACACACACACAGACAGACACATACATAAAAGTGATCACATAAATTATTCATTCCTCTGGAGAGCGGATTAAAAATANTGGAGAGCAGATTAAAACGAAGTTAGTAAAATAACTAAGTAGCCTAATTACTTTAATATGTGTATGTGAGTTTATTTGATCAAGTATATCCTAGGCTAAGATAATTGGTACATACATATATATTAAAACAAATTATTTTCCCTCCCATTATTTTCAAACTAATTTTCTGATTCATTTAAAAGTTATCCGCATACATGGCCTACAGTAGTAATATTTGTTTGCCATATTTGTAAAAAAATGATGTGACTGTTTCCCGACTCATGACAAAAGTGGCGCTGCCTTACAAAATGATGGACAAAAGAGGCTCCGGGTAGATACAATTTATGTTTGTAATATAGCCTTCTGCTAGCTTACATTGTTCGGTTGAACGTGGGATACATGGTTTCGTTTGATATACCATAGCAACAAAATTGTTTAAAAAGTAACCATTTTGAAAATAAATTTCTCAACTACTTAAAACATTTCAGTTTACATGGAGTATCATAGAAATTGTTTGCCAAATTTGGTAGGATTTGATTGATTGTTCCATTAGATACAATACGAAAAATTGGTGTTATCATGTATGGCTCTCTTGCAAAATTTTGGACAAAATAAACTATATATTAACTTTATTCATGCTTGTGGTTGATATATTCAGTATACCAAGTTTGATCGAAATTGATCAAACGATGTGGTATATAAAACCAAATTAACCTAAAGTATTTAAATGGCCACCATGCTGAAAATGAGAGATGTATATTTAATTCTTATAAGTTAAATGGCATACCATATTATAAGTTACGTGCCAGAATACAAAGTTTGGTTAAAANATTGTTTGCCAAATTTGGTAGGATTTGATTGATTGTTCCATTAGATAGAATACGAAAAATTGGTGTTATCATGTAGGGCTCTCTTGCAAAATTTTGGACAAAATAAACTATATATTAACTTTATTCATGCTTGTGGTTGATACATTCAGTATACCAAGTTTGATCGAAATTGATCAAACGATGTGGTATATAAAACCAAATTAACCTAAAGTATTTAAATGGCCACCATGCTGAAAATGAGAGGTNTTAAATGGCCACCATGCTGAAAATGAGAGATGTATATTTAATTCTTATAAGTTAAATGGCATACCATATTATAAGTTACGTGCCAGAATACAAAGTTTGGTTAAAATTGGTTAAATAGATTCGTAAATATTGTTTGTATAAGAACAAAATTATATTACCAAAGTAAATTATTAACCACTGATAAATAAGTTGTACTATCTCAAAACTTTTGTTAAGTCGTTTTGATTTTACATTAATTAATTTTGTTGAGAGAGCTAACAGTATAAGCAAAATTTCATAGGAATATATTTTTCAGAGAAATAAATTTTTTGTTATGTAAATGCATCCTGTCATCAAGATATGCAGGGAATCGCGTGTAATTTTTAATGAAAATGCTTCAAAATTGCATGTATGATTTATTCGTGGTTTCTTCACACTTTTTGAAAAAACCCTTGAAAAAATTTCCCATCTATGGCGTATTTCGTTGTTTCATAACATTGCAATATATTTCTGTTAACATTAAAGTATCATATTTTTTGTTAAATTGAAATATTAATTACATTTTAATTTTTAAATCATAATATTTCGTTTACAGTTAACATTAATAAAACAGTTATAAAATGGGTATGTCGGTAATGCCTACTAAGAAATAGTTCTTATGAGAAATATTATTAAACTGAGTGCGCACGAACGCTGTGCGTTGTTCCTTTGGTGAAGTTTTGTATATTCGGTTAAGGTTTGTTAGAATGGGGCGAAGGAATATCATGAAAGTAGAACTTTAGCAGGGCATGATTACTTAAAAAGCAAATTTTTATATTAAATTAAAACTCCTGTTAAAATTATGAACTTCGTGAATTAGTTTTCCATATGGTCACTCCCAGCCAAATATCACGTGGGTAATATTTTTAACTTTATTAAATGACGANGGTTAAGGTTTGTTAGAATGGGGCGAAGGAATATCATGAAAGTAGAACTTTAGCAGGGCATGATTACTTAAAAAGCGAATTTTTATATTAAATTAAAACTCCTGTTAAAATTATGAACTTCGTGAATTAGTTTTCCATATGGTCACTCCCAGCCAAATATCACGTGGGTAATATTTCTAACTTTATTAAATGACAANCATGATTACTTAAAAAGCGAATTTTTATATTAAATTAAAACTCCTGTTAAAATTATGAACTTCGTGAATTAGTTTTCCATATGGTCACTCCCAGCCAAATATCACGTGGGTAATATTTTTAACTTTATTAAATGACGAAATATAGGTGCAGATTTTTTCTGAGCTATAAATGTGAATTTGGTGGTTTTACCAGCGTGGGACTTCAAAGAAGCATTGTCCGTTTGCTAATTACAGCACCTTATATATTTAAATAATAGCAGTAAACCGTGGACTACCGGCAAACAAACAAATTTTCCATAAAATCGTTGCGTCTCCGCAATACAAAAAAAAAACGTAAATAATTCTAAAATCAGCAACAAAATAAAAAACGTGAATAGTGAATAATATTTTTAACTCAACTGGCTTAATTTCTGTAATACATCTTTTTCAGTTACTCCGAAACGCTCCATATGCAGATGCAAAGTGACACATAGTCGTATGGAATGCAAACAACATTAAGACTTGTGTACCTTAGACATGTATATAGATGTTAGCGACTTGTGTATAGTAGAAATTTTTTATTAAGCATAATTTAAAAAATTATAATTTAATTTTATTCCATTTTTTTGTTGGTCCGAGTTTTTTTTTTTTTTTTTTT
>NQII01000481.1:264786-277061 GCA_002778355.1 Clitarchus hookeri
CTATTATATATATATATATATATATATATATATATATGAAAATCTTTATTTTATTATTTTGTGTCTGCAATTCTATAAAATTGTAATTTATGACCTTTTTCCCTACGTCACATCCATAAGTGGGTAGGTTTTTGTATCATGTGTAACCCGGTAAAAAAAACTGTCGTTTTAAAAGGGTATATGGCAAAGTTTTTCGAAAACTAAATCTGCCTATTTCATTGAATAGAGATCAGTAATTTTCATCAGCGAAGTGCTACTCACTGAGAGTTAACCGGCTGCTGTTGAGGGCCAAATTAATGGAATTCGCTACTAATCAGTAAAATTTACATTTCTATCAGTAAAATAATTTGTAACATTCTGGCCATAAAAATTAAGAATTTTTCAGTTGTCTAAAGACGAATTCAACCGATTATGAGAAATTTTCATTAAATCATGTGATTTACCAATAAACGGATGTGTGACATAAAATATAATACCGTGAGCTGCATAGAACGTGCAGCCTAATAACATACATGGACGATCCCTTCGCATTCCCTCTTGGTTTGAATAGTAATATTTAAAAACCTCTATATCAGTTTTGCAGACAGATGCAAACCAGGGACCTGGGACATATCCCGTAGATCAAACTGACGTCATAAGCCTCTGTTCCATCCCAGCTTGAAGGACATAACGCGAAAGAGAGATTGCACGACGCTCTTGGTCTCACACTCATTGCTTGCTTTCATTCTCTCTGTGGAAACTAAATTCATTATTTCTTAATTCACATTTAGCTGTCTCAGTATTTATGTAAAACCAATTACAATAAATGTGAAATAAAAAGGCGCGCATTCATTTTTACAGATACGATTAAGAGTATATTTCTTTAGAAGCGTAAATAATTAATTGGTAAGCATTTTCATGTTCATACCAATGTATTTTTACGCGAGGAATGGTGTTGAGGCTGAACCACCAATAAAATAATTGTGATTTAATATAGACAAATTATTATTTGTAATGTGCAGCTATTCTGTAAAATCTCTAACTCCCCAGAAATTCACTTTAAATTTATTATATTTGTAGAGCGTTGTGGAGCTNGCAGCTATTCTGTAAAATCTCTAACTCCCCAGAAATTCACTTTAAATTTATTATATTTGTAGAGCGTTGTGGAGCTTTTCGAATACTGGTTTTATGCATTATATACTAATATCATGATTTTGAACAGTTTGACTTCTATATGCCGTTTAGTTTTCTACCCTCAAAAATTGGGCAATCACTGCCGCCAATTTGATTAATCTTTTATTTGTATAAAATTTATATGCAGACGGTCAATTACACCTGATAAATACGAATCATATATGTAAATATCCCACGGTAAAGCATTATTTCTTACATTGGTATAAAATTAAAATTACAAACGCTTTAAATACAAAACATAAAACTGCTGCAATTATGTGAATTTAACTATAAATCTTTTAAAATTGCTTTACTTAAATAAGTAAAATTCTACTGATTATTAGAGCAGCTGGTATTTACTGATCAAACAATTATTTCAACTGATTCGTAGATAATTACATTTGCCTAGCACTAAAACATTAGTGCGTTCCACCGAATCACCAATATGTTACATTTTATTAACTAAAAATACAAATATAATGTCGTTACTAATTGAAAACACTGGTTCAGATTTAAAGTATAATATGCCTCAAATTAAGAAAAAATTTAAATAATTTAAATAGGTGGTCATTGTAAATTATGTCGGCCCATGTCATGCTTTCTACGCTAAAAAGAAACAGATCGAGCTGTGCTTCTGTCGGGGCCAGGGCCATGGGTTTTTTACGAAAACATCTGCGTTAAAAGGTTATTTATTCTTTGAGATAGCAATACTAAATGAAAGTAACGAACCTGATACTATAATATTATGTCCTAAATTGACAGATCTAGACAATATAGTTCGGTTGGCATCAAAATATGCGTGCTAGCACATCAGAGTCACGAGATACAATGCCCCGGAAATTTTCATCCGAACCCAAAATAGCCAGCGGATGTTCGCGTATCCCCACCCGTACCTCGCGCAGACACAGCGCCAACTTAGTGTCATTCTCGCATCGTAGTAGCATACACGATCGAACGAGACCACATTTATTTCAATAGTATTACTANACGAGACCACATTTATTTCAATAGTATTACTAGTCAAGAATAGATAAGTTTTAGTGTCGGAATGGATCACCCTACAAATATTACATCGCTGTTTCCGTCCTGGCACCCCATGTGTCAGATTAATTTTATATACGTATTTACGTCAAAAAAAGCACCATGGGCGAATGCCTCGTCTCTCTTGGAGAGAAAACCGAGTGTGAGTAAACACAACAATTTGAACGCAGGTGGGATATCACGACTGTTATTTGAAGGAAACAACTGACATTTCCCTGGAAGGATGATGGGGAATCACTTGAGAGAATTCATCCCATAAAGTGCATTTTGTCAATTGTTGACATCAAACCTATGAATTCCCAAACGCAGGTCGACTGTCTTATCGAAACTAAATGTAACGTGAGTAGCTGGGGCATGAAGTGTTATAATAACCATGAAGTATTTCAGTTTATACTAATAAGAATCTCCTATGTAATACAATTATGGAATTTGTCTGAGCTGGGTGGAAGGCCAATATAGTTAAAACATACTTTGGGATGTGGTAAACTACAATCACCGTACGCGTAAAAGCAAATAATTAAATAAAAAAGTCATCTAAGGTCGAGTCTAAAACCACTAATATGTCTTCTCGAATAGAATCACGAGCAAAGGCAGCCATGGTGCGGGAAGGTGACCTAGCTTCCAGTTTGTGACTTCAAGACACGGAAACAGCAGTCGCGCATCAGTGCTTCAAAAAGGTGTAGAGTCTTAACAGTTGATATAATTTGAAAGCCCTGCTTAAGAGCGCTATGTACCAAAGCATTTTCTGTAAAATCTTTGTTCGCGCGAAAATGCGTATCTCGGTAAATAATACACTATTGTTTGTGGAAATTGCAACACCCAGAAAGAATGGCCCAAAGGAATCCAAACTCGGAGTATGTGTAGAACAGTGTACCCGTAATAAGTGATTACGATTGCAGAGAGATGGCGAAAACGTAGGCCCAGCAGCGCTCTCTCTTGTGTGACCGGAAAGGTCCATGTTACGCCAAGCTCAGTCAGGGAAAAGCCGTCAAACGAAGTGAAAGCAAATGCCAGTATGCCTAGTCGACGTCAAAGGGCGCCATACGTGCATGTGAGTGAGTTCCAACAGGGCAGAATGATCGGTCTCCGGGAAACGAGTTTGTCATACCGTAACATTTCGGCTCGTACAGAGTNGAGTTCCAACAGGGCAGAATGATCGGTCTCCGGGAAACGAGTTTGTCATACCGTAACATTTCGGCTCGTACAGAGTATGCTGCTATGACAGTGATGCATGTGTGGAACCAGTGGATACGAGAGGGTCGTACGCAGCGACGAGTGGGTACTGGACCACGCAATGTGACAACAGTACAGGATGACAGCCATCTTGTCCACATGGCCGTAACGGTCCATACAGCCTCGTCCACAGTGTTGGCTCGACACTGGAGTACTACAACGTGTGTGGACCAGTGGACCTGTCTGCATCGATGGTTCCACGCCGTCTGCTGTGGACTGGACTGAGTGGNACTACAACGTGTGTGGACCAGTGGACCTGTCTGCATCGATGGTTCCACGCCGTCTGCTGTGGACTGGACTGAGTGGCATGCATGCCATTGCATCGGCTTACATTGTCCAGAAACTACAAATGTCTCAGACTGCAATGGGCACATGAATGTCATCGCTGGCATGCTGAGTGGCTAAATGTAGTGTTTACGGATGGGTCCCGCTTCAACCTGTCCTACAGTGATGGCCACATGTGTGTTAGATGCTACCGCGGTGACCGTAATTTGGCAGCCTGCATTGTGCCGCAGCATAGCAGACAAATGTCTAGTGTGATGGTTTGGGGCGCCATTCGATACCACATGCGGTCTCGACTCCTACGTATTGAGGGCAAACTGAACAGCAACCGCTATATCAGGTAGGTTTAAGAGCCCGAGGTACTGCCTCTCCTTCAGGCGACTCCACATGCCATATTTCATCAGAACAACGCCTAGCCNAGGTTTAAGAGCCCGAGGTACTGCCTCTCCTTCAGGCGACTCCACATGCCATATTTCATCAGAACAACGCCTAGCCACATGTGGTGAGGAATATGCAAGCGTTCTTCAATGAACGATAGGTACAACTACTTCCCTTACTTGCAAGTTTGCCTGATATATCACCCATCGAATATATTTGGGATATATTTGGTCAGCGACTTGTTCGTCACGGANAGGTTTAAGAGCCCGAGGTACTGCCTCTCCTTCAGGCGACTCCACATGCCATATTTCATCAGAACAACGCCTAGCTACATGTGGTGAGGAATATGCAAGCGTTCTTCAATGAACGATAGGTACAACTACTTCCCTGACTTGCAAGTTTGCCTGATATATCACCCATCGAATATATTTGGGATATATTTGGTCAGCGACTTGTTCGTCACGGATCTCCAGCAACCACCGTTGATGCTTTGTGGACTCGCGTGATGGGAAATTTCCCATAACATATCCAGATCCTCTTTGATTCCATGTCACGACGTTTAGCTGCTCTTATTGTAGCACATTGGGGCTTCACAACATACTGAAATCTCAAGGACAGAGATCATGTACAGTTCTATAATCTTAATCAATTGTATATTGTCATGTACGTAATCTGTGGTATAAAGTTCACTTCTATCACATGTATCCTTCTTGGTGTTGCGTTTTTCACAAACGTTGGAGTAGTTCTGGAAATCCTTTTTTGCCACAAAAATTAAAAAATAAATATCTATGTCACTAAGATTTTACTGTTATCAAATTTAATGCATGGAGAAATAATTGTGAAAATGGTCAAATATCGCATTTTTAAAGCTTGCCTGTGCAGTTTCCTTAAGCAGTAAGATAAAAGTGCTATCATACGCACATAGTTTAATCTGTGGGCTTCCATGGCGTGTAATATAGTCTCATTGTTACGCATCTAATTTGCACAGTACAACGTTTCGACGGAAACACTTCACGCTTTGCGTGTAAGAGCTATGAGGCCCTAAGGTGCATGTCAGTGTCACCCGTATAGCTCCCTCGCTTCTTGACCTTGAATGCGCAGCTACATAGTGCTTTTAAGATCAACTTTTCTACTGATTTTGTATTCCGGCATTTATAAAATGTATGTAGCTATGGGCTTGACGACTTTATCCATGCGTCAGTTAAGTGAAAACGTGAAATGTTATGAGCCTAAACGTGTTACTAATATTGTAATTCGTACTGTAATTTGTATAAAGCAGAAAATCACAAACTTTATGTGAAATTATTTTCAACATTGCGCTCGTAGTACATCAAGACTTCGAGCTATTTTTCTTTAATTCACTACTAACTTGTCTGGAAGCCTGCATGTCAGTGTATACGGCAGTATCTTCGCAGTTAATGAGTAGCGATTTTTTTTCAAAGGTTAATTTCAAAAATACTCACTTTACTATGAACGGCATTTGTTACAGCCCAATACGAAGTCTACACCAGAGCCGAGCAGTCAAGCAGTGTTATGAGAGGCGTGGTGCAATAGCAAACAAACAGAGCCGCCGCGTTGNTTCCCATAACATATCCAGATCCTCTTTGATTCCATGTCACGACGTTTAGCTGCTCTTATTGTAGCACATTGGGGCCTTACAACATACTGAAATCTCAAGGACAAAGATCATGTACAGTTCTATAATCTTAATCAATTGTATATTGTCATGTACGTAATCTGTGGTATAAAGTTCACTTCTATCACATGTATCCTTCTTGGTGTTGCATTTTTCACAAACGTTGGTGTAGTTCTGGAAATCCTTTTTTGCCACAAAAATTAAAAAATAAATATCTATGTCACTAAGATTTTACTGTTATCAAATTTAATGCATGGAGAAATAATTGTGAAAATGGTCAAATATCGCATTTTTAAAGCTTGCCTGTGCAGTTTCCTTAAGCAGTAAGATAAAAGTGCTATCATACGCACATAGTTTAATCTGTGGGCTTCCATGGCGTGTAATATAGTCTCATTGTTACGCATCTAATTTGCACAGTACAACGTTTCGACGGAAACACTTCACGCTTTGCGTGTAAGAGCTATGAGGCCCTAAGGTGCATGTCAGTGTCACCCGTATAGCTCCCTCGCTTCTTGACCTTGAATGCGCAGCTACATAGTGCTTTTAAGATCAACTTTTCTACTGATTTTGTATTCCGGCATTTATAAAATGTATGTAGCTATGGGCTTGACGACTTTATCCATGCGTCAGTTAAGTGAAAACGTGAAATGTTATGAGCCTAAACGTGTTACTAATATTGTAATTCGTACTGTAATTTGTATAAAGCAGAAAATCACAAACTTTATGTGAAATTATTTTCAACATTGCGCTCGTAGTACATCAAGACTTCGAGCTATTTTTCTTTAATTCACTACTAACTTGTCTGGAAGCCTGCATGTCAGTGTATACGGCAGTATCTTCGCAGTTAATGAGTAGCGATTTTTTTTCAAAGGTTAATTTCAAAAATACTCACTTTACCATGAACGGCATTTGTTACAGCCCAATACGAAGACTACACCAGAGCCGAGCAGTCAAGCAGTGTTATGAGAGGCGGGGTGCAATAGCAAACAAACAGAGCCGCCGCGTTGNCTACACCAGAGCCGAGCAGTCAAGCAGTGTTATGAGAGGCGGGGTGCAATAGCAAACAAACAGAGCCGCCGCGTTGGGGAAATACAGGCCAGTGGCCTGAATAAAAGGGCACGCATGTCGCGGGTGTGGGGTCTTGTGTCTTCTGTCTGCAGGTGCCAGCGACTCATGCGGCTGGCGAGGTAAGCAATGGCGGTCTGCGAGAGCCCTTGACCACCAACCGACTACGCGAAGTGACTAGCTGAACAGTGGCAAGTGAGTAACCAGTAGCCTCTAGCAGGGACTAGAGGCTATTAACATTTCCAACTTAGACTGTGTCTAAGAAGTAAAATCTGTAAATGCTTAACAAACAATTCTTATTCTAATTTATTGAGTTTTGAAAGACTTAAAGTAGAACCAGAACTAACATTTTTGGGTGCTTATTAATTTCACGCTCCTATTCTTTAGAGCTGCTCACCATAATCTCTGTGTATTCTTGAGTATATAAAAAGAGGGTTGTCGCACTATAAAAAGAATACTATAACTTCCTAGATATAATCGTAGGGGAAATGTAAACAATACTGAACATGAAAGAATCCAGAAGATCCATAGGAACTTTATTCAAAACTCGGTACCGAGCATAGCAGAACATAAGAGAAAATCATCAATTTGACAGGTGGCAGGCCAGAAAAATGTAGCCTTCAGTTGGAGATATGATCCATCCTGAGTGCGATGCAGGATGTGCAACGTCTGTTCATTCTCAGTATGAGGTTGTCTACGAGCTGAGACATGTACCTCTTGCAGCACCAATCGCAATTGTGGAGATATTGCTGGTGTCTGGCGAAATTCCACCAGGCTTCTGCTGACAACATCCCACATGTGGTGTTTGATTGGATTTAAGTCCGGGGACCATGCGGGCGAATCCATGCGGCAAATATCTTCACTCTCCAACACCTCAGCTATAGCGGCTTTATGAATTTCGTCCATGAAGAAGAACTCAGGATCCACAACAATCCTGAAGAGACGCACATGAGGAAAGAGAACCTCTGTACAACTGCTGTCACTAGAAACTANTCAGGATCCACAACAATCCTGAAGAGACGCACATGAGGAAAGAGAACCTCTGTACAACTGCTGTCACTAGAAACTAAACCACCTAGGTACATGTGCAGCTCCGTACGGCCACCAAGCATTATGCCTTCCAAAATGTAACTCCGCTTCCTGCAAACCACTGCCTTTTGGCGATATTTAAGGAGTAACTGTATGTTCCCCGTTATCTTCGTGTGTATACACGTTCGGAATATCTGGTGAAAATAAATCAGCTCTCATCCATAAAGAGCATTCGAACCCATAGCTNTCAGGATCCACAACAATCCTGAAGAGACGCACATGAGGAAAGAGAACCTCTGTACAACTGCTGTCACTAGAAACTGAACCACCTAGGTACATGTGCAGCTCCGTACGGCCACCAAGCATTATGCCTTCCAAAATGTAACTCCGCTTCCTGCAAACCACTGCCTTTTGGCGATATTTAAGGAGTAACTGTATGTTCCCCGTTATCTCCGTGTGTATACACGTTCGGAATATCTGGTGAAAATAAATCAGCTCTCATCCATAAAGAGCATTCGAACCCATAGCTNCGTGTGTATACACGTTCGGAATATCTGGTGAAAATAAATCAGCTCTCATCCATAAAGAGCATTCGAACCCATAGCTGAGCTCCCCAGTTCTTGTGTTCCTGCTACCATAACAAACGTCATCGCTGATGTGTAGCTGCCAATGGCATATACCAGGCTAGTTGCCAAGCGAANGTTCCTGCTACCATAACAAACGTCATCGCTGATGTGTAGCTGCCAATGGCATATACCAGGCTAGTTGCCAAGCGAATAAACCACCTGCATGCTAACTTCTGGCCATGGTAAAAAGGAATATCGGGGTCCGGCAGAATGTTGCATGTCTTGTGATTCACCTACTGACTGCTGTCAATAACTCCTCGTATGTGAAAGAGAATACCAGTTCTTTATCGCCGTGTTTTTTTCATAGACGACCACTATTAAAACTTTGCACAGCTGCTCCTGTTGTTTGAAATGCCATCTAAGATCGTGACGCGATGCTGTGTGCGATCCCACACTACTCGGTAACTCTAGCCACACTTCGGCATTCTTTAAACTTCACAATAATTCGACCTAGGGTAAACTAGTTCAGGTGTTGTCTACGGAACAGCAACTCAATGTCTATAAACACGATGTGCACTGTGCAATAGTTTCCTCTGCAATGCTGGTTGTACACCGTTAGTAGTATGATATTAATCATTTTGACTAAAAGGCGTGGTGGCACGGAGCATCAGGGCTGTTCATGTTCTGTCATTCCGATCAGCATGTGGCCTTCTTGTCCGGCATGTTGGATGTCAGTGACCTTGACGTTTGACTTTAAACCTGGTAACCTTAACCCTTAAAACCCAAAACAATTCCAAACCTTTCTAAAAAATTAAATATGTATAACACAATCCCAAAAAATTTATTCAAAATTTTATTTTTAAAAATCATAAAATTAAAATGAAGAATGTTTGGGCTAAAATGGGTGGGGGAGTGGAGCCAACCTGCCACCATGTTATGACATCAACCTGACTACCATATTGGATCCAAGTGACCTTGGCCTTGATCCTGTGTCCATAACCTTGAATGACCTTAAACCGGAAATATCGCAAAACAATTCACAGGAAATTCCAAAAAAATATATAAAAAATTACTATAAAAGTTTTATAAAAAAAAGACAAAAATTAAATTAAAAATGTATAAAAAAGAGAGATGTGAGACTGGAGCCGACCAGTTATCATGTTATATCCTCCCCAATCACCATATTGGATCCAAGTGTCCTTGAAATAACCCTTTGACCTTGCCCTTGACCTTGAACCCAAAAAATCTGAAAATTCTCCAAGAAATCTAAACAAAATTCTAAAAACACAAAACATATATTTTAAAAATTATAAAAAAAATTTTCAATAAGGTTTTTTTAAAAAAATTCCATTTCCAGAGGTTTCCTCAGAACCACATCCAGCAAACAACTGTACACCCTCCAGTTATTCACATTGTATTATAATTTCCCTCCCCTTCCCGTTCAACATGGTTCATTATGTCAAATGCACTCCACCAGCCATATCGTTATTTTTTCGTTTGTCGTTTGTTTCCATTTTCATCACCCAGGTGGTGCTTATGTATAAATTACCGATTTACACTCAGACCGTGTTAATTTCTCTATTTATCCACCAGGAGAGCTGTCGTTCTCTCTCACCTATGCTCGGCAGACCATCACAGATTCCACTTTTGTATAGTCAACTTTCCTTAAGTTGATTCTTTCCTTGTCAACCACCTGGGATTTTATCAATACTANAATTTCCCTCCCCTTCCCGTTCAACATGGTTCATTATGTCAAATGCACTCCACCAGCCATATCGTTATTTTTTCGGTTGTCGTTTATTTCCATTTTCATCACCCAGGTGGTGCTTATGTATAAATTACCGATTTACACTCAGACCGTGTTAATTTCTCTATTTATCCACCAGGAGAGCTGTCGTTCTCTCTCACCTATGCTCGGCAGACCATCACGGATTCCACTTTTGTATAGTCAACTTTCCTTAAGTTGATTCTTTCCTTGTCAACCACCTGGGATTTTATCAATACTATGTTATTCCATGTCAATCATCGAAGATTTTATTACTACTACCCTAGCATCATCACCTGGTTTTCCAACTACCTATGCTCTATCATTTCATGTCAGCCTTATAGGACTTAATTTGTTTTAGTCGCCAGGTGGCAGCCATATTTTTTTTCTTTTCAACATGTAGATGGTGATTTCGAAGCCCTCCATATTGGATTATGTTTTCAATGCCTAGGTGGCACTAATTTCTCGATAATGCCACCTGCTATCGGCCTATACAGTATGACGTCGAGGTCCATGCCCGTAAGTATGTAAATTGACAAAAGTAGTTAGGAAATGCCAGTTATGTTACAAGGGCGCCGGGCGCGCGACGCAGAATGAACTCCTGCTCTTGTATTTCTTCCCGACAGTGGCCATTTTGTCCATAATGTTTTTCCCTTTTTCCCTTGGAATTTTCCTTTTTTCCCTCTAAACCGCAAAATTTGCCACAATTTCTCTCAAATTTTAAAAGATTTCCCTCCAAATTTCCCGAATTTCCCTAAAAAAATTTGTTATGCACAATTCGGCTGGTTTGAACAATGCAGATAGAGCCGGCTGAAAATTGTGCAATGTCAGCCGGAATGTACAATCAGGTATGCGAAGCTCTCGAATGGGTCTCGTCTCTGATTGGTTGCGCGAGGCTCTCAAAAGGGTCTCGTCACTGACAGCCAGCACTATCCATATTGGCTGAAGAATGTTCGTGTTCATTACCCCCTAATCATGCAACTTCTCTCATTTTGTTATTCCCTCCAACCATATGTCGATACTTCATGCTCTTGCATTCCTACCGGAATTCCCTACTTCATGCTCTTNCCTTGGAATTTTCCTTTTTTCCCTCTAAACCGCAAAATTTGCCACAATTTCTCTCAAATTTTAAAAGATTTCCCTCCAAATTTCCCGAATTTCCCTAAAAAAATTTGTTATGCACAATTCGGCTGGTTTGCACAATGCAGATAGAGCCGGCTGAAAATTGTGCAATGTCAGCCGGAATGTACAATCAGGTATGCGAAGCTCTCGAATGGGTCTCGTCTCTGATTGGTTACGCGAGGCTCTCAAAAGGGTCTCGTCACTGACAGCCAGCACTATCCATATTGGCTGGAGAATGTTCGTGTTCATTACCCCCTAATCATGCAACTTCTCTCATCTTGTTATTCCCTCCAACCATATGTCGATACTTCATGCTCTTGCATTCCTACCGGAATTCCCTACTTCATGCTCTTTCATTCCTTCCCACAAGTTGGTCTTACTTCACGTTCTTGCACTCCTGGCCAACGACGTCAATCTTTGTCAGTACTTCATGCTCACGCATTCCTACCGGCATTCCTAACAGACGTCCTTACCTCGTGCTCTTGCATTTCTACCGGAAGACACTACTCCATGCTCTTACATATGTATGTGTGTGTGTATATATATATATATATATATATATATATATATATATATATATATATGAAAAGTAGAAGGAGGTCACCAGAAGAGTTATGTAGTAATGGAATACCCTGGGAAATGATTTACATCTAAACATTACTAGTGGATTTTTAAGTTACTCTGGGCTTCTGGAAATAAGTTACTAAGTTAAAGATTTTCAAATTTAGCCTATTTAAGATTTCTCAATAAGTGTTTTTATTTCATCCTTTGCATCTCTACTAACACATAACACTAAAGCCACTCGTGTGAACTGTAAAACTTTCCCATTATAGTCTATTCGCGGTTACTTCACACTTTTTATTCAAATATTTATAAAATCTTCCAATGAATGACGTGTTTGATTGTTTTCTAAATACGTCATGTATTACAAACGATTTATATATATGTTGTCATAACCTTATGTTATATTTATTAAACTTAGCATTTATTTATATTTCATCTATAA
>NQII01000481.1:277681-401869 GCA_002778355.1 Clitarchus hookeri
GAGCCGTACGGCATCCTTCTAACAATGTGGCCACTATTCCAGAAGAAGCAACTGCTACCGCAATGTCGGATCTCACTCGAACAGTGGCCAAAATCAATTAAATGAGGAATGTCTTCCCAGTTCCACTGGGGGCATCCAGGAAAAATAAGCCACCATTTCCCTCATCAATTGTCTTGATTAATGTATCCGACACTTCCTTCTGTTGGGGGTTCAACAGGGGCACATTCGTTTGAACTGATTGGTCTAATTCATGTCGATCATATTCACTTTCTCGTTCTAATTCTCGATTAATTGCGTCATTCATTCCTCGATCTAGCGCTGGCATTCCTAACCTGACTAACAAACTGTCGCACATGAGGTAACGCATGTCTTCGATCAAGAGCAAAGCCTGGTTATGCATCTCATCATTCATCTCAAGATCGGGATTTCTTGAACTGACACGAAGTCTATGTAAAATGTCTTCTGACATGTCATCTTTGCATTTGTTCCACAGGTCACGTGGATTCGATGGGAAGCATGTCGAAATGATGATAGCAAATAATGTGCGTATCTGACTTGGAGTTGCAGAAATAATTGTTTCAGCGATTGTCGTGTCCCAATGAGTATCGTTTTCAAGCAAATTGAGCTCTTGACATGCAGCACGAAATGTTGGGCACACTATACCATTAATAGTTCGTAGTGATTCAAATGATGTTGGCACACGAACATTCACCAGCAACAACCGCAAATAGAAGCATTCATCATTCTTCGTATGAACTGTGTAAATATGACCAACAGCATCAGTAGAATGCACATCCGGATAACCAGGAAACGCATCGCCTTGCTTCCGACGTTGAAATTTATTCGATGAAGCGTTCCAAGTGTAATAATGTGGCATCTCCGAGTAAAGCAACGTTCGTGCAAACGGATCGCTTTGGCAATTCTCAAAGAATCTGGTCAATGTTGTTGCTGGAGGTGCTTCAGCACGTTGAGCAACATTCGACACAGTGAAAAAACCCCTTTAACCATTCTCCAGATGCACTGCAAAATGTACAACAGTGGGATGACGTTCGTGAATAGGGAATGAGAATATACGCCAAATCGCCTCATTGCAGTTCACGTCTAGACCAACTTGATAGTGCGTAATTTCATCGTTAGTATTGGAGGTTTGGATGCCAAAAACCACCATATCGCTGCCTTTCGTGACATATTTGCAGATGTATTTGATGGACTTCACCGAATTACAATACTCAACGTTGCAATGTGTCCTGAATGTTTTCGAAAGAAGTGTCGAATATGGAACAATCCAACTGTTGTCGACCACGAAATCGTTTTCTTTAACTTTCCTTGTGATAGTTCGACCGTTATCATCGGGTGATCGACGCAGATACTATGGATTACCCATCATTGCCAATGATGGTCTCCGCCATCAATTTTCGTGGATAACGTTTGGAACACTTGCCGTTTACCATGCACGATGATTGGGGATTGATGGCGCCACAAGTGCCATGAATCATATTCTTAATTACAACATCATGTATGTCTGGATCGGTTTCGGGATCAGGAATCTCGGCACATATGATATCATATATTTGATATAGTCGAATTCTTCCAACTAACCAAATGAGAATGTGTGCATGCAGGAAGCCTCTTTTTTGCCATTCGATTGAATACATCCAGCATCCAGTATTCCCAAAGACGCGTTGCTTAATAATGTAGTTCATCAGCGACCGGATTTTTTGCTTGAAGACACGTGCGGTGATGTCGTGCCGATAACTTGATGTTTGTCCAGGAAGCAGCATTTCAACAATTTCTATCCATTTTGGATTACACATAAAGGGATTAAATAGATCTGGCCGACCGTAGTGACGAACATATGACATTGCATCTTGCTCATATTTTTGCATATGACGCGGGCTACCTGTGTACGTCGCCGGTAAAATGGTCAATCGACCAAGATTAGCTGCATCTCCTTCGGTGCTTATTGCATCGCGTAAATGGATATACTCCTCTCAACGCAGTTTGGCTCAGTTCAACCTAATGAAAGTTAGGTGCTATGTTTCGATTTTGACTTACATATCGACGCAACGTTGCTGTTGCAATCGACGAAATCGCAGCAAATAGTTGTCAGCAGTNGTGTCAGCAGTTTGACGTATCATCAAACGATATGCGTAGTAATTCATCGAGCTAACCTTCTTGGTACATTGCTGACCTGTAATAAAAACAGTTAAATTTGTATCTTTGAAGAAAAGCTCATGTCCGTATTCCCTGAAGGGAGGGACAGAACCATGTGATTACTAAATTCCCTAAGCTATTTTTAGCATATTTAAAAGGGGTTAAGATAAATTATTTAANGGACAGAACCATGTGATTACTAAATTCCCTAAGCTATTTTTAGCATATTTAAAAGGGGTTAAGATAAATTATTTAAGATTGTTTGCCAGCCCTTTTTGAAATGAAATTATGGTATTAATACTCACCATTCAATGGATTTATCATCTTGATAATAAAGTGATATCCATCGTCTCCTTGCCAAAACATCCGCGGGTATTGCAACATGTCATATGAACGGTGTGTTTCATATTGTTTGCAGTTACCCAGTATCGCGACGTGTAAGCACAATATCGCGTGTTACAAAGTTTTCACCAACAATAAGGATTGCAACTTCATCTATTGTTGGAGCGTTAAATGTGCGTTCATGTGTTCCAGCTGGTCGTTTATCCGCTCTGATCACGACTTTGTAGCCATCATTTGGCATGCGCTCCAACACCGTCTTGAACAGCCTGACCAATCCATGATGTTCATGAAGTACTTGCTGCAAATCTTAAAGAATTGCTCTTTCCATTGCTGTGTTGATCTCTTGACGCCGATCAAGTTGTTCCTCCATATTGCCCATGAAGTATATCTGTAANCTCTTTCCATTGCTGTGTTGATCTCTTGACGCCGATCAAGTTGTTCCTCCATATTGCCCATGAAGTATATCTGTAAGAATTTATACTGTGTGTCTTCAAGAGGTTGCAATGATCCAATTCGATGGTGAATCTGGCCTTGAATCTGTAAAGTCGAAAGCGAAGTTAGTATAACTGATTTATAATCACAATGTTTTTTCCATGTTAGCATTCCTTATTTATTTTAGAGGCAATACTTGAACTTCAGTTAATGTCATGTAAAATTTGTCATCCATATAAAATGTATGAGAAAATTTATTTACGTTATAATTATTTTTTCCGTGAACTTCACGATGTTTAAAAAGCCTATATGTTATGCCGGGCTCAGACAAATCCAAAAAATCTAAAATTATTGAAATCGGTCCAGCCGTTCTCGATTTATAAATAGTGTAACTAACCCGACTTTGTTTTATATATATATNAAAATTATTGAAATCGGTCCAGCCGTTCTCGATTTATAAATAGTGTAACTAACCCGACTTTGTTTTATATATATAGATATTATCTAAAACCAAGTAAATATAAGTATGTTCGCAGTGTCAAATAATAAATGGTTCATGTGAATAATATTGTTTAACTACATGCGCACAAATACGATGACATGTATCTTTGGTGTCANTAAAATTATTGAAATCGGTCCAGCCGTTCTCGATTTATAAATAGTGTAACTAACCCGACTTTGTTTTATATATATATATATATTATCTAAAACCAAGTAAATATAAGTATGTTCGCAGTGTCAAATAATAAATGGTTCATGTGAATAATATTGTTTAACTACATGCGCACAAATACGATGACATGTATCTTTGGTGTCAATCTCTAAAACTGGTAGTACTTTGATTGCATGAGGCCAAGATAAACCCGAAAGTGTAAATTCAGCGGTGCCTCAAGATTTTGGAATTACTAATGAATGGTTAATAATTATTTCTGTTCCGCGTCTGGCTGCGCGGATCTTGGTAGTAATTGCGACCTCCCAGCCTTGCTGTGAATGTCCGCGAATGGACGCCCTCCGAAGTCAGCGGTGCGAGCTTGGTGGTTTTAGTCCAGGAGCCAGCTCTGAAAAGTAGTCGTAAAAGGCGGAGATTTTTTAAATATATAGGTTAATGGGACTTACTAGCCTGGATCCATTTCTGCTAGTCTGCCGCCTCAAAGTGGGTGGGTTAAGATATGGCAGACGTTTGAAAATGCGAAAATTCGTCAAAATTGCAAGTATATACGGAGAGCTGAAACTTGGATAGGAGGTACTACATGACACAAATATAACGAAAATTCATGTCTGTCACCCCGTACCCGGTGGGAAGTACTGGCAGACGACACTTGAAAATTTGTAATTTTTGTACAGAATTCTTAACTATTTACGGGCTTTGAAATTTGGGCAATGGAAACTACATGACATGGAGAGACAAATGAACATGGTCTGCTGGCACTAGTCAGGTAGAAAGAACTGGCAGACTGTACTCGTCAATTGGCACCGCGTTCCCCAAATGAATCTAACATTTTGTAATCGTCACCAAATCCTTTTTTTTTTTCAAACCCCCTCATAAAAACTATGTAACTTCATTACAACTTTATTCAACCTTACTTTACAACCTACATTTTTTCTTAAGGAATATCATAAGTGAGGGGGGGGGGTATTCTAAAGGAGCTGCTGTGGGAATCATTATACATCCATCAATATTTCGAATTCCTGTAGATATCTTCTAAAACCTCTTCCTGGTTCTACTTCCTACTCTCTCAGCAAGGGAACAGACTAATTGATGGGCAACGTGCCAAAAGGTGGATAACATCAGGAAATGGATAGTAAGAACTGAATTACTAATAAGACTTTAATTTTCTATTACACCGTACAATTTTAAGAATATAACCAAATGTTGACTCATTTATCATATATTATATCACAAATGTTTACTCTCAATGATAATAAAAAGTCCAAAACACAGTACTCTCTAATCTTCGTCGTACTCATCGCTGCTATCAGTCATTTCGTCATCTTCATCTTCTGGTACCTGTTCCTCGATGACAATGTCTTCCGACATTTCCGGAAAAGCAGAGCCCTCGTACCATTTGATGGCATAGGATGCATTCTCTTCGACCCATCCAAACTTATCAGCCTTTACGATAGGAGGATCTGGCAGTTGTAAATTGGACCACTTCAACATAACGTATTTTGCCCTCAGTACATGCTGGCGTAATGCCTTAATGCATGGAGGTAAATTTGTGTTGTCGATTACGTTTGGTGGGTTAAGAGGGTTTATGTTACAATTTCTTTTATAGGCGTCCATGAACTGGTGCAAGCGCAATTCATTGATATCTTGAAACCCATGGCGCCTGTATAATTGGCAGACTAACCTTTTAAAGGAACGAAATTCTGAAGTAGATAGTATTTGATTATTACTAAATGATGATAAAGTTTGCTTTGCGTCTTCTTGAGGTTGGACAATATTGAAATGTTTCTTTTTTTCAATGCGGAAGAATGCTNGACCACTTCAACATAACGTATTTTGCCCTCAGTACATGCTGGCGTAATGCCTTAATGCATGGAGGTAAATTTGTGCTGTCGATTACGTTTGGTGGGTTAAGAGGGTTTATGTTACAATTTCTTTTATAGGCGTCCATGAACAGGTGCAAGCGCAATTCATTGATATCTTGAAACCCATGGCGCCTGTATAATTGGCAGACTAACCTTTTAAAGGTACGAAATTCTGAAGTAGATAGTATTTGATTATTACTAAATGTTGATAAAGTTTGCTTTGCGTCTTCTTGAGGTTGGACAATATTGAAATGTTTCTTTTTTTCAATGCGGAAGAATGCTGATGTATAATCACTACCTGTAAGTGCGTGAAGGGAAGGAAGATCTCTGTACATATCAAGACCCAATGTGCCTACGATTTTTCTAATATCGATAAATCTGTGATCATATCTTGACAACGACCCAGTTTCAAGCCAAACTTTCACATTATCGTGAATATTCCGGCTGTTTCCATTAACAATAATTAACACATTTGTATCGCAAGTTCTTATGACAACATTCAAGTCAAATGGTATACCATCCTAGAGTCAGCGTCTATGTGCCCACATTTTAAACTTTGTTCTTCACGGACAGTAACTGCATACTCAGTCAAAGAATAAAAAAAGTAGCAGGTACCTTCTCTATTCACATAAAGTGCACCCTGCTTGAAAAATGCGGCATAATTTTCTGAGGCCTATTCGTTCACGAGATAATTTACCAGACTCTGCTTGAACTGGATGCTTCTTAAAGCTTTGATGAAATCTATTGGTCTTTTTTGGTCTGACTTGGATACATGTAGGCAATGCTGGAGCCACCAACGCTTCTTGAATCTCTTTCAAGGTCTTTCATGGACGGGGAAACAAACTGATCAAAAATAAGGTGAATGCAGGCATTTTCGATGCCTCCATACGTAGCAGAAAGGGTGTTACCCAACTGGTGCAATAAATAGAAACCGTCTATAATTGTTACATCAGTTGTAGTAGGTTCTTCATGCAAAGTAAGCCCTTCCAAATATTTCAGCAGCACACTTTTTTGGTTAATCAAAAGTGTTCGGTCGTGGTGCCCCAAGGAAAGCGGAACTGGTGTTAAAGGGAATCTCCACACAGACTGTAAATCGATGTTGTTTTTTAGGGAAACGGTAAGAAGACAACAAAATAAATTTCTCTGCATCTTCAAGGTTTCAGTCTTTTCATCTTTTTTGATTGTTAGTGTTGGGCAGTCAGCAACAAAGTTAAGAACCTGATTTTGCTGAACGGCCTTGTATAATCTTGAAAAATCGCCAGCGCATTCTGCTCTAAATTTCAAATGCAGCTCTCGCCCTCTGACTGGAACTTATTTCATGAACATGGAGACACTTTGACGTTTACTTCGGGTAATAATGGCCCGGACAGCTGACAGACAACCAATTTAATAGGTGTATTATTCAAAGAATAATAAACCAAAAGACCAAAAGAATTTTGAAATTTTGACTTCACCATCGAAAAGAGCAAGTCGAAAATAGGGTGGTGGAGGTACGTAAAAATCCCAATTTTTTACATTGCAAGTGATGCGTTTTTATTTCACACCGCAGTACCGGTTTCTGTTTGTAGAGTGGTGTTTATGCTTAGTTATTTAAAAAAGTAAGAAAGAAAACATCTGAAATACTTACCTTGAACAATAATGGAGCGTGATGTAATCAGTCCCATGCTCGGCGAAACTAACTCGTCGCAATTATAGAACTTGACTGAACTACAGCTTGCTACATCTTCAGCCTCTCCTCTCTCCCTACTACGTGGGGGGTCCCTAGTGGAATTTTCCTCACCAACTCACGACAGATAGAGAATACACCCTTTCCTTTTGCGCACACCGGTGGTCTTGGGGCTATTCTCTCTTAGTCCCATTAATCTCAATTTCATCACCAATGACGTCGGTAAAAATAGAATGTCAAACAAATCATTAAGTCTTAACTTTTGAAAATGTCAATTGAACACGAAGTTAGCCTTGTACAACAGCGAAAATTCCATCGACTAATTGAGCCAAGTAAGGGGGGGGAGGAGGGTTGAAGAGGTGCTCTTCGAAACTGGGGGAGTGGAAGATTTGAAGTTACAGCACTGTCCTAAATGATTCTGAACGGCATTCTCTTAACCAACTGCTGAATTTCAAGTTCCGTCAGCCAGTACTTCTCACTGGGCTACCGCCAGCAGACTAGGTTTATTTGTCTCTCCATGTCGATTAATTTCAATGGCTGAAATTTCAAAAGTCCGCATACAGTTTAATTTTCTTCACAAAAAGTACTCTTTTTCAAGTACCGTCTGCCAGTACTTCCCACCGGGTATGGGGTGGCAGACATGGCTTTTCGTTATATTCGTGTCATGTAATACCTCCTATTCAAGTTTCAGCTCTCCGTAAATACTTGCAATTTTTACCAATTTTCACAATTTCAAACGTCTGCCATATCTTAACCCACCCGCTTTGAGGCGGTAGACTAGCAGAAATGGATCCAGGCTAGTAAGTCCCATTAACTTCTATATTTAAAAAATGTCCGCCTTTTACGACCACTTTTCAGAGCTGGTTCCTGGACTATGTGGCCGGCCGGCCTCAGGGACCTTGTGACAAGTGCTGCCCCGATGTTCCGGATTTATTGATTGGGAGGACTATCTCTCCGGTCGGCGTAGCGACAATGGACGTCGCGCTGTAGTGGGCGCCCCGGCCGCCCACCACCCTGTGTCACCAGGGACATTCCGCTTCTGGTTTGCCCGGGTACCCGATACTGCTCGCACCAGCGCTGCGTGCAAGCGCGCGCATTTTATTTGCCCTCCTCCGCCCCCCTCTCACGTGACGTGGTGCCCTGTTCCCTCACGCTGTATTCACCGAGGTGCTCGCAGATTGCGCCGTCGTTCTAATTGGATGTGACATGCAGTATTATCGTTATTATTTGGAGGCAGCCGAAAGTTGAACAACTTTCCTACAGTAAACTTTTCACACAGCTAAATTACATCGTATAGCTTCCAATTTTTTCAATGAAATCACGAACTGCGCTCAACTATGTATAGAGCAGTGAAGTATATTATGTTATCTGACAATAACGCGAATTTTGCCACTCTTGATAATCGCGGAGGTGGATTTGTGACACAGACCAAAAGGTATCGGCTGCTTTGTATGTAAAGATGAATTTCAATTTTTTTGAACCTAAAAGCAGCAAGCTGTGGCACGCCGTAAGCAAATACACACTGTTACAATTTCTCTCTCAAATGTCAGTGTGCTAACCCAGGTTCATTAAGAGATGGACGTCTTCATTAAATAAAATAGTCAATTACAGTTTCCTAATAATATTAACAAAAACCATTAAAAAAAATTTCAACTCTCTGAATCCAAATTTTTACAATTAATTGATATCACTTGCTGTTAACAATTAATGAATTAAAATCAATGCAATTTAGAATTACCTCATGGAGTATCAATGAAATCAAATAATTAAAAATCAGTCCCAATAGACAGTNAAATCAATGCAATTTAGAATTACCTCATGGAGTATCAATGAAATCAAATAATTAAAAATCAGTCCCAATAGACAGTGCATCAGAACCTATTCAATTATTTTTATACATTATATGTTTACAATACGATCTGTATTATATGTTCATACAGTCCCACTTCAGTTAAGTCCATGTGCCACCAGTCTGCAATATTCTAGAGTTCTCTGAGCGCTTTCATATATAGTAGCCTTCACTCGTCGGGTTTCATGCTCTCTCGTACATTTATACCACGAAAACCTTGCCCGCCGTCGTCTCGCAATCTCCCGTCGTCGTCCGTCCCACTTGACTTGGCCCCTGCACTCTGCTAGATGGCCTTCGCCAAAGACTGCCGACAGTACAACTGTAACTTGTATTTGCAGGGTCGTAGGCCATCGCCCAGATATTGCTCTAAATCCCGCGTTGCGACGAGGGTCCTATTTCCGAAAATATTCTTGTATATCATCTACACTTGTCGGCTTCTCCAACAGGGGGAGGAGGAGAGCTGTGACGCCAGCCAGGTCTCATCGCTTTCAATCATTACCCGGCTGCATCGGAGGGGGGCGACGAGGCAGCGAGCGCGACTACCTGGGGCAGGGTCGAGGTGGGTCACCCCTCACAGAGCCGGACCATGCATAATGGAAGCTCGTTACCGGTGCGAACTACAGCGCGTAACACTGTCCCTTCCTTAAGTCTGTTCGTCCCGAATAGACTATCCAACTTCTCGACTTTCGTAGAGCACCAGTCGGTCAATGTGTCAAAATTTTGACTTTTCTTTCAAGGAGTCACTTCCTCGCTTCCAAATTTGGTAAGGGCTTTCCCAACATCATTGGCACTGAGATGCAATACCCCGAAGGTGTTTCTTTGNCCTCGCTTCCAAATTTGGTAAGGGCTTTCCCAACATCATTGGCACTGAGATGCAATACCCCGAAGGTGTTTCTTTGCAAACAGCCACACTAGCCAACCTTCCCTGAATACATCGTCTGCAACTCTCGGGCCACATAGCGTTATCCTCTTGATGTCACTAGACACTGGAATATGCTCGTATCCTGCCTCCTGGCTGCCTTCCTTCTCCCGAAGACCTATATGTGCAGCTTCGTCTGTAATCTGGACTTCTCTCGTTTCCTCGCTTGCGGGATAACTGCGCGGTAACTTCTTACGCGGTTTGACTTCAGTAATTTTGTTCTNACTTCTCTCGTTTCCTCGCTTGCGGGATAACTGCGCGGTAACTTCTTACGCGGTTTGACTTCAGTAATTTTGTTCTTCTTACCACCATATAGCGATCTTTCTTCGTTCCCCTTCAGATAGGATGTTACCAGTTGTTTTTATGGGACTGTGATTTGGATAGTAATTACTGTGGCTGTCAGTTCCAATTGTTCCTTGCAGTTGGCCCATGGCCGGTTTCACGATGACTAGATTCGGGTGGCACCCCTGGACACCAGGTTAGTAAGTGTCTCTCCTTTCCACAGTTCTAGCATTCTCGGCGCCTCCGTCGACGAAGGACAGGTGTCGCAGCCTCTATTGAATTCAAAAGTTCCCCTTCCGCCATCTCCAGTCTTCTTAACAAGTTCTCGGACGTACTCTCGTCTAGTTTCCGGGCCCTGCAGTTTCTCTGTGGGCACTGGATTCTCAAGTGTCTTGTCTGGCCACACTTCCAATATCCCTGATGCTTAGGTAGACAAAAATTGGGTTTCCTAGTATAGACTCTGGCATCAATGTCTTTCATTGTGGTCTCCAACTTCCTAAAGACGTCCAGGATACTATCTCCATCGTCGTCATTGCATGGGGTAGCTGCCTGTACTGCATGCTGGAAAATCAGCTCCTGCTTCGCTGATTCCACCTCCAATGCTCGGGCCAGGGCATCCTGCATGTTGTGTGGTGATGCCAGGCGTACAGTTCGGAGCACATACGCATCGGTAATAGCAAACACGAAAAAGTAGATTACGATGGCATTGCGTGCCTCCTCGGGGAATCCTTACAAACACAGTTGGGAGAGCCACATGATGTCATGCCACAGCTCATCTTGTGGTAACCCTGGTCGCTGGATGCTGCTTCACAGTTGGGCATGGTGGGCGTGTTGCAGGTATCGGTCACCGAACCGCAGCTGCAAGGCCGACACCAACGTGGAGTATTTCAGTCGATGTCGTTCTGGCAGCGACTGCAGCATGCTCCATGAAAGTCCCCTCAGTACAGCCGCCAGGCAGTATGCCGCTGCTCTTCCGTCCAGCCATTCAGGGTGGCAAANCTCCATGAAAGTCCCCTCAGTACAGCCGCCAGGCAGTATGCCGCTGCTCTTCCGTCCAGCCATTCAGGGTGGCAAAAATCTCGAACTGGTGCCTGTATTCCCGCCAAGGTGTCTTTCCATCGTATGGGGTGGACTTTATTGTGACGCCAATACCCACCCCTGACTGAGGCGTACAGTCGGTTCACGACCGGGAGAAACTTTTGAAAATCAACCTTTGAAAAAACACCCTAGCCGTTAGCTACATGCATATAACATTACAAACAGCNCTCCATGAAAGTCCCCTCAGTACAGCCGCCAGGCAGTATGCCGCTGCTCTTCCGTCCAGCCATTCAGGGTGGCAACAATCTCGAACTGGTGTCTGTATTCCCGCCAAGGTGTCTTTCCATCGTATGGGGTGGACTTTATTGTGACGCCAATACCCACCCCTGACTGAGGCGTACAGTCGGTTCACGACCGGGAGAAAATTTTGAAAATCAACCTTTGAAAAAACACCCTAGCCGTTAGCTACATGCATATAACATTACAAACAGCGGCGAGCGCGGATACAGTTATGCCGTTAGGTTGCCAGCACAAAGAGAGGAAATAGTTCCAAAGTTTTAACGTAATTGTATATTTATCGCTTACAAATGGGCTTTGAAAAGACTTGTGTCTTATTATGCCAATTATTAATGACGTGATGCTAACGTACTTTGATTTCAATGTTTCTTGCGTAGTCACATGATCCCGCTCAAGGTTAAAGTAGAGCGGCCATTTGTTTACAAACCTTCGTTCCGTGTGATGTTGACTGGCTGTGGTTGACACACGTGCCAGAGAATTTCTGCGATTATCTTGTTTAACCTATAATAATTCATTTGTCGGTTGTTTTTTTTTTTTTTTTTTTTACTAATATCTGCTCTTTGTTATTTTTCGTTGTATTTTTGTTTCTGAAAACTTTATAAGAGATTACTCGTAGTGCGTTCCTACGTGTTTAATATTTTTTAAATTTATTTCAGGTTTGCTTAAAATTTTATTTACCGTATTTTACGTTGTATGTTGCGGTAGTTTTTGAGTGCAGTCATGAGTTCTAGCAAGGTGAAGAATAGAGAAGTAACCAATCTTCAACGCCAACAGAACATCATTAACCTCACCGAATCGCTGTATTCCCTAATTAGGCGAGGGGAAATGAAACCGTGCAACATCGCGGAAAGAGCGGCAGAAATGTTGAAACTCTCCAGATCCACAGTGCTAACGTATGTTAAAATATATATAGTATTAACCATTGCGTTTGCAAATTGTGTGTGTTAAGGTCAATTATGTTGGCCTACGAAATGTGTTTACAAGAATATAAAGAAAATTTATTAATAACTTGATAACATCGCCGAACGTTGTCTACGTGTCTTTTTAACCTTTTATTTAGGTAATTATTAAGTTTAGGGGCTTTTATGTAAAAATTAAAATAATCCACTCTACTAATGATGCAGAACACGAATATACGAGGGGCATTAACGTCCGACTAATTTCGTAACATGTGCCCACCTAACCTAACTGAACCTAACCTCACGATGGGTGAATCACTATTTTACATTTCTAAACTAACCTAGGATTTTTGGATTTTACACTAACCTAGGATTGTAGGGTTATATAGACTCAAATGTGAGTGTATGAATCACCTAACCAAAAGGTGGTATTACAATGTGTAATTAAAAATAAAAACTACTTTGTGTTGGAATTTGTGTACGCCTGTAAAGGATTCTTCATGAACAACCCAATATATAGAGTGGACATTTATTATAAATACAACCGACAATGGTAAGGAAAATTGCCTCTATAGCGATTTTGTTATAGCCAATTAATTTTATATAGGTTATGGAGAGATGGTGCATTTTAAGATGCTGAAGAAACTTCTTGTTTTGTATTTAGAAGTTACATTGCAGCATTAATTGCCATTGTTATAAATCACTAAGTAGATTACAGTCGATATAACTGGAACTTCCCCTACTATTAAACATATCTGTATCACTTCACTAAACACGAGAGGACATCGTGATCGATGAAATTGCAGTCATAATCTTTTAAGAAAACAATTGTGTATTAATGCATTTCCCCAACACCGTTGTTCTACAGCCATTGTCTTTTAGTTATTGTAAATTATCAGTGTTGTATCGTGTGGTGATTTCAGCTGGAGAAGTTCCCCAACAGTAGCTGGAGGAAGGATGCCATCATCAATTGGCTGCAGGAGCACAACATTCCGTTTGCTGTATCCTTTTTTTTGAAAAATCTTTTTGTGTAGTGTTAAATTGTAGGGTAATGTTGTTGAGCATTGCTTTATAGCATTATATGTAAAGTAGCAGTCTACATCAGAGAGCAGCTATTGAAGTATGTAATTTTTTTGAATAATTGGTTTCTAATTTTTGGAGTGGAAATGGATGTATTCATTTTTTTTTTATAGTTGCTGCTGTGTTGAGTTGTTTATGTACTTTTTTGTTTTGATCTATGGTAATTCTGTAGCAAAATGAATCACTGCAATCCATAAGTTATTACCTATACTTCTAACTAACTATTAAATAAATAAATAGTATTTATAAGTACTGTGGCTTATGCCTAGGGTTGCTACCCGTACTTTATAATAAAGTATTGTACTCTATTTCGGTTAAACGTATTTTATACTTTATGAGGACAATAAAGTACGTGAAAATACTTTATTTTACCTATTTCTATGTTTGAAGGTTTTATTTAATTGTTTACGAAAAAAAATAAAAAGGTAAAGCGAATATTGCGTGGAACAGAACGCATCGCGTCGATAAAATTAAATGCAAAGCAGCACTGTCGCTTTTGAACGTAACCTAAAATGTCAATGTCAAATAACATTATCATGTCAACTTGTCCACTTGTGTGTGTAACTTGTGTTGCTGTTGGTTTTGGAAAATTTCGAAGTTCAAATTATTGTTTTCCGTTTTTGCTTGGTGTGTAGTGTTGTACGTATAAATTGTGTGTGATAATTCTTCAGTTATGGATGCAGATAACTGTATATCTCTAAGTACACCTAAAAAACGATTACTGGAATCGGATCATACAAAGCAAACAAAACGAAGGCAAAAGTACAAAAGCCTGTGGGAAAAATGAATTATTTATATATTTAAATATGATCATAGATTGTAAAGACGCCGTGAAAACGTTCTTTGAAAATAAATATTTGTTAGATGTTGCCAGAAGCAACAAAAAATATATATGGAAAAAAATAGTAGGTTAAATATATAATACTCTATTTTAAGATGTTGTACTTTTTTTTTTACCTTAGAAAGGAAATGTACTCTATTTGCTTGAAAAAANTAAGATGTTGTACTTTTTTTTTTACCTTAGAAAGGAAATGTACTCTATTTGCTTGAAAAAAGGTGGCAACCCTACTTATGCCTTAAGGATGTTTTAACTTAATGCAAACTGGAGATGTTAGGATACACCATTGTCAGCTTCTTTACTTATTGTAAACAACAGTTCTCTCTAATATTCTGTTTACTGGAGTCACATTTTTTAGTTAAGTTTAATTGGTTATAGGATTTCTTTCCAAAATCTGTGACATACTTATTTTGTTCCTCCTCTAAGCATTTACTTAGCAGCATGTTTCAATTTAATTGTTTAAATATTAGACATTAGTGAAACCAATGGCTATTCGTATTAGTTTTAAGTTAGATTTTTGTTTGGAAAAATATTTTAAGATAGCAACAGAGGTTAACAGCATTAAATACGGGCCCGGAGCCCAACTAAACTATAAACACAGCAGCCTACCGCCGGCTGAATTATTTGAACAAAATCTGTCGGGTTGCATTTTTGTTGTAAACCCACTATAAGAGTTAGGGGAACTTCGGTTCCTGACCTCGTGACAGCACGGCCATCCGGGGGCTTATGAGAGATTGGCGGTGCCATGTTTATGTTGTTGGATCGACTCCTTGAATGTTGACACATGTCAATGCAAAGTATTGTGCTACATCTATAATATGTAATCAAAGTGAAAGTTTGTCTCCCCCACCCAACCCCCCAGTCAAAATCCAACCTACACACACACACACATACACACGAAACATCAAATTTTTAATACTCGCATTTTTGGGTTTATAGAAGAAATGTTTTTCGCTTGCATTGCATATTCTTTTGTGTGAAATTCTCAAAACTAAAAACTTTACGCTTGTGGAATATCTATTAATAATATATACATGACTTTTATAATGGGTACGTGTATGTAGGAACACATGTACACACACAGTGGAATGTAAACATTGGCATGTGACTGCCACATGGCAATGTTTGTTTACCTTTGGCTGAAGGATACGAAAGGGGCTTGAAAGTAGACCTTTAGCAGGGCTTCAAGAAAGTCTCTTCCAGTCGTGAACCGACTATACCCACACTGCAAAACTGCTGGGCTTCTCCNACCCCACCCAACCCCCTAGTCAAAATCCAACCTACACACACACACATACACACGAAACATCAAATTTTTAATACTCGCATTTTTGGGTTTATAGAAGAAATGTTTTTCGCTTGCATTGCATATTCTTTTGTGTGAAATTCTCAAAACTAAAAACTTTACGCTTGTGGAATATCTATTAATATTATATACATGACTTTTATAATGGGTACGTGTATGTAGGAACACATGTACACACACAGTGGAATGTAAACATTGCCATGTGACTGCCACATGGCAATGTTTGTTTACCTTTGGCTGAAGGATACGAAAGGGGCTTGAAAGTAGATCTTTAGCAGGGCTTCAAGAAAGTCTCTTCCAGTCGTGAACCGACTATACCCACACTGCAAAACTGCTGGGCTTCTCNCTTTAGCAGGGCTTCAAGAAAGTCTCTTCCAGTCGTGAACCGACTATACCCACACTGCAAAACTGCTGGGCTTCTCCTGAGATGGCTGTATTGGCGGTGACCACTACCTTCTCCTCGCTGTCCACATTCGACGTCTCAGTGGGGGTCGATCTCTGCTCCTCCTCAGCCTCTTCATGTCTTCTCACCTGCTCCTGCAAGAATTCCTGCCATTCCTTCTTGAGGGCGCTTACTTCCTGTTTTATTTCCTGCTCAACACTGTCCATCCTTTAATTCATACTATCCCTCACAGTGTCAATTTTACTGTCCACATAGTCTATTTTATTGTTCACAAATTCGCTTACACCTTCTGTCTTCCGGTCTACATTTTCGTTCACACTGTCTATATTTCTATCCGCATTTCAGTTCAAACTGTACATTTTTGTATCCCCATTTTCATTCACATTGTCTATTTTTCTATCGACAAGTTCACTAACACTAATAATTTGGCTATTTAAAGAACCACTAACACTATCTCTTTTACTATTTACATTTTCAGTAACACTAATTATTTGACTATTTAAATTTTCATCATCACTACTAATCTGGCTATTTAGAGATTCCTTGACACTATTTATTTGGCTACTTAGCCCTTCGATTAAAGAGCGAAGCGCTTTAATGTCTGCTGACATTTTCCTTGTTACTTTTTTAATAAATTAAGTTGAATCTTATGTATTTTTGGGTGCTGAAACCGAATCTGGCATCTGTTTTTTTTTTTNACTTTTTTAATAAATTAAGTTGAATCTTATGTATTTTTGGGTGCTGAAACCGAATCTGGCATCTGTTTTTTTTTTTGTATCACCCACAGTTCTCTCACAATATGTATTTGTATTTAAAAATGCTATGTATGCGATTGTATTANTTTGTATCACCCACAGTTCTCTCACAATATGTATTTGTATTTAAAAATGCTATGTATGCGATTGTATTAAAAAAATTTATTGCATACATTTAAAGTGTTTATTTATTGGTATTCCCTTTCTCTCTTCTCTTTGAAGCTCCTTGTGTAGCTTTTTCTCTGATGTGATGCATTTTATTGTTCTCGGTTAAGTGACCAGAAGTAACCACCCATTATGCTGACATTCCACCGTCTGGTAACGTTTCTCCATCACTTTGATGTCCTGGTGACACCACTCCCTCTTCTCTTCTCTCACATCACCCAAGTTGTCAGGGAAAAATTCAAGATGGTTGTGTAAGAAGTGGACTTTAAGGCTCATCATGCATCCCAGATTTTTGAACTTATCTATCATATAAGCTACGATAAGCTCATAGTTTGGGTCTTTAACAATGCCCAAAACTTAGTCACAGCTTGCTTAAATGATATCCAAGCCTCCTTTTCCTCTGTAGTCATTTTTGTTTCAAAGTTAGAATCGAACATTATTTTACGAATGTCAGGTCCAACAAAACCCCCTTTTTTCAGTTTGGCTCCTGATAAATGAGGACATTTTTCTCATAAATACTTCAAATATTCATTATCTATAGGCAAGGCTTTTACAAACTGTTTCATTAAACATAATTTAATGTGAAGAGGTGGTAGAAGAATTTTTTTTGGATCTATTAAAGTTTTATGCAAAATGTTCTCCTTTCCAGGTGTTACGGTTTTTCTTGCAGGCCAATGTTTTGTGTGCCAGTGTCAATCCCTGGCTCTGCTGTCCCACTCTCAATTAAAACATGGAAATTTAGTAGTAGACAATTACTTTCTTATTTTTGGAGTTACATCCAGTAACATAAATGCTACAAAATAACAATCCTCTGAGTAATTTTTTCGTTCTCTCCATTTCATGGGTACTGCAAATATAAAAGCTGTATTTTCTTTTTTTGAACATTTTCTAAGGTCTTCAACACAAACATAGCGTACCTTGTATGGAGCCCAAGATTTTTCTTAATCACCGAGTTTTATTCCAAAATATACCAAGTACACTTTTTTTAACAAACTCTGTAATGTTTCTTTGATGTTTTTTAATTATAAACTCACCACATATATAACAAAAACTGTTAGGAAAATCTTTACAATCATGGTTAGCCATACTTAGAGCACGTGGCCAAAAAGCTAAAAAGTGAGGTTGTGTTGACTGAAAGAAAACAAACAGTCGTGCTGCCAACCTAATTTCAATTAGATTTACTGTATGTTTTAGTATATTAATAATGTATATCAAATATATAAAAATTGTATATAAATGTACACAAAAAATACATATATAAAGTATATAAAATGAACAGATATTAGATAAAAAATGAATTCCTCACATTTCGTATATTCAAATGTGAAAAAATGGTGGGTGTTATGACTTTTTTTATAATTATTTTCTGATTCAGCATACCAAAAAACATAAAAATTCGGCAAAATAATTTAAAAAGTTTTTTTTTTATTGTTGACCTGTGATATTATTAAAAATTTAATTTTATTTGCAAATTTTGACTTACTAGTTAATATCNTTTTTTTTTATTGTTGACCTGTGATATTATTAAAAATTTAATTTTATTTGCAAATTTTGACTTACTAGTTAATATCCTATTAAATAAAAGAGTTAATTATAGTTTCTTAATTTTATTTACAAAAAGTAAAAAACAAAATTCTCTACCCGAATTCTTACAATAAATTGATATCACTTGCTGTTTACAATTAATGAATTCAATCAATACAATTTACAATTATCTCAAGGAAACTACAGTAATGAAATAATTAAAAATATGTCCCAATAGACAGTGTATCAAAACCTATTAAATAATTGTATGGATGATGTCCATATTAACAGTTCCAATATATACAATAAAATCCGTTTTCCATTTTCATTCAGTCCCACCTCAGTTTAATCCATGTCCTATCAGACCACAATGTCCTAGAGTTCTCTGTGCGCCCTCACACACAGTAGCCTTCTCTCCTCGGGTTTCACACCTCGTCCATTCACACCACGAAAACCTCGTTGCTATCNGCCCTCACACACAGTAGCCTTCTCTCCTCGGGTTTCACACCTCGTCCATTCACACCACGAAAACCTCGTTGCTATATCCCGTCATCGTCCGTCATTACCGCACTTGACGTCGCCCCCGCACTCAGCCATATGGCCTTCACCAAAGACTGCCAACAGTCCAACTGTGGCTTGTATTGATAGGTCCATAGNCCCCCGCACTCAGCCATATGGCCTTCACCAAAGACTGCCAACAGTCCAACTGTGGCTTGTATTGATAGGTCCATAGGCCATCACCCAGAAATGTCTGTAAATCCCGCGTTGCGCTGAGGGTCCTAACTCCCAGAATATTCTTGTGCTTCCTNGGCCATCACCCAGAAATGTCTGTAAATCCCGCGTTGCGCTGAGGGTCCTAACTCCCAGAATATTCTTGTGCTTCCCATACACTTGTTGGCTTCTCCAGCAGGGGGAAACAGCGANAGGGTCCTAACTCCCAGAATATTCTTGTGCTTCCTATACACTTGTTGGCTTCTCCAGCAGGGGGAAACAGCAAGTGCGTCTGCCTGGGGGAGGGGAGGGTCGATGTGGGTCACCTCCCACAGAGCTAGGACCACGCATAAAACGAGCTCGCGGCCGGTGCGAGCTACAGCTAGTAACAATACATACTTAATCAACAGAGACACTATGATCACACTCAAGACGAATTTAAAAAAAATTGCTATAATATATTACTCCACAAACAACTTTACACCATGTTGAATGTTTTAAATATTGCAGTTCAGTTAAAGATACTCACACAAGTGCAAAAAAATCACATAAACATATTGACATGTAACGCATTTTGGAGTAGAAGCCTCGTTGACCCCCTTTGCGAGCGAAAATCAGTTGACACATGTCACGAGGCACGTGGACAGCCAGAATGGATCGCAGTTACACGTGTCAAGGTTGTGCCGAGTAAGAGCTGGCATATCGCCGAAGCACCCGGAAGGCACTACGTAAATACGTAGGAAAGCGGGAGAAATCGCAGAGCCAAGCAAGAGCACCTCTAGCTTCACGCCTCAGAAAACGGCTGACCAATTGAAAGTGGAGCCATGAATACTCCTCACCCCTACCACCCTTTTAGCCAAACTGCGGAAGAATAAGCTGACATGGTAAATTCAATGGTCAAGATCACCACTTCCCCCCCCCGAACCTTCACGAACATGTGGTAGAAGGGCTTTGTACTGCAGGCAACAACCTCTCCCCCCTCCCCAACAAGAGAGACACGTGCCGACACTTAGGGAGAGAGACTAGAGCGAATATAAGCCAATTTACGTGAGAAAATGGGTGCNCTCCCCCCTCCCCAACAAGAGAGACACGTGCCGACACTTAGGGAGAGAGACTAGAGCGAATATAAGCCAATTTACGAGAGAAGATGGGTTCAGTTCATTATCACCGCGCCAACAGAAGCAGTTGTGTCAAAAAATTGCGAGAGGACGTCAGACTGAACCCAGAAGAGCAGTCCAGGGGAGACGTCACCAAACGCGGGCCATTTCCAAGGCCACCCACATCGCCAGATCTCATCCACAGCCGACAACATACCAGCACCACCAGCAGAGTTAAGTATCAAGTCACCATCCAAAGAAGCACACCCCCCCCTCTTACTCGACATCGCCCACAGTTAATCCAAGTTAGCCAAAATAGAGTACCACACCTCGGAAGTGTTTCTGTATGTTTTTTTTAAACTCGAGACAATATATCCATCCAGTAAAGTGAAACCTTAAAAGACTACCTTATTGATTTACCCTCAACCTTTAAGGCACCTTTTAGTCTGTACCTGGAGGAATTAACTCCGACCCTATGAACCACCCTGTATGCCACAGGTGGGGAATAACGTCAATATATATACAATAAATGTGTATTAATTAATGTATACATTGAAGTGTAAAATTAGATCATTAATAACAATATTATATACAAAAATAAACAGTGTCTAAGTGTACATTTCAAAACAACAAAATGTTATTATTTATGATATACTAAAAATATTCAGAAACATTACTTTGAACCGAAATCCTATCTTCAGTTTTGGATGTTCGTGTCTTTAAATCTAGGATGGCGTTCATACGAAGCTAGATTTTACAACAGCGATGTTATATTTTGTTTGCTTAAGTATATAATTAATATAATTAATGTTTCATTTCTCGGACAGGTCATATTTATAGCTCTTCTTCAAAACATCTTTGTCTAGAGCACTATTCGCTTTTCTTTGTATGTAGGTCCTATAATAAATTTATATCGTTCATTATAAAAGCCTCCGTTTTATTTAATACCCATGTCATTTAAAAAAAACTTTTCTTTTATTACATGCATAAAATTAATTTAGACTAAACATTTGAAAAAAAATTTTATGGCTGCCATAAAATAAATTTTAGTGGTCACAAAAGTAAAGAGGTGATAAAAAAAATGTTTGGTTTATTCCATTATGGTTAATTCCAACTTTTCTGAAGCTCTCCTAAATTTATACTTTCAGGATNAAAAAAATGTTTGGTTTATTCCATTATGGTTAATTCCAACTTTTCTGAAGCTCTCCTAAATTTATACTTTCAGGATATTCCTCCGCTTCATACAAATTAATCTTAAACGAGTTTATAAAATTACGCTAATGGGACAACGCAGGGCATTCGTGAGCACTCACTGTAATAATATTTTGCATAATAACTATTCTTACTAGGCATTACCAACACACCTATTTTCTCCATGTTTTTATTCATATTTATTATAAAGAAAATATAATAATTTATAAATAAATTATACGTAACCGTAAATTCAACTAAAAATAAGGCAATCTTATTTTAACAGAAAAAAGAAATGCTTGTGATACATGAAATATTTAAGAAAGTTCTAAACACGTCATATTTGGAGTAATTTTTCTAAGATTTGATTCAAAAAGTGTGAAGAAAACGTCAATAGATTACCCAATGAATATATCAACAAAACTTTTTGTGGCCGCCACAAAGTATTTTTTTAGTGTGCAATAATCATAAATTTAATAATATGTTAGTTAATAAAATGTTACAGTGACAACATTTTTAGAGTAGGTCGTTTATTTTAGTTTCAATATTTAAGTTCCTGTTATCTTCTATACTACATTTCCGTACTGGCCAAAAATTTTAAAATTAGTTTTCCTCACATGAACTGGGAAATTCATGACACTTATTGTTGTGCAGACTCGTAAACGAGAAAATATCATACCCACTACATTATCAAAATAAGAAACCATAAAAACGAGTCATGGATATCTTAACTAAATAACGGTNAAAATATCATACCCACTACATTATCAAAATAAGAAACCATAAAAACGAGTCATGGATATCTTAACTAAATAACGGTGGGATAAAAAGTGGAAAAACAAACTATTTAACCAATAGAATTTTGATTCTCTTTCTTTACCTCTTTCATTACGGTCGGTGTGCCAAGCCATTAAGATTTTTTTCCCCGCAAAATATATACGTAGTAAAATTAAAGTCAACACTAAAAAAATTCATTATTACTAACCTCTTTTAATGTGTAACATACATTAATATGTATTTCTAACATTGAAATCTATCATTTAATAAGTTTTCAGTGACTCATGAGCGTAAATTAATGTCTTTATTTACGGAATAAAATTATCTGAACATTGCTCAATAACCATGCGTACATGTGTGTGTGTATATGTATATATACAGGATGATTCTAAAATCATGGGACAAACATTGAGGGGTGGTAGAGCTCACTAAAACAAACAATAATTGTATAGGAATATAAGGGCGTAAGTGACGGGTTGAGGCTCAAACACAAAAATAACAAATGAAATGCAGCATTGTTTATTTACAACGTCGCCGCTAAATGACTGTTTACAACAATGTTTATAGTAATTGCTCGAAATTGTTACCACCGACAGTAATGCAAGCTTGGTAGGGTCGGTGGAGTGATTGGCGAACCGATTCAAATACGACGGGTATTTCACGCACGGCATCATTGTCAGCCAATCACGCCATATGTAGAGGTCGCCAAGCATGCGTGATTGTTGGTGGATGCATTTGAAGCAAGTGTTTTAACATTTTCTGTACCTAATCACTCGTTAAGTATGTTTCTAATGGACATTTTATGTTTCTGTTAATGTGTTATGTTTTTGTTTTTGTGCCTCAACGCGTCACTTCCGCCCATATATTCCTATACAATAATTGTTTGCTTTAGTGAGCTCTACTACCCCTCAATGTTTGTCCCATGATTTTATAATCATCCCGTATAGGGACCAGTCCTTAACGATCGTCAAAATCCGTATTTCTCTTTTTCCGGCACAAGGTACACAGACTATTGAAATGTGATAGCGTCATGTCCGTATTGACGTGATCTTCGTAAACATGCCGCAAATTCATATCAGCCATGCGAAACAGCACCAACATATTTGCATTGTCGCGGAGCAGCTGTTTGGGCATGCGCGAACAAGTCTGGCCGAGGTACAAGCAGTGCGCCTTCGCGTGCCTTCCCATGCTAACGTACTGTTGAATACAAGTTTGTTTTTCGGTGGCGATGTCATCGAAAACAAATATCGAGTTTTCCAATGCTCCACTCGGTGGCACGACTGCATCATTATCGTTGCAAGGTAAATATGTAACTCAAGAGATCCATGGCCTGCAGTACTCGTTCCAGTCGTTGGTATTTCAGAAGCTGGAGCGATTTTGAATATAGGTCGTTCTCTTCTTCCAGCAGGTTCAGTAGGGCGCATGTTTTCTCGCAATTTGATGGTCCCGCGATGAAGCACCTCGCTGTATTCGGAATAGGCTTCCAAGTCGTGATTCGTGGGAGGTATCTTCATCTTCACCATGAATGCGTATGGGTAGAGTAACAGCTTGTTTGATAATACGTACATTACCACTACATTTTGGTGTTGCAGTTGTGGAGCATGTGGAGCGATTGTTGAGTATGAGGAGCAGGTGGAGCTACTGTGGAGCATGTAGAGCGATTTTAGAGCGATTGTGCAGCATGTGAAGCATGTGGAGAGATTGTGGAGCAGGTGGAGCAATTGTGCAGCATGCCAAGCGTGAAGGAGATTGCACAAAATCAGTGGTGCAAGTTTTAGAATGGCTCTTTAAAGCACCCATCCGAGTAAACTGCCTCTGGCAGATTTTGCATTCAAAAGTCACGTCACTGTAAATTCCGCAAAGCTGTCAATGCTTTACCGCGGAAGTGACAAAATCAGATTCATCATCGGCATTTTACATCCGTACTGTTCCAAGTCTAAAATGAAACTGAAACAAAGCAAGTATATAAGGAGCGTATTTATACTCTTCTCGCTCAGTTGGCCGCGATGCCTCGAAGAGGTAAGACCATAGCTAGAAGCGGGATCGTCGATACGCTGATCGACAATCTATCGTCCGAGCTGAACATTCCCGGATAAAAATTATGCGGGCCGGGAACGCAGATAGCTAAAAGGTTGTCACGTGGTGCCACAGGCATCAATGCATTGGACGAGACGTGCAAGCAGCACGAAATAGCTTACTCCCATCACAAGGATCTTGAAACCCAACACCAGGCAGACAAGATACTTGCACAGAAGGCCGACGAAATAAGAAAATATTCAGACACCCGACTCTGTGAAAAAATTGTTCGCGTGGGGTGTATCCAATGTAATGAAAGGTAAGGTGAAGATGGGAATAGGTGACAAGAGCTAGAGAAAGGAACAGGTTAAAATGGTAACAGGTACAGAGAGCAGGAGAAAGGCACAAGTAAAACGAAAAGCAGTGAAAAAAGGAAGAAAAGCATGCAAGGCCTAGAAAAATTCTACCGGTGAATTTTTCCCATTGCTTTGCCTGCACTTGGGACCCTCGGGGGCCTAATTGGAGCCACGAGTGGTATCGTCCGAGCCGTCAACACAGTATCGAACGAACGGAAGCAGTTGTCCGAGGCACAAAGAGACAATGCAGATATGGAAGCTATCGCCATGGGTAAAAAAAAACGGCCAAGGCCTCTACCTAAGGCCATACCTGTAGGAGGCGGAAGTGTGCAAAAGCGACACAGCAGGAAGAGGCGTTACCGAAATGACAGCTCACTAACGTCGATTTGGAACTGTATGCACACAAATTAAATACCGCATTTCTGGGGAGTGTTTATGATAGATGATTTGCCCCCTAAACCTGGACCCGGTGCCCACTGAGTAGCTTACGTAAAATGGGGTAAACATGCAGACTATTATGAGNAGCATGCTCAAAATTATATAACTTCGATATTATTATAATTACGATAGGTGTGCCAAGTTTGTTTTATAAGAGGGTAAACACGGGGACACAAACACAGACACGTAAAAAAGAAAGATGTTTCGTAAGCGTGTCAATTTTTCGAAAAGTCTGCTAAAACCTGCATTTGTACGAGGCCTTGTATACTCCCGGGCATCAGCCATAATATAATTCTAATTGAAAAGAGCCCAAAAATATACGATTGAGGAAAATATGGTACACTGAGAAAACTCATCGTCAACGACTACTACGCTTTTCCCAATGATAAAATGTGACTTAATTGATCTGGAATTGAACCCATAAGGCAGCGGTGCAGGATGATCGTACCACAAAGAAGAAAATAACACAGACAGGAAAAGGCATGGTGGTTCCTTTTGATGCTGACGTACCCATCTGATTGGCTGTGCGAGGCTCCAGAAAAGGGCCTTGGATCTGATTGGCTGCTGCATGCTGCGAAATGTTTCTTACTGACTGGGCTGCCGGCTGTCCCTAGGATAAGAGAGAAATCCAAGTGAGAAAATAATGTTAAGAAGACTAAAACGCGACGTGAGAGTCCATTTTCGCTGCACGAAGGGGTGATATTGTTCAGTTGAGCAGTGACAGCGGCCGAGTGCGTATGGCCAAGAGCTGCTATGCGTGTGAATATCACCTGTCAAAAAAAAACGTAATTGGTGTCGATGGCATTGAACAGCACAGTTGTAGAGAGCAATGTTAGCAGTTTGGTGTGCATAACGTCAGCAGTGTCACGTGGTTTCCCTCCCTCCAGCAGCGAGCGTTCAGAAGAGCCGTCCCCGACACAACCTCCCTTCTGTTCACTCCCTCAAATTTTCGGGCCTGCGCTTCGAGTATGCGACGTCGTTATGTGTGTGTGCTGTCCGGACGCTTGACAAGTTTTCTGGACTTTTAGATTTTTGGTATTTTCTTATTGTTGATGTTTTCTGCTGTCGTGATTGTTCAGGATATACTCATTGTTTTTCGAGATGTATTGCATATCTGAGTAAACAAGTTTCATTCCTAAGGCCAGGTGCATTTTGCGCCACATTATATTACATTAGATTAGTGAGAGAGGGAACTTTACACTGTCAGGCGCTGATTGGCAAACGGTGCTCCAACATGTTGCTGGTTAGTGGCGCCATTTTGCTGTCGTGTTGCGGTTGTAGTTCGCTTTGTAAGAGGGAGTTTAACCTCTGTATTCTTAAGTACTCTATAGCTGTACTAACCACCCGGCCACCAGGTGCTCTGTGCGCGCTGTGAAAGTTGATAGCTTTCATGTCTCATGTCGGTTCGGACGGACGACCGGCTCTGATCAGCAGCTACGAGCAGAGAGCATATAATAGCAAGAGTGCTCCTGCCGTTGCTATATTAACTTTCCTCGTGACGGCGCGCCCATGTTTTGAGGCGCCTAACATTTATCACGCGTGATTAACCTCGTCTCGTGATGGAAAATTAAACTTCATAGAGTCTGCCTCCGGGAAAAGTGGAGTTTCATTTATTTTTTTTTTCACGGCGGTATCTCTTCATTAGAGCGCCCGCTTTGTGCACATCCCCCTGTCACGGCGTGGAACATGCGACCAATAATAATAATTGCGAAATGGTTGACGAACAATATTACAACAATCAGCTGGCGTGCGGCAACAATTTTACAGCGGAGCGAGTAACTCGTGCTTGTAGTACTGAGTACTGCCAAGTGTGGCTGTAGGCTTCAAGAGATAGTTATTGTATGCGCTGTTCACAATTAACTGACCAATTTCGGAAGCCATACTTTTGATCTACTTGCCTTCTCATTCTATATCCGTCAGCTCTATGTAGAATTAACAATGTCATTAACCCGATCCACTTTATTTTGCGTTATAAACTGAAAACCTAGAATTTTAAGGCTGTAAAAGAGTTAATAATATTAAAAATGGTGCTCTTATGATGGGTATAATATAAGAAACATTGATTTCCAGTGGCCTTGCATTTAAATATTACATTCGCAATACAGCGGCAACAGTCTTAGAACTGTTTTTTTAGCACGCTGCCAATTTAATTGGGAACCTGCTTAAAAGAGTGTACTGTAACATATGTGTATTTATGATCGACGTTTTATTTTCAAAGGTTCATTTTCAAAAGTGCCCACTTTACTGTGAACAGACTTTATCTGTCTGCCATAGTACTTATTAATTGCTAAATGTGGTAGGAATAGGTTGACTGTTTCCTGAGATGTACATAAAACTTTATTTATGTTGATTTTCTAAAAACAATTGTGAAGAAAAGAGGTTATATAATTGCATATTTAATACTTGTAATAAGTTTGGTCTATTAAATTGTGATATTTCATGGATATCCAGAAAATTATATTGATAGTGTTAAGAATAACATCTTAAGCTACCTCATCTGACATAACCTAATTTAACCTAACCAAAGTAAGTGAAGTCAGTTATGTTCAGTCTATCAAGAGAGCGTTCGTGTAACCAGAAAAGTTATCTATGTTTGCTTTCACCTGTCTTCTGCGCAACACAAAAATTTCTAAGAATCACGAGGGATATTTAGTGCCACATCAGTGCTCCTAATTTTACAGTTTTAATAGCGCATTTCAATAAATAACGCAGCCAAAGATTTATTATTATATATATATATATATGTGTGTGTGTCCATAACAATTTCTTTTTAAGCATCACAATAATAGTGGAATAATTCCATTCCCAATTCCACTTCGTGTGAATTAAATGTCTTGCAGACAGTCACTTAAAAATCTATTTGTGTATCTGTACAGTCCACCTACGTGATTTTGTAGGTAGTGTTGTTGCCTTTGAACTGGAGAACCGGGTTGTAATCCTAGTTCATTTCTTGTGTTTTTCCTTATTGGTGGTAGGATAATCATGGGGATGACTCATTCTCGCGAGATCAATCTAGAGCTACATGAAGTAAATAGCCGATGGTCCAGTTAGATTCCCCATGCTACTTGNGGGGGGGGGGTCGCGTTGATCCATGATGGAAAGAAGAAAGTTTGAACCATCCAAGCCGCCTAAATTTGACCGCTTGTGCTTATGACGTCAGCATAGGGGCACACCTCAATAACAGGTGTTGCTCGCTGCGTTTCTTTTTTAAACTTTCTGTGATTACGGATTTACTACTTACACGAATATCAAATTTATCAATACACTGTCATCCAAGGAAATTTTGCTATAGAATGTAAGGGCAGGTATATAAATACGGTGCATAAGAAATACACTTGACGAGCGCAGCACAAAGGAAATACGCGTCACTCGTAGGGACGAGTAATCAAACATGCTGATAATAAAAATTAAATACAAATATTATTTTTACTGTGTTTACATCTCAATTCTTATAATAATATTTTTAAAAAAACCAGTTCGAACATCTGTTACTGCAGCTAATAAATTTGTTTTCTTTATGATAAAAACGATATCACTCAAATGGAAAACCACAAATCTACATGCATAAATCACAGGGCTTCATTTGTTTAGTAATAATACGAGCATCGTTGGAGACGAGACGCCATTCTCCGAACACGTGATACCTCAACGATAACTGATCCGCAATATCAATTATAGAGCAAGGAATTACCGATATAAATGATGAGCTGTATCTCCTCTACATGGATGCAAATACACCGAAGAGCCAAAAAAAATGGTACACCTGCCTAATATCGTGTAGGGCCCCCGCGAGCACGCACAAGTGCCGCAAGACACCTTGGTATGGAGTCGACTAATGTCTGAAATTATGCAGGAGGCAATTCGCACCATGAATAATACAGCGCAGTCCAAAAATCCATAGGAGTGCGAGGCGGTGGAGAACTCCTCTGAACAGCACGTTGCAAGGCATCCCAGATATGCTCAATAATGTTCATGTCTGGTGATTTATGTGGCAAAAGAAAGTGTCTAAAGTCAGAAGAGTGTTCCTGGAGCCACTCGGTAACAACTCTCGACGTGTAGGGTGTCGCATTGTCCTGCTGGAATTGTCCACATCCGTCGGAATGCACAATGGACGTAGTCCAGGAGCCAGCTCTGAAAAGTGGTCGTAAAAGGTGGAGATTTTTTTTAATATAGAAGATAATGGGACTTACTAGCCTGGATCCATTTCTGCTAGTCTGCCGCCTCAAAGCGAGTGGGTTAATATTTGACAGACGTTTGAAATTGCGAAAATTCGTCAAAATTTCAAGTATTTAAGGAGAGCTGAAACTTGGATAGTGGGTACTACATGACACGAATATAACGAAAATTCATGTCTGCCACCTCATACCCGGTGGGAAGAACTGGCAGACGGTACTCGTGAATTGGCACTTCTTTCCCAAATGAATCTAACATTTTGTAATCGTCACCAAATCCTTTTTTTTTTTCAAACCCTTTCACAAAAACTATGTAACTTCATTACAACTTTATTCAACTTTACTTTACAACCTACATTTTTTCATAAGGAATATCAAAAGGGAGGGGGGCATTCTAAAGGCGCTGCTCTGGGAATTATTATACATCCNCTACATTTTTTCATAAGGAATATCAAAAGGGAGGGGGGCATTCTAAAGGCGCTGCTGTGGGAATTATTATACATCCCATCAATATTTCGAATTCCTGTAGATATCTTCTAAAACCTCTTCCCGGTTCGACTTCCTACTCTGTCAGCAAGGGAACAGACAAATTAATGGGCAACGTGCCAAAGGGTGGATAACACCCGGAAATATATAGTAAGAACTGAAATAGTAATAACACTTTAATTTTCTATTACACCGTACAATTTTGAGAATATAACAAAATGTTGACTCATTTATCATATATTATATCACAAATGTTTACTCTTAATGATGATAAAAATTCCAAAACACAATACTCTCTAATCTTCGTCGTAATCATCGCTGATATCAGTCATTTCGTCATCTTCATCTTCTGGTACCTGTTCCTCGATGACAATGTCTTCCGACATTTCCGGAAGAGCAGAGCCCTCGTACCATTTACTGGCATAGGATGCATTCAGTTCGACCCATCCAAACTCATCAGCCTTCACGTTAGGAGGATCTGGCAGTTGTNAACTCATCAGCCTTCACGTTAGGAGGATCTGGCAGTTGTAAATTGGACCATATCAATGTAACGTATTTTTCCCTTAGTACATGCTGGCGTAATGCCTTCATGCATGGAGGTAAGTTTGTGTTGTCGATTCCTTTTGGTGGTTTAAGAAGGTTTATGTCACAATTTATTTTGTAGGCGTCCATGAACAGGTGCAAGCGCAATTCAACGATATCTTGAAATCCACGACGGCTGTATAATGGGCAGACTAACTTTTTAAAGGTACAAAATTCTGAATTAGATAGTATTTGATTATTACTAAACGTTGTCAAAGTTTGCTTTGCGTCTTCTTGAGGTTGGACAATATTGAAATGTTTCTTTTTTTCAATGCGGAAGAATGCTGATGTATAATCACTACCTGTAAGTGCGTGAAGGGAAAGAAGAACTCTGCACATATCAGAACCCAACGTGCCTACGATTTTTCTAATATCAATACATATCTGATCGTTTCTTGACAACGACCCAGTTTCAAGACAAACTTTCACATTATCTTGAATATTCCGGATGTTTCCAATAACTATAATTATCACATGTGTATCACAAGTTCTTATGACGATTTTGCTGGATAGCCTTGTATAATCTTGAAAAATCGCCAGAGCATTCAGCTATAAATTTCAAATGCATCTCTCCTCCTCTGAATGGAACTTCTTTCAAGTACGTGGAGACAATTTTACGTTTCCTTCGGGTAAAAATGGCCCAGACAGCGGACAGACAACCGATTAAATAGTTGTATTATTCAGAGAATAATAAACCAAAATACCTCACGCTTAATCAGCGGTGTAAACATGTAAATGAGAAACGCCTCAATAATCTGCGGAATTACCCCCACTTCCGAAATGAATTTTGAAATTTTGACTTCACCATCGAAAAGAGCAAGTCGAAAATAGGGTGGTAGGGGTACGTAAAAATCCCAATTTTTTAACTTTAAATTTGATGCGTTTTTATTTCACAGAGCAGTACCGGTTTCTGTTTGTAGAGTGGTGTTTATGCTTAGTTATTAAAAAAAGTAAGAATGAAAACATCTGAAATACTTACCTTGAACAATAATGGAGCTTGATGTAATCAGTCCCATGCTCGGCGAAACTAACTCGTCGCAATTATAGAACTTGACTGAACTACAGCTTGCTACATATTTAGCCTCTCCTCTCTCCCTTCTACATGGGGGGTCCTTAGTGGAATTTTCCTCACCAACTCACGACAGATAGAGAATACACCCTTTCCTTTTGCGCACACCGGTGGTCTTGGGNTAATCAGTCCCATGCTCGGCGAAACTAACTCGTCGCAATTATAGAACTTGACTGAACTACAGCTTGCTACATCTTTAGCCTCTCCTCTCTCCCTACTACATGGGGGGTCCTTAGTGGAATTTTCCTCACCAACTCACGACAGATAGAGAATACACCCTTTCCTTTTGCGCACACCTGTGGTCTTGGGGCTATTCTCTCTTAGTCCCATTAATCTCAATTTCATCACCAATGACGTCGGTAAAAATAGAATGTCAAACAAATCAGTAAGCCTTTACTTTTGAAAATGTAAATTGAACACGAAGTTAGCCTTGTACCACAGCGAAAATTCCATCGACTAATTGAGCCAAGTAAGGGGGGGGAGGAGGGTTGAAGAGGTGCTCTTCGAAACTGGGGGAGTGGAAGATTTGAAGTTACAGCACTGTCCTAAATGATTCTGAACGGCATTCTCTTAACCAACTGCTGAATTTCAAGTTCCGTCAGCCAGTACTTCTCACTGGGCTACCGCCAGCAGACTAGGTTTATTTGTCTCTCCATGTCGATTAATTTCAATGGCTGAAATTTCAAAAGTCCGCATACAGTTTCATTTTCTTCACAAAAAGTACTCTTTTTCAAGTGCCGTCTGCCATTACTTCCCACCGGGTATGGGGTGGCAGACATGGTTTTTCGTTATATTTGTGTCATGTAGTACCTCCTATCCAAGTTTCAGATCTCCGTACATACGTGCAATTTTGACGAATTTTCGCGATTTCAAATGTTTGCCATATCTTAACCCACCCGTTTTGAGGCGGCAGACTAGCATAAATGGATCCAGGCTAGTAAGTCCCATTATATTCTATATTTAAAAAATCTCCGCCTTTTACGACTACTTTTTAGAGCAGGCTCATGGACTAACATGAATGGGTTCAGGTGATCGGACAGGATGCTTACTTTTCTGTCACCTGTCAGAGTTGTATCTAGACGTATCAGGGGTCCCATTTCACGCCAACTGCACACACCCCATATCATGACATAGCCTCTACTAGCTTGAACAGTCTTCTGTTGTCATGTATGGTCCATGTATTTGTGAGGATGTCTCCATACCCGTAAAAGTCCATCCGCCGATACAATTGCAAACGGGTTACGTTGAACAGACGATAGATAACGCACCATCGAAGTCGCTCATTTGCGAGCATGCCCATGATAGTCGATGTAGCGCTATCCGATAGGGACTCGAACCGACGACATACACTGGCCAAAATCTTCGATGCCCAGAAGCAAGTCGCCCCTTTGCGATGCATTTTGCAAAACATTTCATGAACGATTCTTCCATTGTACGAACTTACCCTCTTGAATCACTTCACGAAACACATTGTGAATTATCCATCTGATTAGAATAATATTTCAGGTACTGCTCATTGGGGAGCCAGTCGTATTCGCCCACAAGGCCTTCTGCCATACATTTTAAATTTAAAAAATACGGGAGGACTATGAGAAAACCCAAATACTCGTTCGCTCCAGAAGAAAACACGCAGGTACTGTCACATATGTATGTATATATAAAAATCAGTTAGGAATATAACATAATTACGTACAGAAGAAATTTTAAACATTTATATTTCTATATATATATATACCTACAATCATATTAAAATAATATATTCTTATGTAAGTATATTTTTATGTAACAGGAAACACACATCGGTATGGATTGTTGAACCTACTAAAACATTTTATGAAAAAATATAGCAATTAATCATTATGCTACCTAACTTGAGAATCACATTACAAAGAAACTTGATAAAGCCTGCTCACATTTTCATGGGACGTTAGACAACTGTCGGGATAATGCTTAACAACATTTAAACAACATGCTTATATATAAATATCATGTTCGATGACGTGCTGGCTGGGGTGGGGTTTCCAACATTGTAATAGTTTTAAGTCGAGCAGTAACTGGTTAGAACAGGAAATTTGTCTACATGTACAGAATATTCTAAAAATAATTTCTAGTGTTTTTATAAATTATAGGTAATAAAGAAAACCTTACCTACTCATAGGTGTGGTTATCTGTTGTAAATATAATTATTGTTTGTCAGTATGAACTGACATTTAAATATTGCCCTTTTCTGTTCTCCGGTATAATTGTCTAATAAAAACCCTTATGTTAGAAGTATTTCAGATGTATAATATATATATTTAAAATAAATATTATGATGACCCCATGCGATAGTTTTAACTGGCGAAATATTTAAATGTACTGCAATTATTAATCAGTTAGAAAAATATAATAATAGACCTGAAAAATATTTCAATTACAGACTTTGAAGATATAAAGGCGTGAATACTTTAAATTGTGCACGCTTAGCTGTAGAAAAAAACATGAACATGTGACAAATAAAAATATTTAAGAGACAATAATCAATACAGAAGTTGAAAATTAATTTAAAAAGAAGAGCTTACAAAAAAACGAGGTAAACATAGATGCGGCTGAAAGTGGTTTAACTAATTATAGTATGTAAAATATATACTTCGAAAAATAAAAAAAAATAATGTCGGCAGCAAAAGGAATGACAATATCGTATAAAGCGAAATTATGGAGCGGATGGACTGTACGTAGCGACATAGTGCTTACATGTTGGTATTGCATTCGGAAGGACCTGAACTGCATTTCTTTGTACCATAATGAACGCACAGGAGAGAAATCGAATAAATATATGCTGTATGCAAGATAATAATTTTACAAAGAATAATGATATTTTTATGAATATTAGAACCTTTTTAAAGTTTTAACCTGTCACTAGAAAAATACATGTGATGACACATCGAGCTCACAGGGCACCCCGGATTTTAATCCTTACCCCTGCTTATACCGATACATTTCTGGAACACCGAATCACTTTCAACGAATTCTTCGTTCAATATTTATTGTATACCAGGCACACGATTTGACCAGGCTAACTTATGCTTGCTGTTGCTACGGTTTCTTTTCAAATTAATGCCAAACCGTATGATTAAAAAAAAATGTTAAAAAAACTCTGTTATAAAAATTGTATATAACAATAATGAATTTTTTTTTAATTCTTGTTAAGGTGCTGAAGCAATTGGTTTGATTTATCTTACTGGTTCTACGTTATGCTTATGAGAAAGTGTAAAAATCGTAAGTTTTTACAGAGAACAATACAAAAGAAATAACGGTAAGAAATAATATTAATTACAATTACAGCCGAAAGCATATACCAAGGAGGAGGGAGTTTGTTTCGTCTACGTGGATTATTTGTCGAAGGAAAACAAATTATTTTAGTTATTTATCAGTTAGTACTTCGGAATTATAAGAAACCCCAAAGAGCTCGTTCGTTCATGTGTCTTATTGCTGTGTCAATGCGGGTAGGTCTTTCACGCAATATATTTTCTACTTTTAAAACAAGTAAACAGCAATATTATTTTTAATAATGACTTTGAAAACCTAACATGGCCAAGAAGTCATACGAAGTCTTGTAAGAACAAATAATAAATGGAATAACTTGTTTCATTTATTATCCTGATGACTATACGAATGCTATGTGTGCTGGCACCCTGTTTGCCAAAATATTGCAAAAACTTGTATATGCTTGTGTGAAAATTGGCGGTATGTGTGGACCGCGCTTGGTCTACCAGTTGGCAAAAATACTGCAATTCCCATTCAGGTAGGATCGGTGTTCTAATATAGCCTATATACGCATCCATAGATTTTAATCCTTTTAGGATTGCTAAATCTTAAAGTATCCGTTTCAATGTCTAATGCATGGAATTAATTTGTTTGTGTTTGCATTCAGACGTGTGCGTTTTTTCTATTTTGGAGGACTGACTGATGGGAAATGTTGCATATACATATACTCCCTAGGAGAAGAGTTATGCTCTTGCGACCTGGGGAACAGTTTACTAGAAATATATTTTAATTAATGAATTATGTATGTACATTGAATGTTATTACTTTTGTCTTCTTCAATAATAAAGAGGCATCGTGTATCCCACCCTGTCTGGATAGAAATCTAAAAGGCTTTATTAAGAAGCAGTAACTGATTTTGACTTTATCAAATTGCTTAACAAAATACATATGCAAAATCATTGTTAAGCTTATTAAAAGTTTAATAGCTTTAGCTGGACGAATAACACTATGCAACTATAATTAACAGAAATACCATAAATAATAATGTTGATTAAAGCAAATTGATTTGGAACATACATGATGAAACTGGTTTTCAGTTTATGAGGGGTACTTAATGTAGCAATGAGTGTAAACTAGAATATGTAAAATACAACTAGGCGTTGCGAGTTCTGTGTCGATTCGCTAATCACAAATTTTAATGTGTCATAATTTGCCTTCATTTTCACGGTATTCTGCACATAAACTATCAAAGGCTTTCTTCTGCTCGCGACTTAAACGACTAAAATTATTATTAAGAATTTCTCCCATATACAACCCGTATCATGAATTAATAGTGTTTAATAGAAACATAGTATGTACAATCATGCGGTAGCAAGATTTTTACACACACTTCTGTTGTCTACGGTGCTTTAATTTTTTTAAACTGATAACATTAATTTTTTCTAACCAATTTCTTAATTTACACGTGACTCGTGTTACGGGATAGGCCTGCGGAAATGAAATAAGTAAAGAATTTTATTATAAACACATGTACTCTTCCTGTTCAAGTATTTCTTTATTGCAAAACTATTGACAGATAATGAAGTTCATCAACGATTCCTCGTATTGATGGTTAACATTAGGATAGCATTTTCAGTGAGNCCCTCGTATTGATGGTTAACATTAGGATAGCATTTTCAGTGAGTTTGATAGTAACCTGTAAAATAAAAAATAATTAATTATTTATTTTGGATGCTAAATAACATAGAAGAATATTAAATTTTTTTGTATTTGAGAAAGGCAAAAGCATTCCAGATACTGTGTAATACGTCAGTGCCTGCTCACAAACACACAANATTTTTTTGTATTTGAGAAAGGCAAAAGCATTCCAGATACTGTGTAATACGTCAGTGCCTGCTCACAAACACACAATTTGGCTAAGAGAGAGGAAAAATTGTGATAATATTAAAAACTAAAAAAGTCACGGACATTTTTGGTGGCTAGCTACCCATCTGCAATCAAGTGGTAGGCGAATATTGTTTATTGTGTGCGTACGCACGTATACAATGTCTGTTTTGCCGTGCGTACAGAGCCACGAGCTTTGACACCTAGGTGTGTTTTAAAAGTTAAAAGTGACCTTGCTTGGTGGGGGGAGGGGAATCTGGCCTACTGTACTTTTGATTTCGTTAAAAATTATTAAGATCAAGAGAATTCAATTTTTTTTAAATTGTTTTTATATACTTGTTTGTGCATGGCAAATTACATTCTTAAATTCATAAATAAATATACACACTGTCGTGTGGGGCGATCAGCAATCTAACAAGGGTGGTAAAAAAATGGTAGTCAAGCGAGTGGAGGTTTCTACGCAAACGGGCGTTTTATCTACGAAGATCAATAAAAATCCAAAGTGGCAAAACGATATACATAAGATATTTTTATTAAATTAGTTTATTTATGAAATAATTTTTTATTTAAATTATATTTAATGTAACGGGTCACTGAAATCGCCAGCCTTGGGTTGTGAGGGGCGAGGGGGGAGATGAGCGAGGCCGCCGACCGCTCCTGTGACATCAACCAAAATGGCGGACGTTCGGATACGGAACCCAGAACCCATGCTCCAAAGTCATCTATATTATACTACTCCTATCATAACCTTGACGTTAAGATTGTTCTCTGTGCAATCAAGTGGGGAAAACGTAATATTACTCGTGGGACTAGTATCTTACGTATAAGATAATTGATGTGTAATAATTTTCCCCGTGTGTTTTCCATTTTGTTTACTTATTTATTTTATATGAAAAATGTGAATATAAATTGTTATGCTGTCTTGCCTTACGCCTGATCAGCTATGGTGGGCTGAAGTAAGTGCTAAAGAAATAATTTGCTCTACTCGAGGGACAGTCTTTTCATATATGCCTAGCCGTAAGAATAAGTATGATAAGATAAAGGGAAAGGAAGTAGTTCAATAAGGACGGGAGAGGAAAACTTAACTAAAAAAATACTCTCGGGTGATTTGCTGCCTTGGCTCATGTGTGGTTATTCTCACGAAACGGCATCTCCAGAGTTCCAATTTTTTTTACCACTGAAATCATTACGTTTATCAAAAGTGAAAACGTATTACCGTCACCCGGATTGCTAAGTCGTTATCTACTGACCACGATGTGCGTGTTTATGCGTGTGTTTTATTAAATACAAGTTAAGTTTGACTTAGCTCGTAACCTACCCCATCATTAGTCTGTCTGCATGAAGTGGCGAATTTATAAGCTTAATCATGTCATTACAATTTTGTAAAATAATCTGTTCGTACCCGTAGCTCAACATAAATTAGCACGACGGATGACATACATATTTACCGGGAGCTTAAATAAAGGCATGAAATAAGTATGTCTTTAATGTTTAACAAGATGTCAACTCGATTCAACTTCCTACAAAAAACCTTTAGGAAGGAAACCGGGAATTATTCAGGAGGAGCATCAGAAGAAGGGACACATTACAAATGTTTATATAACTTGGAGTTAATTTGCATTACATGGCCACTTGTCTCCTGCTTTGTCCCTGATAGCAGCTCAGGACTAAAGACAGCTCCTTTCTCTCTCGCTCTCTTTATACTATCCAACTCGTTCGACGGCGCAATTTACTTTCCCAAGCAGAGCGTTCAATCTCCNTCTCTCTCGCTCTCTTTATACTATCCAACTCGTTCGACGGCGCAATTTACTTTCCCAAGCAGAGCGTTCAATCTCCCGGGCTGTGCAAGGCAAGTCTGTGCTACAACTTAAAGCCACTATTTAAAACCAGGCACAATACTGCTGAGAACATAATGTTACTCTCCACAATATAGATTTAATTAAAAATAAAATGCGCATATTTAACATATTTAATTTCGTACATGAAGTTTAACAGTTGTTAATTTTTTATACGTATTTCATCAGTACCTGTTTTATTTTAAGTAAATATGAACACCATAGCTCAATAATAAATTTATTTACTTATGAAGAAATGTTATTTAAAACAACTTTCCTTGTTACATTTATAGTTTGATTTTATCTATACGTTTGGGAATTCCATCAAGAAAGAGAACACTTGCGTTAGACATTTTGCAAGCAGGTGATATTATTACAACAGACATCTCTACCTCCATTTTCATCTAAAACGCTTAGCGCTACGTAACTCCTTTTTACTTAAGTACTACCCTCGTAGGAAATTGTTCAACAAATCGTGTAGCATGTGCGTAGATTAAGTCACAGAAGCATGAACCGTAGAGAAACCACTTTTCATCCTCCATTCACGTGTTAGACCATAATTTTAGGTTTAATTTTCCCTAAACAAAAATTTTCATTCATGAAATTATAGAATTTTTGAAAGACTTTAAACAGTTACTCAAATTCTGCATTTTCTTATCGTAGCTTCTGAAACCTGTGTAAAAATAATGTTATGTAATGTAACAGTATCTTGTCCATAAAGGAAATTTAATTTGTATGTGGTTGTGTGTGCTTACTTGACACGCTTAACAGTATTTCATGTGAGTTTGGATGTCGACTTCTTTATAACACGGTTTTAATTAACTATCTTAGGATTTTGGTTTGAAATAGATATTGGTTGTGTAAATAAGAATTTCTGGCGATTCGTTAAGTCACCTGCAATGAACTGATTTTCTNGTTTGAAATAGATATTGGTTGTGTAAATAAGAATTTCTGGCGATTCGTTAAGTCACCTGCAATGAACTGATTTTCTAATAGAGTAGTACGCTTATATATTAGCATATTGTGACTGAAAATGTATTCTACGCCCGCAATATATCTAACGCTCAACACGCTGCATAAATGTTTACAAAGTAATCACGCTTANTGAAAATGTATTCTACGCCCGCAATATATCTAACGCTCAACACGCTGCATAAATGTTTACAAAGTAATCACGCTTACCACAATAGATGGTATCATTCCACTACAGATTACCATAGATCGCCTTGTTTTCGTATGTTGTAGATACCCATTCCTTACACAATACTTGCAACTAGTCAATTACCNTCTCTCTCGCTCTCTTTATACTATCCAACTCGTTCGACGGCGCAATTTACTTTCCCAAGCAGAGCGTTCAATCTCGCGGGCTGTGCAAGGCAAGTCTGTGCTACAACTTAAAGCCACTATTTAAAACCAGGCACAACACTGCTGAGAACATAATGTTACTCTCCACAATATAGATTTAATTAAAAATAAAATGCGCATATTTAACATATTTAATTTCGTACATGAAGTTTAACAGTTGTTAATTTTTTATACGTATTTCATTAGTACCTGTTTTATTTTAAGTAAATATGAACACCATAGCTCAATAATAAATTTATTTACTCATGAAGAAATGTTATTTAAAACAACTTTCCTTGTTACATTTATAGTTTGATTTTATCTATACGTTTGGGAATTCCATCGAGAAAGAGAACACTTGCGTTAGACATTTTGCAAGCAGGTGATATTATTACAACAGACATCTCTACCTCCATTTTCATCTAAAACGCTTAGCGCTACGTAACTCCTTTTTACTTAAGTACTACCCTCGTAGGAAATTGTTCAACAAATCGTGTAGCATGTGCGTAGATTAAGTCACAGAAGCCTGAACCGTAGAGAAACCACTTTTCATCCTCCATTCACGTGTTAGACCATAATTTTAGGTTTAATTTTCCCTAAACAAAAATTTTCATTCATGAAATTATAGAATTTTTGAAAGACTATAATCAGTTACTCAAATTCTGTATTTTCTTATCGTAGCTTCTGAAACCTGTGTAAAAATAATATTATGTAATGTAACAGTATCTTGTCCATAAAGGAAATTTAATTTGTATGTGGTTGTGTGTGCTTACTTGACACGCTTAACAGTATTTCATGTGAGTTTGGATGTCGACTTCTTTATAACACGGTTTTAATTAACTATCTTAGGATTTTTGTTTGAAATAGATATTGGTTGTGTAAATAAGAATTTCTGGCGATTCGTTAAGTCACCTGCAATGAACTGATTTTCTAATAGAGTAGTACGCTTATATATTAGCATATTGTGACTGAAAATGTATTCTACGCCCGCAATATATCTAACGCTCAACACGCTGCATAAATGTTTACAAAGTAATCACGCTTCCCACAATAGATGGTATCATTCCACTACAAATTACCATAGATCGCCTTGTTTTCGTATGTTGTAGATACCCATTCCTTACACAATACTTGCAACTAGTCAATTACCACCCTACGCACATATAATTAGTAGTATTTAGGAACAGCCTACATCTGCATGTAAAACCGTCTCATAGAACTTTAGCATTTCAACAAATTTGTTGGATTATCTTTTTACTACCTTCAAGCTTGGCTTGAAGTTCAGTTGTAAACATGAATGTTAGACCTATGAGAAGTTCCTCGGACATATATCCTACTTTTTAAGACATTGTTTTCATTTACAAGGACTTTACATACAAGCCGCTGCCGCTACCAGAAGCTCGGTGTGACTTTCACCACAAAAGTACTGGTCTCCCTGTCCTGTGCGCAGACAAGCCCTATCAGTTTGTGTAAATAGAACTAACAGAGTTTTGATCTGNGCATGTAAAACCGTCTCATAGAACTTTAGCATTTCAACAAATTTGTTGGATTATCTTTTTACTACCTTCAAGCTTCGCTTGAAGTTCAGTTGTAAACATGAATGTTAGACCTATGAGAAGTTCCTCGGACATATATCCTACTTTTTAAGACATTGTTTTCATTTACAAGGACTTTACATACAAGCCGCTGCCGCTACCAGAAGCTCGGTGTGACTTTCACCACAACAGTACTGGTCTCCCTGTCCTGTGCGCAGACAAGCCCTATCAGTTTGTGTAAATAGAACTAACAGAGTTTTGATCTGNAGTACTGGTCTCCCTGTCCTGTGCGCAGACAAGCCCTATCAGTTTGTGTAAATAGAACTAACAGAGTTTTGATCTGGTTGGTTGTCTGATATGTTATATTCAATAATTAGTCCTGCATTACATCACGAAGTGATATATCTGAATAATATACGTTTCGGAGGAATTTCTTTGTTGAATATTGTACTAAAAGGCATTTTAACTATTCTTGTTGCAAGCATTGATGTGTCGACGCTTTTGCTAGTAACCCATTTTCTACACTGATGTCGCTTGTGTTGGCCATCAAAAGTATGCGAAACAATTTGATTCGTTCCACGCGGATGATCATAGGTGACCACAAGTCGTTCTGATCATCCAATATAACAAGCATTTGCACAGGTCTTCAATATTAAATTTTCGTAATTATTTGGTGTAAACAAAAGGAGCGTCGTCATTATGAACCCAGTTAGAAAATCAAAGAAAAAGAAAATATTGCATTGTGTTCTCTGGCTTACTTTCCAGCAGGTAAACGTTGCAGTGTTTACTAAAACATTTACAAGACTTCTACAGTTTCATCAAAGTTTTCAATCATTTGAAAGATCGTAGATGACGTGAAAGGGAAACTGTAATGATTACTGTGAGTTTTCTAGACCCGAATATCAACATTGATCACGTAGTGGACAGCTAATTCTAAATAAATATACTTTACAAAGCAGTACTCTTGCAAATTCGGTAATGTTTAATACATTTTCAAAAGAATTTTTGAAAGAAAAATACAAATTTTTAAACTCGTGGAGTTTTATATATGTTATAGACACTTATTTTTGTATTGCACATCGGGGCATTTCTGGCTTTTAGAGACACATTGCCATTCTTAAGCAAATGCAGGACTGCCATATAAACTAAGCATAGTTGGTCACATTTTCTAACTTTTAACTTCTCATTTACAAATTGTATAGCTTTACATAATAACAAATGCCTTAATATTAACACGCTTCGGTNCTAACTTTTAACTTCTCATTTACAAATTGTATAGCTTTACATAATAACAAATGCCTTAATATTAACACGCTTCGGTGATTTGAATAAATGTGAATGTCATGGTAGTTTTTGTATTGGCACGGCCAGTCAATGTCTCTTGAAATTAAATGTAAGTAGTTAAACAACAGCAATAAACATGCTGTCATGTGATATGTGGATATAAAAGCCTATTCCGTCACGCTCTGTGATCTATTACACTTATTTCCATATAAATTTGCGCATACATTCCTCAACCGTGATATATATTGCAAATAAGTACATTTACGAATGTTATATGAACAATTTAACATAGTGCGAGAGTGATGCCNCTAACTTTTAACTTCTCATTTACAAATTGTATAGCTTTACATAATAACAAATGCCTTAATATTAACACGCTTCGGAGATTTGAATAAATGTGAATGTCATGGTAGTTTTTGTATTGGCACGGCCAGTCAATGTCTCTTGAAATTAAATGTAAGTAGTTAAACGACAGCAATAAACATGCTGTCATGTGATATGTGGATATAAAAGCCTATTCCGTCACGCTCTGTGATCTATTACACTTATTTCCATATAAATTTGCGCATACATTCCTTAACCGTGATATATATTGCAAATAAGTACATTTACGAATGTTATATGAACAATTTAACATAGTGCGAGAGTGATGCCNAACCGTGATATATATTGCAAATAAGTACATTTACGAATGTTATATGAACAATTTAACATAGTGCGAGAGTGATGCCATCGCTCTTCGTGTAAAGAAAATTAACTTTTCTCAGAACAGCACATACTATGTGTGACCAACGTGATACTTTCAAGGTGTGACTAATGATCGATAGGCACGACAAAAGGATTTACTACATAACGTTATAACAATTGAGGAATTTAGAGAATCATAGTGAGAGGCAGAGTGGATGGCACGCCGAACTGCCTATCATTATGGCTATTCGGACCTCACAGTCAGAATGTGTTGGAAGTAATGAACACTTGAAGGTACTCATACACAGCAGACCGGCTCTGGGTAGTTTCAACAGACCACCATATAGAGAGCCCTTTGACTGATAGACAGGCACGGACAGAGATGATTTACTTGTCCATCATTCAGTGATATGTGGCAGATTCACTAGAGCACCGCATCTCTACCAGTGGCATTTCCAGACTTTTTCTCTGTCAGGTGTGCGATACCGATGATCTTTGGATATTCTTCACTAATCTTCTGAACATCGTCTTCGTTTGCAGTAGCGTGAGCAAAGATCAATTTATAGACTGGCGACGTAGTCTTTAGCGAAGAATAATTACTTTTCATCTGGACAACCACAAGTGAGTGATGTGTTGGTGTGTAAAAATTAAAGATGAAGTGAAGAACTTAACATAATAACGAAAAGAGCTGAAAGAAAATCCAAAAGAACAATCACGAGACCGTCACCGGTTGTGATGATAAAACATTAAAGTTAACAACAACATTACGTTGAAAACAAACGTGAGGCACTCTCCTGGGTGAATGCACAAAAGTCAGTTTTCAGTAAGACAACGCTCGCATGCCCGAATCTTTGGTTTTCCAGAAGTGTGTAAGTAAATTTGCAACACATATATGACCTTCCCGATCAGCTTATTTGTCACCCAAGTAATATTTGTTAGAAAAGGTGGATGCCAGCTTCCTCAACATTGAAGAGTTTTGATATAGAAAATAATTTACGACTCGAGGTAAATATGCCGCAGGATAATATAAAGCTTTTGTTTTATTTTATACCCAGCCGTATCGAAGCATGTACAGTATATAGGTACGAGGGAGTTGGACGAAGTGCTAAACTGGTCTTTTACCTGTGCCGCACGTAGGTGGAAGATTGTCTTGGCGAAATAACATTGTAGTCACTTATTCCTTTGGCTTTCACGCCAAATTAAAATAATTTTTTGCATCTAATAATATTTCTTGGTGCACACATTTTTATGGCAGTGAGTAAACAGTTATCTCCTGTGGTCAGTTTCTTTGCCTACATGTCAGCTGCATGCGCCACAAACTTAGTTCTTATTCCCTTACACTTTGTTCCGTAGGTTCCTTTAGTTTATGTTTACCACTACATTGTGACTGGTTCTTTATCTTATTTGCCGTTGGCAGCATTTTACGTTAGTTACTTCTCCAGAAGATCTCTGTTTGTAGGACTAGAAATTACAGCACTTGCTGGCGGCAGTTTACTGTCCGTAATTTGTGGGGAGTCAGCTGTTACAGTGTCAGTTTAGCCTTCGTAACAGTTAAGCTGAGCGTTCAAGCGAACCGGTTCTCAATGAAATCCGAAGTACTTGGAACCAGATAGGCGTTATTTGTAATAAATACAGAGTATTAGCAACTAGTAGAGCGTACTAAACCGCGATTTTCTACTGTACTGAAACATTGGAACCCGGGTATTCAGTTAGTAGCTGGTTAAGGCAAACGAGTCACGTATTCTCAATTTTATGACTTATGAGCCAAGTAATTGCTTAGAATGTGGACCGTTGCTTGAAAGGCTGCAACAACCTGACTACTAGCGTCTTCCGTAAAGGAAATAACATGAAGTAGAGATGCGACCATTCTGACTTCCGGCTGTAGATGCTGAGGTGTCCCTGAGTTTTTATCTGCCTAGAAAACGGTGAGTATTCATCGACCTTATCTACGACACACCATTGCCGGAAATCTTCATTTCATTGAAAGGTCCTACTTCATTTGCAATACGGGCTTGCGTTGCGTACTACTTGCATTCGCACCACGATTTTTTAAGGCCCAGGCTAAGAGAATGCAGGCCGTGGTTACGTTCTGCGAACTATGCCCGCAGCGGACTGGATGCTACTCAGTATTTGGTAATATTGAATCAACGCTGTCTCTCACACCCACCGGTCTGCTAGAACGATCTCAACAAGGACGTGATTGACAGCGATCAGTTGAGATTCGAGTCTGTTGCCCGTTTAGCACATCGTGTTTTTTGTTGAAATGGGCACGGAAGGACTAATCGAAAATGTAACGAAATGCCCATTTTTATATGACCGAGGAGGTCGTGACTATAAAAAATTCCATAAGAAGAAATAAAATGGAGGGAAATAGGACGACCATTGAACTCATATCGTTAGTGCTATTATAGTTTTATTAAATTTGTATTGCAAAACTACTTAATATTTATAATTTTAAATATATATGGTTCTACCAAACTTTTAAGTACATTTCTAATTTGGTTCAAGTTGTAAGCTTTACTGTCTGAAAATCATCTGACAATATTTATTTTTGTAAATTAGTTTACTGCAGAGTAATTTATTCATATTTTGCAATTTAAAATTTGCCTTTAATAATTCTTCCTATATAATTGTTTCAGAAGTATCCGTAAAAAACAAGACTTTACTAATGAAACTAGTTAAACTACCTTCCTCAATATGTGTGCAATTAATATTTAAATAATTTCCTTAAAGCTGTGTTGGTAGGTAGGAATTTTCGTCTCGTTGAAAGTAATATAATAAGAGCTGAAGCCATAAACATATGCAACACTAGTGAGACAATTTCTAATACACACGTGCCTTACCCGGGATTCTAAAACATGAAACATCGTACCATAAGCTAGTGTCCATTCAACTGCATTACGGAGGTCAGATTCAAGCATCAACTTGGAATTTATCAAGTCTAATGTTTCGAATGATAGAATTTACTAACCTTAAGTATTTACAAGGCATCATCTTGAAAATATATTGCTGAACCACTTACAACATGTAAGTTTACATGGCATACCCTAGTGCTACCTGTGTGAAGTCTTTGGTGAATATCGGTTGATTGGTCACTGAGTTATGGCATAAAACATCCATATTTTTCATGTGACAATCTTCATAAATGGAGGACGAAAATTTACGTATAAGCACATTCGATTATTGTACTCTAACTTAATACAAAGTTTAGCTACAATCGATTTTAAAGTTTCGCAGATATAGCACACTAAATTAAAAAGATTTTATAGCTGTCATTCGAAAATAACTACAATTTTATTGTGGGTTTAACTTACAAAATGACAGAGAAATGCGGCTCTGTATAGAAACATTTTATGGTTGTAATTGATACTGTCAGCATACAAAGTTAATTTGGAATTTCTTTCGTTAATAAAAGATACTGAGCTGAAATAGCCATATAGACAACATTTTGATATAAGTGCATGACCTACTTAAAACATGCCATTTTACACCACCAGTTGCAGTGCAAATTGTTTGCCAAATTTGGTATGAATCGGTCAATTATTTCCCAAGATATAACATACAAACTTTATTTATGCAGGTGGCACTATCTTACAAAATAGCTTTCAAAACTGGCTATGTGTTAGTATATATCATGATTGTATAAGGTACTTTCAGAATTCAAAATTTGCTTGAAATTGGTTAAATGGTATAGTAGATATATCAATTAAAATTAAAATATTCGTATTGCCCCCATTTTAAAAATAAATATCTAACCCAGCTCAATATATTACGTTCACCTGTCCTGTCATAGTATATCTGACATGCCACATTGGTTGAAAATTGCTTTCATAGATTTATAGATATAATGTAGAATTTTTATTATTTTCATTTAGCCTTATCTTACAAAATGGCCGACTTACAACAATATAGATTTCAAACTTTAATGGCTGCATAATGTTCTACTAGAATACAAAATTTGGTTTAAATCGGGTTAATGGTTCCCGAGTTGTGACATATCACCCGAAATATTAAAATGGCCATTTCGTAAGTAAGTGCCCAGCGTGGTCGAAAACTATAAAAATCAGGTGTCCTCACTAAGAACTATATATGTACCGTGCTTGGATAAATTTGGTTGACGAATTTAATAATAGAAATGTGGGAGCACACACGCACAGGCACGCACACAGGTACACGCACCTACACACACAGACAGGAAAGAGATCGCATAAGCCTTTCTTTCCTTCGGAAAAAAGGCTTATATGTGAAAAAATCTGAGCAAATGCTGCATAATAGACAAAAAGTTAAGACAAAGGAAGTACGGACTCAGGTGCTAATACTAAAAAAAAAAACAGAAAATGATCGTAATGCAGCCACCTTTAACGCTATCATGTGTCCCATCCCAAAACCTGGCAGCAGAAACCAAGGCTATAGAAGTTTCCCCACCGAATAGTGTTCCTGCTCCTTCAGCGAGTACTGATCCTGTAATTCAAGTACACCACTCACCCTCCTTGGATATGTCGCCACCCTAGAAAAGGTTGAAACATTCTAAAATACAGAGTGATGATGTCATGCAACTTACACACTATTTTGATTCGAGAAATGCATCAAAACGTCAACCTGACTGAATAGACCACCTTTTCTTGAGCTACGCTGCATTAAGAGGTTTTCTGCAGAGAAGATATGCGAAAATTAAAAATGGGGGTTAGTAGTAGAGGAATGGCGAGTCGGGCGCAGGTATAATGCATCAGGATTAGGATTCGCCCGCCACCTTAGTTGTCAAGGAGGCCTGAGACAGCTATGTTGTGATGACACCGGTCCACCATATTGGATTTTGGTGACATTGACCTTAAATGACCTTGAACCCAAAAAAATTTTAAGAAATAGCAGTAATCTTAAAAAAATCTAAATATCTAGGGTCATATAATGTAACCCTACCTTACCCCTCGCTCACACCACCAACCTCTCCTCCTCCCTTCCCCACTCAATCATAAAAAATCGACAAATATCGCAAATATCTTTCATGAATTTTAGAAAATCGAAAAGCATATAAAGTTAACCATGCACTCATCCTACCACTATCACCTAGCCCCCTCCTCAACGCTCCTCAGTCATTAAAAAATCAAGAAAAATTGCAATACCTAGAAAAATGTATTCTAAAAATTTAAGAATACATAATTTTACCCTCACAATCATCCCACCAACACTAATCAACCCTCTCTTCCCAATCCCACCACTCCAACTACATAACAAATTGAGAAAAATCGCAAAATATTTACAAATTTACTCTTAAAATCGAGCAACACATAATGTTAATATAATATTCCTCCCACCACCCTCACCTTATCCCCTAACCACCCTCGCCCACTCCCAATCACAAAAAATAGAGAAAAGTTGCGAAAATCTTAAAAATCGAGTAATATATAACATTAGACGACCCTTCCCTTGCTCACCTCTCCATCACCAGCCTCTCACCCACCACAAAAGCCTCTCATCCACCCCAAAAGCCTCTCACCCACTCCAAAAGCCTCTCATTCACCCCAAAAATCTCTCACCCACCCCAAAAGCCTCTCACCCACCTCTCCACAAAAATTAATCACTTGCCTTACATAAAAAACATTATCACCCCACCCATACCAATAAATTTATTCTATCTTTATATCGTCCTCTATATTGCTACTTTAACACGTATTTGTCCTGTACTGTTCACTATATATAGGTTACTAATAATTTCGCCCGTTTCGTCCATTTACGAACTTTTTTTGACGACTCCAAATATAAAGTATTCACTATTTTACTAATAAAAATTTTAATTTTAAAGTCAATCTTTTAAAAAACAAATAAAACAAAATGTATTTCTTTAAATTTATTTAAAATTACATGATGATGATGAAAAACATATACACATTGAATATGTATCTTATATACTTTGTTTTGTGTACAGCAAGGCATTGTCCTCAATCAGTCTTGATTTCCATGTATAATCGGTATAATGCTTAAAACACTAATTGCAAACATGAACTTTGTGCCCATGCGAAGTAATCTGTGAGTTAACCAGTCGTGAAAAGTGTTTTACGTAACAATAATTCGAAATATTTTTAGTTTCATCCATCACCATCAGAAGATAGATATGATTAGGTTTCTTGCTCTTAGTCACACATTTTGGCACTACTTTTCCACTAGCATTCAGCGAGAACACATTTAAAGACACCCCAAGGTTGTTGTTCTCAAACATCCTTATTTCCTGTTGAGAAGTCAGAAAATCCAGTCCGCTAAAGCCAAACTTTTCTTCCCCCTCAACATATATCTTGTCCACATGTTGCGGAAACGATGACTTAACAAATCTGGCAAACACTGATCACTTGAAACATTGGTTATCATAGATATGGGGATTGATTATGTCACATTTGTGTTTGATAAATACCGGAAGGTCAAAATATGTCAATAGCTGTGAAGGTCCAACCTCTGTGTTAGATGGAGGAAGCCCCTTGCAAATATACATAAGCCACCTTGGTTCATTCATTCGTGAATTCGACACAACACACTTCGAAAACGTGTACTCTATTTGGGAGGGGCTCTTTTTACAGCCACTCTTCGCATGCCGATGGGCACTACTACTGCAAGTGAAGGTCTTTACCCAGAAGCGACACGATCGACCCGATATTGGCAGCGAATTGTTCATACCATCTACATGCAGGTCCTTACTTAACGATAGTGCTGTGTATGAATCGTCACTTATTGTGATAGATAGCAATGTCATGTTTACATCATCATTACACACTGTAGTAGTTAGAAGACCATGACAGTTTGCTGGAGACAACAATTTACCTTTTTGCTTTTCGGGTTGAGGAACAAGTCCTTTGTATATTCTCGAATGTCTGTACAGATTGTCAGTATGAGAAAACAGGCGAAAACACTTTTCATGCTTATATGATGTGAAGGACGAGTTCATCTTACATTAAAGCTTTTTGTGTCGTCTTAAATTACTATTACTGGTAAAGGCTACATTACAATACACGCATTGAAGTCTAAAACTGTTGACTCGGGACACGATGATGGTGGAGCTGCTGAAGGTGGCCCACCCGAAGAGGTCGATGAAGATGCTACTATAGGCATGACAGCAGCTTCACCGTCGCCTTGTTCGGGTGTGGTACCCGAACAAGGCGATGGTGTAGCTTATGTCATGCTCGAACAAGTCGATGGTAGTGTTTCTGTAGGTAATCCACAGAAAGTTGCCGGTACCACACTTGAAGAAAGCTATGGAAATGCTGCTATAGGTGGTTTACCCGATGACTCTCGACCATCAGAAGACATTGTGGATGCAAAATATAACTATACAATTTACATGAGACGATCCGCATCTCTGCTCATTGTCGATGGACTGGCTATCCCCACAAGGTGCCACCTCCTTCATTTATACCAGTTCCCTTCGGATATCGCACCCCCTCTTCATCCAAACTGCTTTTCTTTCCTCCACAACTCCCACAAATAACTATTTTCCTTCACCCTCCTTATCCCCACACACCCTCCTACACTCTCACCACACCACACACTCTCCCACCCTCTCCCCCAACATCCACCAACGTGCCCCTCTGACCATCTCACTGCCTGTTCCGAAACTCAAGGCATGTGTGTACATCCCCAGGTCCATATGTACGAACCCCTANCCCCCCCCCCCTATTACCACAAATATATTATGTAGCATGAGATGTAGTATGTCGATTTTCTTTTTTTAATGTTTCTTTAAGGAATAATATTATATTTTAATGAGTAGGGGGGGAAATAACATTTAAATTGTTTTACACACAATTTATTGTCCAGATAAATACATAAATTCCTTTACACACAAAATCAAATATTGAGTTTCAGTTCATGGTTTTTTTAATGTTCTTCGGAATTGATATCAGGGTGACTTCTTGTCTAGTCGTAACTCATCGATACACAGTCCAAGGACGAAGCACAGCATTTGCACAGCAGCTGTGCATACCTTCACTCGCGTGTCCAGTCATGTTCTGACCTGTCGCAGACATGTCAATGCAGGTCGTCGTAAAAATTCTTCAGCTTGTGCAGCGAAGAGCAGCCAAACTCGAGCTGCATAACGATGATTTCAACTTCGTTTTTCAACAAATCACTCATCCATTTTTTCTACTGCGAACCCACCATGTAAACTGGTCCTTGCTAATGCTTCATCAGCAATTCGAGCAGAATGTTTCCCACTTGATGGTATGGAATCTTGCCTTCGTCCCAATCCAGTCCATAGTGGTACATTGTCAGACAGTCGTTCATCTCGTCCTACAGTTTCCATGTATATGGGAACCAGAAACACCGTGTGTGTACATTATGCTATAGTCGTCATAAGACAATGTGATCTCCTTGAGCATGTAGCTGCTCTTGCAGCCCTGCAGAGTACAATACATCCTGACACTGTCTATGCTCGAAGTTTAGTAAACAGATATCACTTATAGCCCATTGTGTTTATATTCTCTGTGGCATTCACAAAAGTATCGTGACGATATTTTCTCGACAATTGTACGATGAGAGTCAGTCGTGGTGTATCAGGCAGAATGTGTACATCAGGGAGGAATATTTTCAAGTGTAGTGAATTCCATCCTGCAGTCGATTACATTGGAGGATAACATCGAGCACAATGAGAGGAGCCAAACTCTTGAAAGTGTCAGGCCTCAGTATCGGCGATTGAGTGCATCCATAATATGCATTTTAGATTTTAGCATATGTTTGATATGTCAGTATGTACTGACCATATTCAAAATTCACACCGACGTATGGATAGATTTCACAATTCAAATATATTTTCATATTTTTTATTTGGCATGTGTCAAACTGTGTAAAGCTCACTCTCACACTGTGTTGTCTTCTGGCCTGGTGGCAAACCTGGATTTCACCATCCTTTTTTAAGCACTGGCTTACAGGCAATCTGGGGTAGGTCTCGAAACTCCACAATCTGAAAGCCACATCGATGTTCTTGCCATCTTCCACATTCTTCGGCATCTTGATACCTTCTTTAGTAATCAGATGAATGTGAGGCGCCATCCAGTCGATAGACTGTAGGTTCAGTTACACTGTTTCCAGGTTTTCTCCCGTGCCCACGATGGCATTTGCATGCATATTGGCTAGGAGTAGTAGGTGTTTCTGCTTGTAATTCATGAAACTTGGTTTGTAGTCTTTGGCGAGACCCAGCAACTTCGCCAGAGGAATGCAGACCTCGAATTTCCCTCCATGGTATATTGGAACCAGTGTAGTCATCTTCTAAACCCCAGCCTATCATCTTGAAAGCACACAGCTCGTTCGGCATGAGCGAGAGGTAGTTTCTACTGTGGTTGTTATTCCGACATCTCTCGTCTGGTCCACCTCGACACCATTGAGCAAATATGTGATGTGGTCGATAATGTAGAGAAAACAATAGCTCGCTATTTTCGTCGATGATGGGTTGGATCTGTTTTCTTTCATCAGCATACCTCTTAATCTCAGGAATGACTGACAAGGACGAGTGCAGATATCTTGGTGTTGGACCACCATCTGAAGTTCTGATGGTAGTGTGTATAGCTGGATCAGGAATGGCTGGTATACAAAAAGTTCCACTTTGGTGATGCTGTTTTCAAACACGACCAGCTCGTCGATATTTATGTAAACATCCAAGGCGATCGACCTCGAAGCCAAGACTACAAAGCAAATTCTTGTTGTTGACCTGTGGCATGCTGATTGCAAGTTTTATGTGGAGGTTTGTTTTAATGCTTCTGGTCGTCGTAAAACTTTTTCCCATCTTCTCAAATGCAAGTGTAGTGTTATTTATTCGTTTCGAGAGTTCACCGACTCTCTGTGCTGGTCGACTATCGTCACTAACACATCGTGTGCTTTCTTTGCGACGACTGAAACGTAAATGATGCTTTGTGATGACGCTGCCAGTTTAAAACCTGGAAGGATCATCGGCGATAACTCGGGCAGTATTTTTCTCGGCCTACCATTCAGATATGCACAGCTCGCCAAATTGAACTTTATTCGTATCACTTTAACAGGCTAGATGTTTACAGGTGGCGACGATTCATTGATATTACCAGCTTTGTATTTATTTGGCTTGAACCCCAGCATGTACCTGACAAAATCCGCTTTCGTAAAATCGATATCTGCATTGCATCTGATGATACTTTTCAGAATATTGGAATTTCCATGTAGTTCGAATTCTCTGTTGGTAGGGAGCAAATCTCCTATATGTCTTGCAATGTCGTCTAATTCGTAAGAGACAAATGGCAATGTTACCTCGCGAGATACAATACCATTTTTTACGAGAATCATCTTACAGTTTTATTCATCGATGTCTGGTATTCCATTGTAGGTTTGAAAATCGACCAAACCTATTCACCATTCCCCCTCCAGGTCGAGTGGAGGAAAGTGTACAGCATGCAGCTTGAAGCTACGACCATTCAAGGTAAGGGTTATCGACACTGGTTATCTGCAACCACAAGCACAGCATTCACTTCCTGTTCCATATTCAGCTCTTCACACTCTGCAATCAGCTCTTCAAATGCTCCGCAATCAGTTCATAATGCTCCACAGTTAGCACTACACACACTACACTCAGCTCCGCATGCTCTGCAATGAACTTTGCATTCTCCACAATAAGCCCTGCATGCTCTGTAATCAGCTCCGCTTGCTTTGAAATGAGCTCCGCATGCATCACAAGATAGTAGGGGTAACATACATATTGTCAAGCAAAATGTTACTCTACCAATACACATTACTGCTGAAGATGAATCCATCTCCCACGAATCAAGACATGGGAGCCTATTACCAAATACATAGAGGTGCATCATAACTGGTCTTTAAAAATTTGGGAAAACATGTTTCCTACTGAGCCTGCTGGAAGAAGAGAATGGCTTTCAGTACTCCAAATCGCTCCAGGAACCGAAATTCCAGTGACTTGGATGAGTACTGGAAGCCATAGATGGTGTAGGTTATTTCCCTTGCAGTGGTAACGAATGCATCGTATCATCGAGAGAAGTATTGCCAAACGCAGTTTTCATTTTCGACGATATGGCAAGTAAGAAACAGACTTGCATTCAAGAATATTTTAGCATCGGATAGCATGCGAAGGTCGACTGTGTGTTCCTCGACCAGACTTATTCACATATACCAAAACAACTGCTTCGGGATATTGCGAATATGTTGGTACTGTTTCGCATAGACGATATGAATTTGCGACACATATATAATGACCTCATAAATATGGACAAGATATAATCGGATTTCAAGAGCCTGTGTTATTTGTGCAGGAAATACAAGTATGGATTTTTAGTGATATTAAAATACTGGTATCTATGTAATGGCAGTTACCGACATGTAACCGATCAAATCGTCATTGACTGTCGAGAATGAGTTCCAGTGTATAAAAATTCGGGCAGAGTAGCCTAAATCTGTGTTTTCATAAAGACGAATATGGAGGTTGTCTCATACCAAGAAACGATGGAACTTGTGATTCTGGTAGAATAATAATTCGAAATGTTGGCGAACCCGAACGATCCGATAATACTGCTACTAAACATTTCGTCCTCGAAACTGGTAATGGCTTCATCTTGAAATTAAGCATTGTGTTGTCCGAACTGAACCAATTCTTTGGCAATTACTTTTCCGAGCTCGTGGCGAAGGTGGATTGTGTGAAGAAAGAGATCGTCCGTGATTTGATGGCAATGTATGAGCATGTAACAAGTGATCAAAGGCAAATAACCGACAGACTGAATGTGGCATCCACACAAAATTATGAGAATCTAAAATTGCTTAAAAATTCTACAGAGCATACATTTGCTACCTCAATGTCCTGCCTCGCCACAAAAATTAATGTTCAAAAACATAGCAGAGTATATTGGATGCCTCCAGCGAACATCTGGAAAGAATCTAAAATCGTTGGTCGGAAACACAGGACCAAAACTATATAAGAGAGCAACATAAAAAAATTGTATTCAGTATGTTGTCTGATACGGCCAGCTACCTGCATCAAGTTATACAGTCGGTTCGCTCAAAGTATTTTCTCGCCAAGAGAGCTATACTTTCTTCGCGTGGTCTTATAAGTGAAGGAATCTTTGATCCCATTACTTGATGCCTCGATGTACTCAGGCAGAGTGATGCAGTGCTTGAAGTCGTGAAGATCGAAATCGACGATACTGCTGAGCCTATGAAGAAAAGGAAACATGATGACATACAAATGGATCAGGATGATGGATCGGATGTGGACTTTGCACATAAGAAAAAAAACTGAAGAAAGTCCTGCTCTGGCTCTACGGTACCTACGATCGTAGGCCTACATGTTTCTTAATAATTATATGACGTACAGTGTATACTGGTATAACGATAAATGGTTCCTTGTAGCTGATGAAATAGAGTTTCCGCAGGCTGGGTTAATCCAAGTAGTCGATTACAAGATCCGTGGAACAATCGGGCTTTACAAAATTCTATTTCGCAAGGATCCCAGGATGTTTACAGAATCCAATCTGCTGATGTACAAGACGTTGCTCGAACTCACGCGCGTGCTTTACCAAGATAACGATCCCGCAACCAGTGCTTATAAGGACGAAGATCACGAAGAAATCGACATTCTCGCAGAACTCTTCAGTGGACTAGCACTGAAAAATGGGGAATATTGAAGAATATAGACTGTGACAAGAACATCGACTATGTGTTTTGGGACTATCCGAATGATCTCGTCGATAGACTACAACAATTGATCGCTTTGCAAAGGATTGGAAATTACTCGCATGCCAACGAAAGTATATCCATCGTCGATGAACTGAAGGAGGGAGGCTACATACCATGAGTAGGTTGGGAATAGCACGCAAATTGCATGTGGCCACCAGGTGCAACTACAGCCATTGCAACATCTCGTCGAGATTATACTGTATGGTCGGGTCAACAAGGGCTACAAATACACGTTGTCAGTCATCGATGCCTATAGCAAATTCGCCTGGGCCAGGCCAGTGAAGTCGAAGAATGCGCAAGATATCACCAAGGCCATTACAGATGTGTTGCGTGAAGTAGATGTACCAACTAATTTGCAAACCGACCAGGGCAAGGAATTATACACTGCAAAGTTCAAGGCCCTGATGAAGAAACTGAACATAAACCATTATTCCATGTACAGAAATCTCATCGAGAGGTTCAACAGGACTCTGAAGGGCAAGATATGAAAGCATTTCCCGACGAATGAGAGGTACAATTGGCTGAAGCTACTGCCGAAACTCATCAGCGAGTATAGTTCCACTGTACATTCTACCACTCGCATGAAGCCCGAAAATGCCAAGAACGACTCCATGCTTCGGACTGTGTACTCCAACCACAAGACGAGGGACTCACACAAGTCTAAAGCCAAGATCTGTGACCTGGTGCGAATCTCCACACAGAAAGGCATCTTCGAGAAAGTGTTCACAGTGGTTGGAGCTCCGAACTGTTACATGAGCGACATATATGCAACTACGCTCCGACGACCTACTATCTAGAAAATCTGAACAACACACCCAACCGTGGAGGTTTCTACACCAGGGAGGTTCCAGAATTTTCCAGAAGTTTGGTCGAGAAGGTGCTGAAATGACGTAACGGAAGGGCGTACATCAAGTGGTGGGGTTTTCCTGCCCGCTACATTTCCTGGGTCGCTGAAGCGGACATCGAGAGGTGAACTTGCTGTGGAAGAGGACGGCGTATATAAAGACTTTTATTCAAAGGTGTATGTGTTTCCTTGTGTCATTTTTAATAAATTTAAAAATAATATGTTTTGTTTTATTCTTCTTTTAAAAGATTGACATCAAAATTAAACATAGTATTATTAAAACCGTAAATATATATTTTTTTAGAGCCGTCAAAGAAGTTTGGAAATGGATGACATGAGAGCTCTCTGGTTGTAGATGGTAAAAAAAAAAACTAGCAAACTAGATATAGTAAACAAACAAGTCGTAATTTAGTGGCCAATGGGCAGATACGAATGATTGGTATGGGTGGAGGGATAATTTTTGTTATGTAAGGACAGTTATTAATTTTTGTGGATGGGTGGGTCACGGGTTTGGTGGTGGCGGTTTGAGAAGGGAAGGGGTGTCCAATGTTATCGTACTCTATTATTAAGAATATTTTTGCGACTTTTTAGATTATTCTTATGATTGGAAGAGGTTTGTGGAAAGGGGATGAGGTGAGGGTGGTTGGATGAGTGTGGTAATAACGTTATGTGTTCCACGATTTTTAGAATCAATTTTTCAATTTTTTGCAATTTTTCTTAATTTTTTATTGTTGTATAAAGAGGAAATGGGTGTTTGTTAGTGCTGGTGGGGTGAGTATGAGAGTAACATTATGTGTTCTTAGATCTTTTAAATAAATTTTTCTATTTATTGCGATTTTTCTCGTTTTTTTATGATTAGGGGAGGGAGGAGAAGGGTTTGAGGTAAGGGTGGTGGGATTGGTGTGAGGTAACCATTATATATTCCTCGATTTTTATTTCAATTTTGGAAAGATTTGTACGATTTTTCTCGATTTTTTGTATTGAGCGGGGAGGGAATTTTTAAGGGGCGGTGGGGTGAACGTGGGGTAGGTTAGGGAAAGATTATATGTTCCTCGATTAAAAAGTTTTTTTACATTTTTTGCTATTTTTTAAATTGTTTGTGTTCAAGGTTATTCAATTGTAAGGCCAGAGGTCAGGGTCAAGGTACCCAAGATTCAATATGGTGGTCAGGTGCCATCACAACATGGTCGCCCCAGGCCGCCTTGACATCCGAGGTGGCGAGCTAATATATTTGGTATGGTTGGACTGGATGAAAAGGATGAACGGTACTCATATTCTCCACGTACCTCACATCGAAGCTCACTAGACTCAGATCATATATTTTCCTGTCATTAGAGCATTATTGGATCTACTGCAATGTTTCATGGATACTCCCAACGTCAGAATACTTCTTTGCCTATAAAACCCCCTGTGTTTACCGAACTTCTTCAACAACAGGAAGCTGACCTTCCTTCAGCACATATCAGTACACCCCAAGAGATGTATACAAAGTTGGAGATACTTTTAAGCGGTCCATTTTGTGGCATTAACATAAGGAATGTTTGTGTTTTAGTGTGTCATTTTTATCATTTGCAATTTAAAATTAATAATTTCCTTTATTAAGTCAATTTAAATTATTTTGAAATACTTACCTTAAAAAAATTTCTAGCCTTTCTTCTCTGGGAGATACGGGCTTTCTTTAGGTTTTTTTTTTTTTTTTGTTATATTCGGTATAGTATATAAAAGTATTATAGAACGTTTAGAAAAACTCCTGAGAAATTATAAAGTAAATAAAAAATATAGATTAAAAATTCTCGCAGCCCGCATTCTGTGTGCCTGGCCCTTTAGTGCGTCTCACTGGGCTGCATTGTTTTATAATTGCGTAGATAGTTCATGTGAAGTTTAATACTTTATTCATGTATCCAAATGAATGTGTGGCCGTAGATTATTATGTTGTGGCGTTTGCCCGGAGTGTAGGGGTTTGATTGCCGCCATTGCTACTGGAATTTTCCTAATGCTAAGCGAGTCTGACCTACTTCCATACTTCAGAAGGCCATGATTAACAATCGAAGATTCATCATTCCTAGCATCTTGAAAACTGTACTGAAATTTCCGTACGTGTAAGAAAATGTTATCGTTAATGGAGAGATTTTACTAAAGATTCACAGCTGTAAGACCGTATATTAAAAGGAGGGATACTATTACATATTTATAACTTTGCTTGGAAGGTGAAATGTAATAAGAATACATCCATGTATACATGCCATTGTGATCCTAATATGGTCTCATGCACAACTAATATTTCTACGAATTATATCATGGACGAAAATATTACATTACTTATTCACATTTCACTTAGTATTTATGAAAATATTCCTAATGCGTTATTATTTGTGCGAAAACTTTATGACCGGCCTGAAAATTTACAGTCTGAATACGGAAGTTGTACATACATTTATTGGCAAACATGTTTCGTAGTCGCCGCAAGCATGACAAGACATCCATCACTGCACGGATAACTCCGGCAAATAATTAAGATAGTTGCACTATACGAGACATTTGTTGAAGACGCTCTCACAAAACAAAGTAATAAATGTTGCGATTATTGGAACTGCAGCGCATTGTGTAATCCGCGACGACGTTAAGTAGAGCCATATAACGACAGCGTGGACTGTGTCTGTTTTGACTCCCTTTGCAGCTGTTGATGGAAATGATATGGTGACACGTGAATCTATTTAGTGTATAACAGCGTCCTTAGTAACATGTGAATGCATACTCAACTCTTGGGGCGTCATTTGCGTGCTTCAGCGCAGTGTAAAGAGGGCGTAGTAGATTGAATAGTGGTTGCGGGTACAATTTATAACCAACCACTTTATTCATGATTTAACAGTNGGCGTCATTTGCGTGCTTCAGCGCAGTGTAAAGAGGGCGTAGTAGATTGAATAGTGGTTGCGGGTACAATTTATAATCATGATTTAACTTTTTAGATTGAAATAAGTTGTATTACATGTATCTTTAATAAAAGTTTTTTTGTAATTTTTTGTAAAGTTGTATTTGTTTTTATTCATGAATAATGTATTTTTTTCCCAGCATGGTTTTTACATTAACATATCATAGGGATATCATATTTTCATTTATTATGTGGTTAATAATTTAATAAACGTAGTACGCATGGTAGGTTTGGGTTATAAATATTCAAAATGTACATATTGTTATAAATATTTTTCTGTTTATAGTAAATCATTCAGAGCAGAGGTTTTAATTGTTTTTTTTTAATAATTTCGTTTCCGATTATCATAATAAAAATGTCACACTTCGTGCATATACTACGAGAATTTTAGGTTTAAGATATTATAGAAACATAAAATATGATAAATATTTTTAAAATTTTTAAATATTACGATAAATTATATATATATTCTTAATACTGAACAATATAAATATAAACATAATATACCCATGAAAATAAGTACTTGTCAAATTTTAGGTGGTCATAAATATTTCTTAAAATATTTTACAAAAACGTAGTTCAATTCTGGTTTCTAATTAATGTATATATCCTTAAATTATGATTTTTTCGAAAATGAGTACGAAACTGTCTTGTAATTTTAAAGAATTCAAATATCCAATACTACAAAATGCAAATTAAAATGTTTTATTCAAGTACGAGTACAAATGCATTTTACTCCGCTGAATGTTCATTGATTGGTATAATCAGGTTATGTAAAAACTTTCAATTTTGTTGATGTTATTTACTGATTTACAGGATAAGTGACTATGCAAGTAGAAATAACCTGATACATTTCCTGAACTACTCCCCCCCCCCCCNAAGCGAGTGTTCATTTTTGCATTTGTAATTATTTTTCTACAGTGTTACATAATGTCATAAAGTTCTACTTTTTCAAACAATTTTTGACAGGAATTCTAAATTCGTAGCAAGCTAACAACGAATATTCTCACAGAATGCAACTTGGGCAGGATAGTCGTACAGTATCAAGGTATTGTGCTTGATGCACGTGGTACAGATAGAGTCTTTGTTCATGTAACCTCTTTGAGACTTCATCCCTGATGACACTCCCTTCTCTTCTTCTTCACACTGGCAACAACTCTCTCTTCTGTCTGTACTTGTCCAGGACTGTGTCCCCTCCTCAAGCTTCCTCAATAACTTCTATCTCTTGAATGACACTCCCATAAAACTTTCTGAAACCTAATATCTTCCTTTATGTTAAAGTGCTAAGCCCGTCGAATTTTATATTTATTACTACGTCTCAAAAAATAGGTTCTACAAGAATTTAGTTTTTTATCCTATCCAACCTCTGTTTATTTTTGCTACCTGTACTCATCTACTGATAAAAATATCCATACTATAATATAAATATATATGTATACATCCAAGATATACCTAAATACATATCCAAGATAAACTTATATACCTATTCAATGTATATATGCCTATCCAGAATATACATATATGTACCTATCCAAGATATGCTTATATACATATCCAAGACATTCCCATTATCCTAAGTGATATATACCCATATACCTATCCGATGTTTATTTATATATACATCCAAGATATACCTATATACCTCTCCAAGATATACCTATACTTAAAATATCCATATATGCTTATTTATAGTATACCTAACTAGGATATTCCTATGTACCTATCAACAACATAATATACCTATTCAAAAATAACATACTTATTTAATAATTTCATTTCGTAATATATATATTTTATTTTCATTCCTGCTACTTGTATGCTGTTAGATTCAGTTTGTTTAATTATCCACTTTTCACCGCTATAAAGTAGTGCAAGTNCATTCCTGCTACTTGTATGCTGTTAGATTCAGTTTGTTTAATTATCCACTTTTCACCGCTATAAAGTAGTGCAAGTACTGTCTTTGCTTCATAAAACTTATCCTGTATTTCACGCCGTGTTTAATTTTCTGGAGATGTTATAATATTGTCTCACGTCCGCTACCATCTTGTGAGCTTAATATGAACTCCTATACCTTGTTCGTAAGTAAAGTTGCAGCCTAAATAGATAAAATGAAAAACATCTGTGACTATATTTTCGAAAATAACTTTTCATATTAACTGTTCTGAGTCCATATCGTCCATAACATAACTTTTACCTTTGTGAGATCATGCTAATCTGTTGCGCGTATTAATACTTACATATTGCTCACATTCACTTCCTGCAATAAGTAGTACTGTTGTTAACAAACAGCAAGGTATTTATAAACATATTTTCCACAACCTGGATACCCTTTTCTGCAAACCGTAGGTATTTGTCGATTTCACTTCTTAATAATATTAAATTTCAATTAGAGAGCAGCTGCTAAACTAAAGCCTTCTTGAACATCTTTATGTCTATTTTCATACATTTTGACAACTTTTAATTGTTTTTCTGTACATATTTGCCATTATACCAATACTCAACAAGTTCTGTCAAGTGATGAATAATTACCCTACTTTCCATAGCCTTCTTCTCTTATCGATTTAAAAAGCTGCTCCGCAGCCGAAGACTACCATGAGCGTATCTTCGCTGAACAAATTAATCTTCTCGCTTATTCTATTAGGAGAACGCTTTCAATGCATTATCAACTTTTCCTAAATTCGCATTGCTGTTCAAGTAATATAGCATCTATCAGGGGATGCAAGAAAGAAAATTGTATATATGTTTTTAATCAGTTGATAGTGCGCTTATACGTCTATAATTTGTGCAGTTTGTTCGATAACTTGCCTTGAAGATTGGTTTGACTGTTGGTATTTTACAATATCTGGTACAAAAGCTCACAAAAAACATTGATAGAGCATTGGAAGATAAACCAATCTTCGATCTTCCGTCGCAAAATGGAATATTTAATCCAAAAATGTCGCCAATATTATATTGTGGTTTTAGAAAACGTAAAGTGACTGTAAAACGTAAACAACGAAGAATGTGTTATGCTGCAAAGAAAACGAATTAACGATTACCGAATGATCAAATTCGAAACTCTTACACTACATTCTGATCCTTTGTTGACCATGAAGTAACTTGGAGGTTCAAGTGTATTATGTACTATTACGTATAGTACAGCAAGTATAGTAAAGTTAAATCAAGTTACAGAAGTCAGGCTGGTAAATCATACATATTGCAGTTGTTGTATGTGAATTATGTTAATTTGAAGAAACAATTAAATTAAATAAGTATTGTCAATAGATACTCTATAATATTATGACAAAATACATATAAATATTCATGTATCCTAATGAGATTCAGGTGGCAATTCGTCAATGTAGGTTTTTTCTTGCTCCTCACCCACATATTCGATGTCATCGTTTGTTTTCTAATCTGTCATAAATCAGTAATTTTTCTTTAAAAACACTTTCGTGTGATTGGGGGCGATCCTTTTTGCTTAAATTTAGTGTTGAAGTATCACAATGCAAGTTGTTACAAACCTCGTTTGTTCACCCGAGGTTTTTATTTATTTGTTGTTTGTCAGCGGGGAAATGCAAGAAAAGGTCCCGGTACCGCTGCTTTGTTATTAAAATTTGGATACTGCGTGACTGCAAGGAAAGATTGCCAGCATCTTCATATTGTTACAGTAACTTAACTGCTTAAAATTACATCTTGCCCTGGCGGCATCAATTAATTTATTTAATGTAAACGGTAAAACTTTGAAGGGAGTTTTGTATGAAATTCGATATTTTGAAGAATTTTAAATTGTTAAAATGTTTTCGAATAGCCCATTATTAAAATGAGTTTCCGGTTCTACGATGAAATAAATAATAATTAACAGTTTTAAAACCCATAATACTTTCTCGTCATAATTACAATTTCATTATACGTTTCATAATAAAGCTGACTGTTATTAGTAGTGTGCTTATGACGATTCGGGGACATGGCAACTGGCATGTCGGAGTCAAAGTTGTCTGCGATGACGTCACAGACGCGGCCGGCGGTCAAGTTGATCGGTGCAGTCCGCCATATTTACTGGCGTAACCGCCAGGGATCGATGCCATGTTGAATGTACATCCTCCAGACATCCTTAAAAATTGGTTTAATAAAAAAATTATTTTATTTTAAAAAATTTTATAAAACAATTGTCCAAAAAAAATTTAAAGAATATCAGTCTACCATTATTATATCGGTTTGGAGTGTCGCTGCAGATCGGAATTTTATACTTATACTTTTTTTTATTATTTTAAAAAGTACGCAATCAAGAAATTTTGCCTAGAAGCGATTTTAATAAAAAAATATATCATTTCGGCCTGCCACTTCAACCCAGTGCATCGGGGGATGTATTGATACCCCCTACTCATTCTCAAATACCTGTAACCACGACATATTNCAACCAACGGCAGAACAACCACCCTCAACACCCACCAAACTCCCTCTCACACCACCACACCGATCAAGCCGATATCAATTTCCACAACACCTTACACCTCCCCATCCAAAACCCTCCACTCTCCCTCACCACCCCCCCCCCTTGCCCAAGAGTTAAAAACACCATCAACTCCCCATCACCAGTCTCTTCAAGTCTAATCAAATACTTACCATCCCTCGACCCCCACCGGACCAAAAAAAAAACCAATATCATCAACCATCACACATTACCCCCCTTGGCCGACAAATTTCTAAAAATCGAGCATAATGTAATGTCAACCCCGCTGATCCTGCCAACCGGTCATAAAAATCCATCATAGCACATTTCCTCGTAACAATATTTAATTTTGTTTTTGTGTATTACGCATACAATATATATATTATCATTATCTTATAACCATTGTGTTATAATTGTTGGTTGTGCATACCCAAATAACGATAACTGCAAGAAATATTCCGAATAGGATATTTTGTTTACAAAATATCATAGTAAACTTGTTATTGTTTGCATTTTGAGTACATTTAAAGGTAAAATATGTATCATAGAGCTCGTATTTTTTTTCAGTTGGGTTACTATATTAAATCATAGTATGCCCACATATTCGCTTTTTNATGTATCATAGAGCTCGTATTTTTTTTCAGTTGGGTTACTATATTAAATCATAGTATGCCCACATATTCGCTTTTTTCAGGTTGTAAACAAGCGAATATTTATAGGCATATGCGATTATATTTTTGATTTCTTACGGTCCGGACCGTTAAATTCAGTTTGCAAGCATTATTTATAGCTCCATGAAAGTATGCATGTATAAGCTCTACGAACATTTATAGATATAGTTATTACCTAAATAGCAACAATATTTGCATTATAGTGCTTTTTTTTATCAAAATCAGTTTATAATAGGGGAAGAAAAGATTTTGTGTTAAAAATATTATTACCATCGCACTGGATTCTGTCCATAAAAAAAACTTTTCACTTGCCTTCAGCGTTCATGATGCTCGGGTTGTGCACAGGCACCAAGGTGTAGTAGAGGCGGGTATGATTCACAACATCACAGGCTTCTATGTTTTTCACTTCATCCTAGTACCGTGAGTCGCCAAGCCAGTAAGTACTCCACACGACAGAACCCTGGGATGTCATTGTGATAAAACCTAACCATACCTGACTCGAAGGAGCAAGTGTACATCACCTCGTGCATTGAAGATCGTGCAGGTGGTGCGATGGGAGTAACTTTGGTGGACATCAGTCAACTGCTGCTAGTGCCGATAGTGGTCTGCATGGAGCCCTCACATGCCAGAAGCCAATCATGGCATGTCGTCGAGGTGAGTGGGTGCCAGGTGGAGCTGGTGCTGGGTCGGAGACACGATGTGATCAGTTGCATGACATCCTTAATTTCCTTGTCTATAGAGTCGTTCATGTTTTTCACTCTGCGGACTCTTCTTTGATGGAGGCGGTGCTGTGGAGTGGAGGTGATGGTCGGTGACGAATTTACGAATAAGGTGGCGGCTGTGATGGGGGCTGCTGCTGCAGCATGACATCGCACCTTGCACCACGCGCGGGAATGAGGTGTGTCCGGAACAGATGTGGTGCAGCCCTCGAAGCACTCCCTGCATGCTAGAATATTGCAAATATCTTTGTTCCTATGCTGATAGTCCGGAAGTCTCTTGTGCACGTACCGAACTTCGTGGTGTGTGTATTTCAGAAGGAACTCTTTCGATAGAAAGGCCAGTTCGTATTCCGCATTGAGGGCCGCAAGCGTAGCTTCCCGTACGCAATGATCTCCAATTTTTTTTTTCTGTCCACTGGGACAGCAGGCAAACATCTTATAAAACTCTATACGAAAAATAAACTGTATACACTTAGGCTAGCAAGTGACGGCGACGGCAGCAACAGTCGTAATACTGGGACCCGTGGCCTTTTATATGCTGAAATGTGCATGCAATGGAGGGGGAATAAGATTATATAATGTGGCCAGTGGCGAGAAGAGCGGCTGGTATGTGGGCGAGTGGGTATCTCTGTTGGTAGATGCTGAAAACATGAGATACCAGTGCACTGCAGAGGGCAATGTCGATGAAGAGAGGTGATGAGAGGACGATGAGTGGGATGGGGGGATTTTTAGGTAGCAGAGGGTGTCGCACAAATGCTCGTCATAGCTTGACCAATCAGGTCGAGCTACGATGAGTAATTGGTGGAATGGGGCTGCTATTCGATAAATTTACAGTGCATAATGCTATGAAAAAGTTAATTTTCTTGTCTGAAACATCACCAACAATTGTTCATCTTTGAGGAATCGGGGATCCGTGACATATGAGCTGAGATTATTTTATGCCTGGTATTCCGAATATCACAATTGATTAAAGCCAATATATATGTATCAAAATGGGTTTTTTTTTTTANATTTTATGCCTGGTATTCCGAATATCACAATTGATTAAAGCCAATATATATGTATCAAAATGGGTTTTTTTTTTTAGTGTTCCGGCATGCTCGATAAGACATTTTTCTATTAGCGCTGAACAGCAAATTTTATTTTCATTCGCGGTTTCGGGTGCTTGAATATTTTTTTCACAGTAAACATTGCACATTTCTTTCGGATGGAGCCCCGTGACCGTCACGAACTGTTTCGCAGCGCATTTTACATATAACTGTCTCCTGCTTACAAACCAGGCACTGGGGGTTCGCGTTTCTGACCTCTGTACAAGTGCCAGTGTCTTAGAAATGNATTTTATGCCTGGTATTCCGAATATCACAATTGATTAAAGCCAATATATATGTATCAAAATGGGTTTTTTTTTTTTTTAGTGTTCCGGCATGCTCGATAAGACATTTTTCTATTAGCGCTGAACAACAAATTTTATTTTCATTCGCGGTTTCGGGTGCTTGAATATTTTTTTCACAGTAAACATTGCACATTTCTTTCGGATGGAGCCCCGTGACCGTCACGAACTGTTCCGCAGCGCATTTTACATATACCTGTCTCCTGCTTACAAACCAGGCACTGGGGGTTCGCGTTTCTGACCTCTGTACAAGTGCCAGTGTCTTAGAAATGNCTGTCTCCTGCTTACAAACCAGGCACTGGGGGTTCGCGTTTCTGACCTCTGTACAAGTGCCAGTGTCTTAGAAATGATGATTTGCTTTTTAAGAAGGGAAACAGAACGCGATCGGTTAGTACACACAGTTTTTTTTTTCGCTCGCACATGTAATATCCTGGAAGTAATATGCAAAATCAATTTAAAAAACTACATCGACGGTTTTTTTTTTACTGATAGAGATGTACATATGTCCATTGTCCGATGAATGGCCGAAGGTTAGAAGAAAGTGTTTCCGACAAATTGAAGGTATAAACTTTACCCCATTAAATTCTGAGCACGAAACTTAACTTGTTGTAGATTGATTCGCTTGGAAATATCATCTACGATCGGAAAAAAATGCGGAAGCCCCATCGGTCACATCGAAACATAAATATGTATTCGATATTAAAGGGGATGGGACAAGTATTATCTTCCATGCTGCTGCCTTCATCGATTTTAATGCTTGTATATTATTTTAAGGCATAAGCTTTATTTTTCCGGAAGGAAGTGCGCACCTGCTTTACAGAAATGACTCGTTTCTTTCAACCACCAGTTTATCTTTATCCATATATAGTTCGTAGCATTAAATTAGGATACTGCACGAATTGCAGGTGCAAATAGTATAAAAATGATGGTGTATGTAAAGGCTGTAATACGTGTTGTAGTTATTCGATGAGCTTAATTTTATCTGATAACAGGCTGGTATGTATATGAGTGGAATGTGAAAGCAATGCTCGGTCTACTTAACTGTATTTGAGAACTTATGACGTGAGTTGAAATACGCATTATGATTTGTCTCTGTATTTAGCAGTGCATGTATATTTTTATATAAATTTTCAGTATAATATTAATTTTACATGCAGTGATTTTCTTCTCATACAGTATAAATTCAGGATTAGGATGGGTCGATGTTATGGTTTGGATTCGTATATTTATTAAATAATTCGGGTTTTTTTCCCCACAGGTTTATTTCCTGATTCATTTTTGACTCTCTTAGAGTCCTAATATTTAATATGTATATTTTACTGATTTTCTTTGAACTTCCTATGGATGGAATATGTTGAGAATTTCTTTNGTCCTAATATTTAATATGTATATTTTACTGATTTTCTTTGAACTTCCTATGGATGGAATATGTTGAGAATTTCTTCTTAATGTTATGTAATTAAATGTCGAAGGTTCTCTAGGGTGTCTTCCCCCAACACTTAGTTTGTTTAAATGTGTGACCTTCATGTCGGTATTTGTAATGTTGATTCTTGAGTTGACGTAGATATATAGTTCGCATTATTATTGCTACGGCATTTTTGGCTGTCACTTTATTTTACAACCCAATTTTTTTTTTACTCTTTCCTTTTTAAGTTACCTACTTGAAAGAGGAACTGCATTTCAACGGCTTGTATGTAGAGCTACATCGGTGCTATATGGATCGGATGATGTACGGATGGCGAAAAGGGGAGGATCGTCTCGACCCAAGATGGAATGTATTCCAGAGCATTGGGTCGTTACTGTGAAAAGAAATTTCATGAAAGTAGCAATGCTCGGCTACATGGGGTCAGCTGTATTCAGCATAATACTTTCACATGTGAAAAATACAAATCGAAGTTTGGTTGATGAAGTGGCTACATTAGAACGTATCTCGAAACCTGTACTGGTCTACCTTCGCTGCCTGCTAAGTATTATCTGCCGACATTGCATCGGAGATGTACTCGGATGGTAACTGGCGCTACACACGCAGAAGGCAGACAACTTCAGCTGTAAATGTCATAAGCAGATCGTTGATTCTTTACACGCAGCTAATACAACAATAGTAGTCGCAAATTCTAATGAAGCACGATGGAATGAAAATAACGCATGTGTTAGGAGTTCCATATGCATTCCATATCGATGTGTGAAGTGTTCTAAACAGTTTACTCACACCAAACGTTTAAAAAAGTTATCTGAAACAAAGAGAATGGGGTGCACCGTCCTATGAGGCATGTCTATAAGTTCATAATTTATATGTGTAGATCACAGCAAAGGCTTGTTACAAAGCAAGTTTGACCTGCGATTCAAAAACTACACTTAGCCATTCACCCCAAAACATGCATCGCAAACTAAAAAAAAAACTGATTGTAAATGGATGTTTCCTGAAGCAATCAGCATTCAGGGATATTTTTAAAAGTATGTTGCTGCATATCCGATAACATCGAGGAAAGATGTTTGTTCATTTCTGACCTGTATGAAACAAAATTAATAAACCAACTTACAGAGAAGGTGGGGAAATACTGAGCTGTGAAATATAATGTTTGTTTATGATTTAGCTGTAGTATATCAGATGTATACAAAATTAAAGGAAAAAGACGTCAAACTTACCGGAGTGTAATGCGGATGACATCGAAGCCGGTTTTTAAAAGGGTATAAACAAGGTATTCCGCTAGAAGGAGGAAGAAATGATATTGAAGGGCTGTAGCTCGACACTCAATTTGGTGGATCATCTGCGGCTGAGAAAAAATTTCTTCGCAATTCGTGGTATCACAATTTACATTCGGTTTTTACAAAGTTTATATATGCGAAGGGTCCTATATACGTGAGAAGCCTACAGATCGGCGATCATAAAACCTTTAAGGCAATCACAGTGCTGGGAAGACGTTTATATCTGGGTTTTGTTGCAACCTCTGTCGTCAGCACGAGTGACAAAGGTAGCATCGATTTTTTATATATATATCTCCAAATTTTCAATGCCTAAGGCGAGACCAAATGCTGCATTCGTCAACTCATCACCAGGTGCAACAGTGCATGTTCCTTAGCTTCCCACAATGCACCGCAATAATTCCATGATGCCATGGACAGATACATTTTTAGCTGGGTTTATTTTATGGAGCTTAGTTTTATAGAGGTCTTGGGGAGTGGCAGATCATCACTGCAGATGACGGTACCTGGGATAAATATTATGAAGACGTCGGTCATGGGTCCAGCAGAAGCACCATCGAGTTTTTAGATAGTACACGTGCAGCAACAGTAAAATCATCGCCATCTTCAGGGATGACGTCGACAGTGCCATCGACTTCTTGGGTGAGACATATAAGTGAGGTCAACTGCAAACTTCGGACGAACTGACAGCACCATTTCTTAGTGCAACATGTTTCTTTGCTGGTACCATCCAGTTCTTTGGCTGACCTGTCTGTGGCAGAGTTACATACTTCGCATGTATCGCCACCACCAAAGAAAACTCATCCCTGCAGCTATTACGACAAGGCTGTTTTCGCATCAACACACCACATGGCATTATGAATTTCGTGGCTGTATGAACAAACCCAACTACATTAAATATATGTGCTTACAGTGTGGGTCACTTTTGTTCCACAACGATACTTACTGTAAACATGTAAGGTCATGCAAAGTTTAACTGCAGGCCTCATTGATGCCTCAGTGCCATATTTCCAACAGAGAGTTCTTGCGGCCTCTGTCGGCGGAGTGATGGACGGTGATTTCGATCATATGGGTTCACTACCAAAATATGTGCGACCAGTATGAACGACGAACCTGGCACCTCATCACCAGGAGCAACATTTATTTCCATGAAGACATATTCAGCCATGGTTCCTGCTCCTTCCGATGTGACTACAGTCGAACCATCTGGGACCGCTAGTGTATTTGTACGGAACTTTCAGTGGCATGTCGGTGTCGCTTCTGCTGCAATGATTTGCCTTCAAGCTTACTACACGGCGGCACGAAGTTCACGAGTTCACGAATAAGATTCGTATTTAACGAATTAGAAATGAAGGTGGTGTTTTTATGGATGTAGAAGAACATAAATAATTTTGTAGCAAAAAAATTTTTAAAAATTGAAAAAATGTAATAATATTTTAATCTTAAATCTTTTCTACCCCTATTATAAACTAATTTTAATAAATATGTACTATGATAAAAATATTTTTTTTAATTTTGCTAATCACAATGTCTATAAATGATCTTAGGGCTTATACATGCATACCTTCATAAAGCTATAAATTATGCTTGCAAACTAAATTTCACGAGCCTAGCCCTAAGAGAAATCGTAAATTATAATCGCATATGCCTATAAATATTCGCTTGCTTACAACCGGAAATTACGAAAATGTGGACATACTATGATTTAATATAGTTACCCAACTGACAAAAGTACTAGTTCTATGATACATCATTTTCCTTTAAACATACTTAAAATTATGAACAATCATAAATTTACAATGACTTATTGTAAACAAAATATCCTATTCGAAATAGTTCTAAAGGTTAAAGTGATTAAGGGTATGCGCAAAACCAATAATACAATGATAATAAGATAATGAAAGTATTTATGGTGTGAAACTACACAACAAAAATTAAATATTGGTACGAGTAAGTGGGCTATAGTCGATTTTTATTACTGGGTAGTAGGATAAACAGGGTAATGATATTATCTAATCCTCAATTTTTAGAATTTGTGAGTCAAGAGGATAGTGAGTCTGGTGAAGAGGTGATGTGTGGAGTTGGTGCGGTGTGGTGGTTTGTGGTGTGGGAGGAGGTGAGGGGTGTGAATGGGGTGTATAGTAGGCGATGAGGGTAGTGAGAGGGCATTAATACATTTGGGCGGGGGTTGGTTAGGGCGTTGAGGAGGTCGCACGGGGTGGGGAAGGGGTGTGGGGTGGTGATGGTATGGTGTGAGGATGGTGAGGTGGGTCGAGGGAATGGTTGGAGGGTTTTTGGTTGAGAAAATGTGAAGTGGGTGTGTGCTAACTTTTACAATAATTTTTGTTTCAGGTTTTTATGAAAAAATGATATATGTAGATCTATGATCTACAGTGACACACTAAACCGATATAATAGTGGCGGGCCGATACTTTTAAATTTTTACTAAAATTATTTTTTTATAAAAAAAATTTTATTAAATAATTTTTTTATTTAAATTATTTCAAGGGATTTCGAGGGGACGAGCATCCAACATGACATCCAACCCTGGCTGTGACGCCAACAAAGATGGCTGACTTCACCATCCAACATGGCCGCCGGCCGCGCCTGTTACATCAGGGCAGACAACTCCGACTCTGACATGCCAGATGCCATATCCCCGAATCGGCATAAGCACACTACTGACATAACTCAACAGAAATATTAAATTTAATATAAATATAAAAGAGTTATGAAACACAAAATTTTCCTGCTAGTTTTATTTAAAGAATTTTGTGTCCTACTTATATTTGTTTTTCTCGGTCTCGTCCAGCACGGACGTGACAAAATTTAAGTAAGGTCCGCATAATTTCAGTGTCTTTGAAGCAGAGGGGTTCAAATTTCGTTAAATAACATAATATTTTTATCACAGTAATCGTACGGTAATTTTGTTCTGGTCAGCCACAATTTTTATAGTCGGTCCTGTGTGTGTGTATTTTGTAAATTGGGTCGTTATTTTGGTTACGTGAAAAACTGAGTTTAGCTGTCGATGCTCATATTACATCACTCATGAGACTCATTTATGTACACGCACCATACTATCACTATTGTACACAATGCATACCCATTCGCACACGACCTTTCGCATCTCTAGTTAAATTCTGCCTGCGAACGTGTAAAACAATAATACTGTTCGTTCCATAACGGCAATATATTCACTTTNATCTCTAGTTAAATTCTGCCTGCGAACGTGTAAAACAATAATACTGTTCGTTCCATAACGGCAATATATTCACTTTAAAAATAAAACGATTTTGGAAATTTTTTATACATTTTAAGAAGAAAATTAAAGTAGCAAAAAAGGCCAAAGTGGGTGAAAGTTTTTGTTAAGGTTGTGCCAGTCTTTGAGGGATAGTAGCAATACGAAGATAGCAACACAACNATCTCTAGTTAAATTCTGCCTGCGAACGTGTAAAACAATAATACTGTTCGTTCCATAACGGCAATATATTCACTTCAAAAATAAAACGATTTTGGAAATTTGTTATACATTTTAAGAAGAAAATTAAAGTAGCAAAAAAGGGCAAAGTGGGTGAAAGTTTTTGTTAAGGTTGTGCCAGTCTTTGAGGGATAGTAGCAATACGAAGATAGCAACACAACNCAAAGTGGGTGAAAGTTTTTGTTAAGGTTGTGCCAGTCTTTGAGGGATAGTAGCAATACGAAGATAGCAACACAACTTTGTGAGTTAGGATAACGTAGAATTGAAAAATAAATTTATACATGAGCAAGAATAACATGCGAAAGAGAGTGAAAAACACCCATGCAGCAATTTTTGTTGATGGGAAAATTCGTGTTCTGAATAATATATATAACTTTCATGCCTTGTGTAATAAGATAATTTCTTTAGCATTTCTGTCGAATAAGGAAAAACACATTTTGTCCATATTCTTTTCCTTACTTTTTCCTTTCTCTTTCTTTTAAAAGGTAACGTCTTCATAAAATAACATTCTCTTTAACGGTGGCTTGTTGGTACCTATTCTGTAGAGGGTTTCAGATGATTAGTTAAACACAGAGGTGCAGTGAAGAATACACACTGCTTCACAAGAAAGGANATTCTGTAGAGGGTTTCAGATGATTAGTTAAACACAGAGGTGCAGTGAAGAATACACACTGCTTCACAAGAAAGGAATCATGTTGGCTTGAAAGTATAAAGCTGGTATAGTTGCAAGCAGTGAAATCCAAAACAAAATCTGCTGTGTGAAGTNATCATGTTGGCTTGAAAGTATAAAGCTGGTATAGTTGCAAGCAGTGAAATCCAAAACAAAATCTGCTGTGTGAAGTTCGCTGCAGAAAGGCGCAGGTTCGGAGAACATTATTCACTCACAATTTTCAGTCTTGGTGGTAGTGAATGTAAAAGTGTTGCATCATTTGTCCTCGTTTATGACATCCTGGGCAATACATTTGGCACGAAGTTGCTTACACTAATTGCGGGTATGTGAAGTCGTGGGACTATCCACTCCTTGGCGGACATATACAGATAACTCTATTAAAGGCATATAACGTGAATCTTGATGGTCGTTTTATAGTTATATAAGAAGGTGAATTCATTAAGGAAGTTATTTTCTGAATCATGCAAATACGAAAAATACTTTTTCTCGTAGATATGAGAGTCCGGTGAATCGTCTAACAATGCTAACGACTTTTATATACAAAGTGTTTATGAAACATGTGTACAAACTCAGAAACGTGATTCGTGACAGAATAAGATGAAGATTTATACAGAACACCCATGGCCCATCTCAAATAATGACTGTAGAAGCTGTTAAAGGCGGGGAGCGACAAGCATATTACGTGGGACAGTATCCAAAGTACTGAAATTAGAGGAACACATATTAGTATACGGATTAATTAAACCAAGCTCTTAGATAAAAGGAAGTTATGGTACGTCGTACACACCCCCATCAAGTAAATAATAGAGGTTGGCACGCTTTGATTGCATACACCATGTATACCGTGAGGTTAAATTGATTGTGGATACCATCGGATGAATCAGGAAGTCATAATTAGCACAAAAGGCCTCCTTATTGCAACTCTATAGGACCCACCGTTTCCGTGTGAAACGCAACCGAAGGGTATAGTGGTAGCAAAGCCATGGCCTGGTGGGTAGGCAATACTTCCTGCATCAGGTGGCAACACATGTTGGTGGTATAATGCACGATGTTACACGTCACAACCAGTTCCCCTTTCCCCCCTTCGGAGTACTGTAGTCCCCCCACCAACACCTTCACCAGCCTGAGTGGCCAGTTATTCGCCGCCTGTCACTGCTAAGATTCACTAGGTACTGCAGGCGTGAACATGGACGAGTACACAAATTCTGAAATAAATGACGTAGTATTGGTGTTCGGTGAAGTGAGAGGCAACGGCAGGGCAGTTGCACGCGTGTACAGCCAAAGATACTTCACACGACGTCAGCAGAACAAGAAGACATTCGCACACCTTACAAAGCGACTACAGGAAACATGCACGTTTTAGCATCGATGTGGACCTGGTCGACCGAGAACCGTCCGCACTCCAAAGTTTGAAGAGGCGGGCTTAGAGACCGTAGCAGACAATGCTTCGATGGGCATCCGCGTGATCGCGCGTAAAATGAATTAATCGAATGGCACAGTATTGTGTGTCATCCATGAACAGTCGCTGCGACCATACCATGTGCGTAGGGTACAACCAATGGGGCCAGCAGATTATGCCCCTCGGCTAGAATTTTGCCGGTGGTTCATGCAGCAGTGTGAATTTGATCCTGATTTCCTGGCGATTTTAATTATTAGAGACGAAGCCACGTTCACACAGGAAGGATTTTGCAACAGTAGAAACGTCCACATGTGGGACGACTCCAACCCACATGCAAATGTAACGAGAGGCTATAAGCACCGCTTTGGCATCAACATTTGGGCCAGTAAAGTGGGGAACAATGTTATTCGCCCATACTTGCTGCTGAACTGTGTGTGAGGATTTCAATATTATGTATTCCTGCAAGTTCTGATTGCCACCGATACTGGAGGATGTACCGCTCACCATCAGAGAACGGATGTGGCTGCAACACGACTGTGCACCACTCCATTTCACCAGGATTGTGCGTGAACACCTCAACTCAGAGTATTCCGCTCGCTGGATAGGACGGGGTGGGACCGTGCTTGGCCACCACGCTCTCCGGACCTTACGCCATTAGACTTCTGGCTGTGATGATTTCTTAAGGTGTGTGTGTACAAGACACCCGTGGCATCTGAAGAGGACCTGTTAAATAGGGTCATAGTACCCTGCGATCAAGTGTAAGATACGCCGGGACTATTTCAACGCGTCCGCCAGTCTCTAATATGCCATATTAACTACTGCACTGACCTTAGTAAAGCACATTTCTAACATTTGTTGTGACAGTGGTTGTGATACTGTCACCTGCATAACCACGAATGAATGATTGCAGTGTCTATTCTGTTGTGCTGTCAGGTAGTGCTTTCAGTACAGTTAACGCATTGCTACGTCACGGAATGAACATTAGTACAGAGACACGCTACTGGGCCCATTACGTCATTATCACTACTCACCTGGTCATTGTATTGTTACCCATGAACCCGTAGTTTGCGATTTCACCGGAAAAGGTGGGTCCTAGAGAGCTGCAACTAAGAGGCTTATTTTGCTACTTACGACGGTCTGCTTCATCCTATGGTATTCACAATCAGTTTAACCTCACGGTGCCAATGTTGCATGCAATGAAAGGACGCCAACCCCTATTATTTACATTATGGGGGTGGGTACGACGTACCATACCTTCCTTTTATCTAAAAATGTGTTTTAATGAATCCGTATACCAATTTGTGTTCCTCTTATGCAAGTACTTTGCATACTGTCCCACGTAATATGCTTGTCGCTCCCCACCTTAAAGATCTTCTACAGTCATTATTTGAGATGGGCCATGGGTGTTCTGTATAAATCTTCATCTTATCCTGTCACAAATGACGTGCCCGAGTTCTTACACATGTCTCCTAAACACATTGTATGTGACAATATAATTTTTGTCTGAATTTTCTCGTTTTGTAGTTTAAGCGTCTATGATATGCAGCTACGCAAATTCCAAATATTTACTTTAAACGTTTGGCAGAATGAACAATGTCTGTTTAGATATGCAATAACAAATATATGTAAATATCCTACTTGCCACTATACCGGATGTTTTGAAGAAGACCGACAAAATCAGGTAGGTTATTCTTTACAAAAAAATAATAATAAGACGAAAACATATGTATCACTTTTCCCTGAAGTGATTATTAACGGTAACGCCCCCAATTATCGAATTTTTTAATGTTATTCGTTCAAAATATCTTAAACTATTTGCTATTAAGCAACATATCAGGAAATGTTGTTTCGTAGAACAGAGATCTTACACCTCCGAAAACGCGGTTGGCTATTCTATCCGCTTTCATAAGGAATATGAGTGTTTGAATTTTCATTTTTTGATAGCATTTGTAACCTAAGATGTTAATTATTTTTAGGACATCTTCTGAATCAGCTCGTGTAAGTTAACATAACATTTTGTCTTCCGGGAACACTCTCAGGTGAACAGTTTTCGAGAAATGCATTCGTAACTCTCGAAACTTAATGGTGCCGTAGTGGTGTAGCGGTTAGATTACTCGCCTCCCACTAAGGTGAACCGGATTCGATTCTTGGCGTGGCCGCCCCCGGATTTTCGCATGTGGGAATCGTGCCGGACGATGCCGTAGGTTTTCTCGGGATCTCCCATTCCCCACGCCCTTGCATTCCGGCGCTGCTCCATACTCACCTCCTTTCACCCTCATCGGCTCTCAAGAACCCGATGTTAAGAGCCGCCCAAATTTCTTCACTCACTTCACCCACTCAAAACATAACGTCAGTTGCCTGACAGGTAGGCAACACACATCACTAGAAGGTTTTTAAAATAAGAATGTTTTGTGAGGTCGCACATTTCCCTTTAAATAATTTTAGGGAAAAAGTGTATTTACATTTTTGTCTTATTATTTCGTCAGTTTGTCGGTGTTGTTCTAAAACATCTTGTATATGTATCCAAATGCAAAATTTTCCAAAAGAATAAATTTTGCACAATGTTTGATAACGGTCAGTCGAGTAGTTCCTGAAATTTAATACTCTAAAAAAATGGTAGAAGTGTCTTTTAAACTTGTAGATGAGTTATGCCATAATCTGTACATATAGTGCACAAAGGGGTACGCCAGCACACCGAGATTGGTTTCATCGGTTTTTATTGTGACAGAGATGCGGCATGTGAAACTAGAATAATAACAACGCTCAACAACACTACTTTGAAAATAAGAGACTTTTTTATTCATATGTTAGGTGTAGCTCTGTTTACACGCATATGTGGTGGGAATCGATTGAGAAGTTACTGAGATATGCAGTTAGAAATTAAATTTCAGTTACCGAATCGCATTTTTGAAGCACTCGATAAGAACAGCCACGGGCCAAGTTGGGTTCAGTTCGTTTTATTAATCAATAAACATATATCCTAGCTTAATTCCTAGGAGTGACATGCCCTTGAAAATCGAGCTTAGAAACAGAATTTTTGAAAAATATCAGAAATGCAGTGAGATTAAACTACGATTCTCTAGACAGTTCTGTAATGTAGATCTTCCACCTATGGAAAAATCTGTTTCAATAACTTCCGCGTAATAAAAGTAATAGGACGGCCACCCTCTATTTGCATACAATTGTTTTGCCTTCAAGTTGTATTGAATTTTGATGTTGTCTTGTTAAACAGTTTGTCCTAGTTAACGAAAAATGTTATCTTGCTGCAAGTGTCTGAGACCAACTGTTTCCTTTTAAAATGCACACAAAGTTTCCAGTGGTGATGGTATAATGCCCGGCACGTAGGCAAAAATTCATAGACGCGAGGGTTAACACATCAAAAGCAAACGACTATTCCTGAAAGCACTAGTGAAATGAAACTGAAAGTGTCTGCTGGACGGTCACTCTTAATCATACCAATTATTGCAATTATTAATTATTTTATTTCCAGTTGATCTTGGCCAGTAACGTGCAGTGCAATGTGTTTTCTTACATATATCTCTGTCTTCTTACTAGAGTATTTTTTTCTCTCCCTAATATTTTGTTGGATAGTGCCCCACCTGGTATAAATTAAAATGTTTGCAGGGTGTTGGAATCCTTGAGTTTTCAGACGCTCGTTAAATAAGTCTAATGGTGGATGCCTCCATGAGGCCCTTTCTTTCTCCTTTCTATCTCCCCTTTATTCCCCAGCTCCTACCCTCCCTAATTAAAACCTTTTTTTTCTTCCTGCCACCTCCCTTACTCTTCCCCATTTCTACGGTTAAAATATTTAAAGGTTGTACTAGGTTTTTTCAGCCTACCAAGGTTGTTTCAAAATGATAAGTTGGTTTGGTAGGTCTAGCACTCTATCCTAAAATAATTGTATTGCTACCATTTTGAAGAAAAAAAATTTATCTGCTTAAATCGTGAATGTCTCGAGTTAACTAACATAGCGTTCATTGTATGCCAAATGTAGCAGGAATCGGTTCAGCTATTCCTGATACATTTTTCATGCCACATCTTAAAAATGTCAGTTTAAAAAGTTGTAAAATACGGAATTAAAATTATTCTTCCAATGGGTAAAGTAGAATAAATTGATGAAATTTTTTGATAGACGTTAAATTGAAAACTAATTTTTTATACTATCGTAATTTTTAAACGGAGGTCATGATTGATAAAATTATGTGTAGGGTTGGTACGATTTAGCTTTTTTGGGGTGGTTTGGCCAGGAATTCCTTCTCTCTCGTTCCATTTGGGCAGTGAGTCTTGTTGATTTTGGGTTCTGCCATGATGGATGTTATTAACATGTTTATGACCTCGACCCCAGTTACCTTGAACAACTAAAATTTTAGAAAAATGCAAAAAAGATTTGAAAATTTTGAAAATTAAAAGAAAAATTATTAAGTAATATTTTTTACAACAAGTTTCTAAATATGATAGACATGTCGGACATGTCAATTTTACAGGACTATGGAATTCTAAATATAAGACTCTATAATTCAGCAGTTTTAATAGTTTGACCATGTTTGTTATGTTAGTGGCCATGTTAGATGTTCTGACACTAATATTAACCTCCCGAAGTTTTCGAACCCTGAAAATTCAAGAAAACGTCAGGAGATAGAGAATTTTTAAAAATTCAGACAAATATACATATATCGACGACTTTGCGTACAGCAGTGGCCATTTTCCATGTTGCAATCATAACCTTGACCCGTACCTTGAACACGAAGAAATAAAAAATCTGTAACAAATGTTACAAAAATTACGTTATCAGAACTCAATTTCAATTCCTAAACCACGTCGGCCCATTGTTCACATTTCTTATATGGGCATGGGGTATGAAAAATCAAAAAAATTTTATATTCCTCTCATTTAAAAAATTATTTTTTAATCCTGCAGTGCACCCATATGGGTAATACACTCGACCCCTAAAAAGACAATATGCTGCTTAAACGCTTAGCTCATTTATTACCATGGGACTTTGTGGGCCAAACAATACGGCTAAACCTCAATCTTCGCCTACATCTCTGGCAAAGCTGAGATTCAATTTTTTTTTGCCATTATTTTTCTTTAATAACTTATCGAATTGTCTTTGTTTTACGATTTGAAATGGGGTCCCATTTAATTTAAAAAGGCGGAATGGAGACTGTAGAATGTGCTTGTATGCTTGTCTCCTATCCTCGGGAATAAACGTATTTTTTTATCACTTTGTGTGCGATTCGAACTGAGACAAACCTTGCCAGAGTAATACCAGAAGGCGATAGGTTCGTTGTACTTTCTAAGAAATGGGATCTGCTCACACAAAAAATGTACATGCAATTACTTAATTTGTAAAGGTATGGTAAATTTTAACGGAAAAACCATTCCTTCTTCCAAATTTTCCTTTTCGTGTTTTTCTTTTGTAAAAAAATATATATAAAATCTATGATTTGAGACAATTAACTAGAATATATAAAATAGCGTTCCACATATATTTTCATAATTGTAAATGAATTAATAATTCAAAATGATAAGTCAATAAACTGTAAAGCACAAACCTAATATTATTTTTCCCAAATATCGCTTTTACAACAATATCAAAAAAATTATTTTTATCTTTATGATCTCTATAAGCATTATCACGACTTTTGATAACATTATGGAATTCATTTATTCGTTTTATTCTTTTCATTCTTATCTTATATTCAACTTTTTTAAAGCGCCACAAAATGTGTAACCTGGGATAGCATTTCTGACAAATTTAAGTCCAACATTATGTTATGAATTCCAACATTTATGAGGAATATAACTGAAAACACAAATTGCAGAACAAATCAGACCACTTCCTGTTCAGTATGTTTTTAATGCTTGCTTTTCCATTATAACAATTTTGTGGTACTTTTTCAGATATATATTAAGAATAATCTATACAAACTGTAGGCGTTCCCAACATTCATCCAATCATATTCCTTCGGGAAGTCATAAATTTTTTTAATTCCTAGGGCATAATTTTTTGGAATATGTTGGTTATTCGGATGTGATTGGTGTCGTTTATAATGGTTTTACAAATGCATTAAAAAATAGTTACAAAATGGCTTTACTTTCCCAACTGATGCTCAGATTACACAAACTATACACTAGTGAAAAGAACTACAACTGAAGGAAATAATCTAAAAATGCAAGTAATGTTAGCTAAAAAAATTTCTGTTTTCAGATTTTAGAGATTGAAGTCTCGAAATATGAAATTATTATAGTTCTCTTAACCATCCTGGAAAAATTGCTTTTTTAATATCGCCTTCACTACAGAATAATTTAGAATTGAGAGTTATTAAAACTAATAATCAAGTAAAGAGTGTTCCTTTTGATAAACCTAACAAAGCATTTACCATATTATATGTTTATTTTTTTTTACTAGCTAAATAACGAAATCTCACTTAAAGTTGGCTTTAACATTATATTTATAAGAAATAGTACTTGTATAACCACTTTCATGTTTACCAAATTAAATGCGATAAATGAATATATACCAAAAAAAAAAGATTAAGGAAAATTATTGTTGAAAAACTTGAAAGAACGTGACTCAATGTTAAATACAAAAAAAATCTAAATACGTGATGAGAAAATTATAGGAACGTCCTAACATGCATATTATTTTTAAATATTCGCAAATCTCAGAAAAAAAATCCATACGGTTCGACTGGTTTCAGTATTCACACAAAATCTATTTAATAAATGATAATTGTGATAAGTCACATTTTTTACTGTTGGTTCTTAATTAAATAATATAAAATGTTAATTATTATGTTCATGGACTGATGTTTCATCGTACTGATGTTAAAAATAAATGGAAGGAATAAAATTTGTCATGGGGAAATTTGAGAATTGGGTACTGATCATGGCTTTTTCCATGAAATGTACCTGGTTTTAGGTAATTGTAAGAAACACATCATTAAAAAGGAAACACTGTGTACAGATACACTGAGTTAAACTCAAAACTTGGTTGGACTTCCTTCACTGCCGGAGCTAGTTACAGGGGAAAAACAGCCAATAATTAAGTAATTTCCAAATAAAAAATTTTAATCTTTCAGCAAATGATGCAATAAAAATGCAACAATAAAAATCCTGTACTTACTAAGAAGAGCTAAAATAACCAACTAAAAATATGTAAGAAGTAAGCGAAAATGAAAGTGCAATGTTTTCACAAAAATAGAAACAACATTTTTTACGAAAAATAGACAACACAATAAATAGACGACCAAAATCTCAACAAATTTTTAAAAAAATTCTGAATACAAACAGTCTATTCGTTAACTACTGTTTATAAGAAACTAAATTATTTAAAAAACAAATAAAGGTCTACACGCAAGAAAAAATTTATCAAATAACAACGAAGTAAGTGTCAATAACATTCATCAAGGCGAAAATAAACATGAAAACAAGCAAAGAAAATGTTTTCATTAATTTATTATGAAACAAATCATGATTATCAGCATTTCAATGTTAACAAGAAGTTATTGATAACTAAAGAGCCTACTTTCCACTATATGGGTGCAAATAAATTTTAGAAAAATTCTTAAAATCTTAGATTGCAGGTAGGCGTTGGCGTATCATTGACAACATTATAATTAGATATTAAACCAGAAACATGTTAAACAGTACCAAGAAATCTAAAATACAAGATCGACATTACCCGGGATTTGAATTCTCAAAAACTTGTCAAATTAAACTAGATTGCAATAATTGCGTCACGGAGGTAGGATTCGGAGCATCAACTTCGGTTGTAATCAATCTAATGTTTTGAACGTAAGGATTCACTAACATGAAATATATACACTGCCATCATTTTGAAAATAAGTGCCTGAGCCACTTATGCACATACATTTACATGGCCTACCATAAAGCCCCTGGTGTGAAAAAAATTTGGGGGAAATCAGTTGATTCGTATCCGAGTTATGGTATAACAACTAAATTTTTTTTTAACAGGGATATCGTGTAAAAACTGCCTAAAAGGAGTATCTGCATAGGACGTTTCAAATGAATACCAGCAACTTAAATAGTTCCATCGTATTTGGCTGTATTGTAAAATAGGTATGCCAAATATAAAAAAATATTTATATGGCCACCATTTCTAAAATCAAAGTCTGACCCTATTTAAGTCGTGTGACATTGCATAGCCTTCTCTAGTTGTGGAAAATTTGACGGAAATTGGTAGAATTTTTCCGGAAATATGACAAAATGTTTTACTTACTTGCCTAACACTAATTTGCAAAAAAAATTGGCAAAAGAGGATCTTTGTAGGCATAAATGATGCTTCAAATTTATACTGATATCGTTAAAAATTTGGTTGAATTTCGTTGAAACGTTTTATAATTATTAATATAAACCACATTAAAACATGCCTGCTGCACATAACACATGCTAATACTTACCCTATTGTAGGAATATTTCGTGAAATGTTTGTATGTATCGGTTGACTGGTCCTCTAGATATTCTATAAAACATCCATTGTTCATGTGACGTTCTTTATAAATGGAGGACAAAACTTTTATTTAGCATAGTCAATGATTGTCATATATAAAATAAACTAAGTTAAATTTAAATATGTTACATTATTTCGTAGATAAAGCACACTGAGCTAAAATTTGTGTATAGGCGCCATTCGGCAAATAAGAAACTTCCATGCTTAAAACACAAAAATAAATATGGCCTACCACAGTACAACTTCTTCGCCAAATTTGAAAGAAATGGGTTTACCAAGATACGACATAATTTTTTTTTTCATGTATTGCTATCTTACAAAATGGTGGAGAAATGAGGCTTTCCAAAGACAATTTTTATGAATATAATTGATACTGTCAACTTACAAAGTTAAGTAGAAATTTTGTTTTGTAATTTCGTAGATAAACAAATTCTGAGCCAAAATGTCTATATGGCTACCATCTTGAAAATATTTGTGTCTGACCCTCTCAAAGTTGATTAGTTTACGTGGCCTGCCATAGTGGTACTTATTTGCCTAATTTGGTATAAATCGGTTGTTTTTCGGAGATATTGCGTAATTTTATTTTGTCAAGTGGTACTATTTTACAAAATGGCGTACAAAAGAGATTTTATGTTGGCACGTTTTATGATTGTTATATATATATATATATATATATGCAGCAAGCATAAAAAGTTTCATTGGAATTAATTACATTGTTTCAACGATTAACATACAAGAGTAAAATAGCTATATGGCCGCCAGTTTGAAAATAAGTGTTTGACATACCTAAAACACATTAATTAACATCACCCACAACGGTACTACTTCCCCATATTTGGTAGGAATTGGTTTATTGAGGGGTTGATTAAAAAAACAGGATTAGTCCAAAAATCCCATTTTTTAAATGGCAATGGGTACTTGTGCTTCATTGAGAGGTGCATCTTATGGTTGAATTTGTTTCTGCCAAACCACGTCTTAAGCAACTGAAAACGTTTTTGAAAATATGGTGTTTCTACAAGATGTGAATATGTCCTACTATTCTAACAAAAAAACTGTTAATGGCATGGACTAGTCAAGTTTCTGCTAAAAATCTGTGATGTGGTGGCACTTGTTTGTCACAATCAGTCTCGCTATGGTGCCAATGGTACCGGGTGCGAATTAGAGCTTGCGCATATATTTTTTTTTTTGTATTATTCTTTGCGTTGCCCAGCAATTTTGGATAACTGCAATTATGGAGATATCTGGATGAAATTTAGGGTTCAGACAAGAGGACTTTTTGTCTTAATTTTGCCATTGAGGGTCATAATGTGCCTCGACTTATTCATTACCGCCTAGTGTTTCAGATTTCCCTGCAAAAAGAGAGTGACTACCACTACTTACGCAATGAAGGGGGATGATTTGACCAACAAAATGTTCACAGATTTACGATCTATGATTCGTGAAACACCTTATCGATTTTGGTCGCTCCAACCCAAGTACTTCCTGTAATATTTACATGAATGCATTCCAATTTGCAACACTGCCTATCTCCCTGCCATGTGATAGTGTTGTCACTGTATACCCCAACTTATTTTCCACAAGGAATCACCTCCTGGAGTTTGGCCCATGAATTCTGGTCTTCATTGTATACTGCCTAGTCCATGCATTGACATTGAATGACAAGGTAACTTACATTTTCCCAGTTAAAGAACATGTTAATATGCCAAATAATCAAGATTTTTCTTTAATCGACCAAAGAAAAAATATCAAATCTACAGATTTACCAATTAAATTGGGATAATGTCATTCGTACTGCGAGGAAAAATTCCAACTGCATTATATCTCCATATAAACAGATATGATGAATTCTATTGCATGAAAGCAGCAACTGATCCTTGTTCCTGAAAATACCTAAACCTCGATTGCAGCTGAAGGTGGCACGTGTGGCACAAGTAGTAAATTGAAAGTGCATTCACTTAAAATCAAAAACAGATATTACGGGCCATGGAACTCACACATTGTAGAATGTCGAGAATCACTTGCACCTGATTTGAAGATTCCTGCATTGTACCACCACAACCCACGGATTAAGTCTGCTAAAGCAAAAGATCTCACAAATCCAATGGGCTACTTGGAAAGCTCTGCCAACCGAATATTCTACGAATATGGTGTTTCCAGAAGACCAGGAAATGATAGCAGCAACACCAGAGACAATGAATTTGAGGTTGATGATGGCGACAATAGCAGTGGTTGCGATTAGTGAGCTGTTTATGACGCTGACGTATGTTTCAGTGACAGCATTAGTTAATTGACTTATTCTGACTAAAATACCTAACATGACGTTATAAACCCTGAGTGCCATGTGCAGTTTTCTAGTAAGTGAATGTGTGGCTTTATGTAAATAAAAATTTTCACCAGTTGTATATATCTATTTGTTTTTAATTTCCAATAACACCGTTTTGTCAGTAAACAAAGTGACATTCAACAAAAAGTGGATAAGTCCAAAATAATAAATTTAATTTCTGTAAAAGGAAACAATATTACATATTGCAATAGATAACTTAAACTGTTTGGATGTACACCTATGTCTCAACAAATGCTTGCAATATTAATGCTTACAATCCACATGAGGGAGAGTTATTATCGTTGCCTGAATAAAATTCTCTTTCGACTAATCTCGTTCTTGCTATCAACCCCTCAATTGTGTTCTGAGATATAATATAAATATAATTATTCCTTTGGCACTATTTTACAAAATGGAGGACAAATGAGGCTCTATGTGGACATATCTAATGCAAGTTATATGTGCTCTCAGCATAAGAAGTAAAGTTGGAATATGATTTCATTGTTTCGAAGATATAGCATACTATACTAAAGTAGCTAGATAAACACCATTTTGAAAATAAGTGCCTGTCACACGTGAAACATATTTGTACATATCAATTGCCGCAGTACTATTTGTTTGCCAAATTTGGTAGCAAACTGTAAATTGTTTCCTGAGATATTACACAAAAAATTTAGTAATTCGTGTAGCGCTATCTTACAAAATGGCGGACAAAAGTGTTTGCATTTCGGCTTACCTGATGATTTGGTTTAAATTTGTTAAAAGCTATGTTAGCTATACCTAATAAACCTACAATATTTGTAAAGCCGCCATTTAAAAAATAAGTGCCTTATTAACTCTTATTACTTACACTTATCTGGCCAATCATAGTACTACGTAAATGTCAAATTTGGCAAAAATAGGTTGAGAATCTTTGGAAATATATTGTAAAATCTGTATTATTTCCTATAACAGTATCTTACAAAATGGTGTACCAGCAACAATATTCACTTCTGAATTTAATGTTTACTACTTGCCCTGCCAGCATACAAAATTTTTATTTCAATCGGTTGAACGGTGTTCGAGATATAATATATCACACTAAATATTTTATTGTCAGTCATTTTGAAAACACGTCCCTGGTGTGGTTGAAAACTTTAAAAGTCAGGTATTCCTTTTTAGTACTATATGTGTACTGTGTTTGGTGAAATTCTGTCACAGCGTTCGAAAGTTGAAAAGGGGGGACACACGCGCGCGGAAACACACACAGACACACGTTAATACACAAACATACACACAGCCACGCGGACAGGAAAGTGATCTCATAAGCATTTCTTTCCATCGGAAAGTAGGCTTAAAATGGGAGGTTAGAATGAAATATTGAGGCTTTCATTCTTGGGTTTAAATTGCAATATACAAAAAATTTTATGGTTTCAACTTTCTTAATTGTTACAGGTCAATATAACACGATATTTGTCTTTTGTTCTAGAACCCTTATCAATAATTTACTAAAATGTAATAATACGCATTTAAATGAGTCCAGAATAGTTTAGCCTCCAGCAATTTGCTGCAGTGTTTCATCATGATGTTTAACATTCGCCGTCCAAATGATACTTAAAGATAACCTGCCAATAATTTTGGTGGAACGTCAACAACAAGAATCAGCAGTTATGTTAAAGTGAAATTCCAATTCCTTTATTGTCTAAGTGTATAATTACTACGATACGACACAAAAGTTTTTGTACGCAGCCTCATGTTTTACAACCGCAAGACGAACACTGCTTCAGTTAACCACTGTACAAAGACAACATACGACAAGAAGTTATTGACACAACTAATAAGCCTACTTTAATTAACATAGGTGAAATTATTTTCTTAATTAATTCGTAAAAGCTGAGATGGTAAGTAGGACTTAACTTCCCTCTGAAAGCAATAACATTAGAATTGAAGCCAGAAACGTATGCAAAATTAGTGAGACAATTACAAATACACACGTGCGTTACCGGAGCCTTGAACACAGAAAACATCGTACAGCAAGATAGCGTCCAGTGCACTGCATTATGGACGTCGGATTCGGAGCATCAACTTCTCATTTAATCAGTCTAATGTTTCGAATTATAGGGTTTACTAAAGTACAAAATTTAGATGCCCGTCATTTAAAAATAACCGACTTGCGCCACTCAAAACATGTAAGTTTGCATTCCCTACTGTAGCTCTACTTGTGTGAAGAATTTTTTTCGAAATCGATTGTTTGGTCCCTGAGATATGGCATGAAGAACTCAATTTTCTTAAATGATGGTATCGTACAAAATTTCCAAAAACAAGAGGCTCTTTGTACAATGCTTCTAATGTATAATGTCTACATACAAAATTTGGTTGAGTTTGGTTAAATTTTTCAATATATGTGGCAAACTTAACAAAATTATTTATGGCGTTGCCATTTTGAACATTGTTGCCTGACCCATACAAATCATGAATGTTTACATGGACTTCTGTAGCAATTATACTGTGCATAATTTAGTAGAAATAAGTTGAAATGCCATTGTAACATTTGGTTGGAATCGGCTGAGTGGTTCTCGAGATATGGCTTAAAACCTCCATGACTTTCATATGGCAATCTCTATAAATAGTGGACAAAAAAGTATTGTAGTAGCATATTCGATTATTGTATACTGCCGAAATACAAAGTTAAGTTAAAATAGATTACATTACTTCGTAGATATTACACATTAAAATAAAATTATTTTATAGCCGCTATTCTGAACACAAGAGTGTCATAGTTTAAAAAATTAATTTATTAATATAGCTTACCAGATTACAAAATATGGCCAAATTTTGTAAGAATGGGTTGATTGTTTCCTTAGACAAGAGATATATTTTTTCTTGGTGGTGCTTTAATATAAAATGGGAGCGAAATGAGGTTCTGCATAGGCATATTTGATGGTTGCAATAGGCACTGCCAGCGAACAAACATAATTTAGAATTTGTTTCGTTAATCAAATATACTGAGCTAAAATATTTATACAGCCACCATTTTGAATATGAGTGCCAGCACTACTTAAAACATACTAGTTTACAAAACCTTGTTGCAGTACTATTTGTTAGCCAAATTTCATAGGAATCTATCAAATGTTTCCCGACATATGAATTAAAACATTATTTATTAGTGTGTCGCTATCTTACAAAATGGAGTACAAAAGATTCTCCATTTAGATACACTATGATAGTGGTTATACCTACTGCCAGAATACAAAGTTCAGTTAGAATTGATAACATCGTTTCGACGATATAGCATTCTAGGTAAAAAAAATTGCTATATAAACGCCATTTATAAAATAAGTGGATGATATGCTTAAAACATACCACTTAATATCATCTAGATCAGTACTATTTGTTTGTCAAATTTGATGGGAATAAACATTTTTTTTTATTCGCATGGTGTTATCTTGCAAAATGACTTACAAAAGATGCTCCGTGTATCTTCATTTGATAATTTCTATAGACAAAACACAAAGTTATGCTGGAATATATTACATAATTTCGACGATACAGCATTCTAAGCTCAAATAGCTATATGTCCGCCATATTGAAAATATGTGTCTGGTATGCTTAAAACATATATCTTAACAGAAACTGTATCAGAACTACTTGTTTGCCAAATTTGGTAGGAATCGGTAAATTTTTCACTGAGATGACATATTAACTTTATACGTACATTCGCATTGCGCTATCTTCCAAAATGACTGACAAAAGTGGTTATGTGTTGGTATATATGATGCTCCTAACAGATACTTTCATTACACAAAATTTGTCCAAATTGTTTAAATGGTATGGCATATATACCAAATAAACATTAGAAAATTTGTATGGCCACCATTTGAAAGTAAGCACCCAATCAAGTTCAATTACGTACTTACGTTTAATTGGCCTAAAATAGTTTTACTTACTTGCCAAATTGTGTGAGAATTGGATAACTGGTTTTTGGAGATATAACGAAAAATATTTATTTCTTTATTTGGTGCCATTTTCTAAAATGGAATACCAACACCAATATTCATCTCAAAATTTAATTCTTAGACAGTGCTTTGCCAGCATATAAAATTTGGTTTGTATCGGTTGAATAGTTCCCGAGATATAACATATCACCCCAAATTTTAAAATGGCTGCCATTTTTAAAGTAAGTACCCGACTTAGTCAAATACTATAAAAGATAGATGTCGATACTAAGTACTATATGTGTACAATGTTTGGTAAAATTCTGTCTACGCGTTAAAAAAATTTAAAAGGAGGGGGGAGGGTGACACGCCCAGACACACACATACACACAAGCATGTAGGCTCGAAAGTGATCTCATAAGCCTTTCTTTCCTTCGGAAAATAGGTTCAAAAATGGATACTACACAAAGTGTCACCTGGGAGCTATGTTTATTCCGGGATAGAATTGACAGACTTGTGATTATTTGACAGATGTGTATCGCCACTGACGAAAACTGTTTTGAATGATGCAGATATGCCTCTGAATAATCTCATCGTTAAGAGTTCACGTCATGATTTGGACACCAGTATTGTTATAGCATGTCTGTGAAATTCGAATAACGAAATTACATCCCCGTAATCGTCCCTGAAAAAAATTATTAGTATAAAACAGTTATTGCCATCGTCAGGGCGATTAAGTCCCTAGTTTTCTTCTGATGGTAACCGCAGAAGTAGGCGTAACTGAGGATACGACCAGATGCGCGTTGGCACGCCTCATAAATTGTGGCTTATTCTCTGTCGGGCAAGAGAATATTTGTGTGTTTCCTTGCGGGACTGGCACAGTCTACCTAATGTACCGTTCAGTATTTCTTTGCGGCAATCAGACGGAAAATTTTCACCTCCTCCTGCATCCCGGCATTACGGCTCACTTGTCGATGACCTAAACCTTTTTGTGCCTCTCGTAACCATCCCTGCTGGAAGTTTCGTTTCTTTTCCGTTCCTCTTTCTTTGTTTCTGGGGGAAACGGAAGGAAAAGGAAGGAAGCAGCGGAATATAAAAAAAACTGAACGATATCGCATATCTTTTTTTTATTCCCGTTCGTTCCTCGAGAAAGATAGGAATGGCATTTTCTCATTCGGTTCGTTCCAATGCCCTCAAGGGAAGCCTCAGACTTCACAATTGCAGGGCTGACAGTAAAAAAGGCACAAGTCCTTTCTCGGCCTCGGGCGGTTATAGTGTTGTGTTATGAACAAAAGGCGCGTAGTGCGCTTTGAGTTTTCGAATACGATATTACACATTGGTCACGTCGCGCAGGAAGAGTTAAAATTGTATACGTGGAACACTTTACAGCAAAATGCGCGGTGCCGTCAGTTACGTTCTTATATTTGCGAGGAAAATTGCTAGGTCGGAGAACATTGCGCTTCGCCAAGCGAGCGCGTGTGACAAGGGAATGTCGAGTTATGGCGTTCACAGATTTGGAACTTCATACGCAATCTGTACAAAAACTCACGTGTGTGCAAATTTCCTCGATTACAAGGAAGATAATTTACTGTTTCCATAAAATATTACACCATTTTCCCCAACAAACTACATTTACTTTAAGTTTAAAGTTTTAATAATATACGTGGGACCATTTTTTTGCGACTAACATTTTCATATAAATAAAATATTTCCGAATGTTGAAATATAGTATATTTGACATCATACACTTTTCGAGAAACTGTAAATAATGTACCTCTTTATATTAGAATTCATAAGAGTATGAAATCTTTTAATAGCCTTTAGTTAACTGGTTATCATTTTCTTTGCAAAATTGTGCTTTAATATAATCGAAAAAATATATCAACCAACTGAGCCCGCATCTAACCAAAAAGGTATGTTTTCGTCTGGCTAATAATTGTTAAATGGTGAAAATTATATAATGAATCTCAACAACCCATTGCTTTTGAATCGGCATCATTTTTCTATTTGTCTTCAAAAAAATCTTTATTTGAAAGACATGATAAAACTGTAAATTCTTATTTCCTACTAGCTAACCCTACCACGCGTTGATGTGGCATTAAAGATTTTGGTTCTATTCATTTCTGTGAAATTAATTGAAAGAAGTGTATGTATTTTCAAAATCTTTATTATTGAAGTACTTGTTTGTATACGGTGTTTTGAGTTTTACCATCTTCCGTGCTTATGAATACGTTGTGCAGTTTTCCTACTCTAGAACACGACACATACAATTGGCCGTGCGAAAAACATTCTGTTTCTAAATATATTCCGCACATTTGCAATGATTGCCCTTGAGCTTTATTTATTGTCATTGCAAATGCCAATCTGACTGGAAACTGAGTTCTTTAAAAGTGAAAGGGAATTTCTGATGGAATAAATGGAATTCTGGGAAGAAGCACATCTTCTCCTTTGAAAGCACCTTCCAAGATGGTAGCTTCTATAGTATTGCCCATCATTTTTTTTTTATTGCAATGCGTGTGCCGTTGCAAAGTTTTGGAGGATTAATGTTACAAAGTAAAATGACTGGTACTCCTATTTTTTATTTTAAGATATGTGGAGGCAATCCTGGAACATCAAGCTAATTTAGAAATTCTGGGGGATATTTTACCTCTTCATTTTCGTGTAATGTTACATCCACAGATTTGAATGTCACATGTTCGCTTGTCGATAAGTATCGACATATATATTAGTATCGATACATCGAGCATTTACGTACTTTTATATATCGATATATCGAGCATTGACGTACTTATAAGTATCGACATATCGTTACATTGATAAGTATCGATATATCGTTTTTTGGTAGGTTGCGACTTTACATTGTTGACATTGCATTGTTGACTAAGGAGCTTCCTGACGCGAAAGCATGGTAAAAATTAGGTTTTTGCAGATTTCAGTTCCTTTGCAGTTAATACAGGTAAAAAAGAAAAAGGAAGGTGTACAAACACTCGTGGGAACGAAAAGAAGGTTAATAAAAAAACTAAATGATTTCGGTAGATTTTTTTGGAAGTTACACGCGTCCAAACAAACGGACACAAGGTATATATATATATACATATATATGAGATTTATGAATGCATTATGTCGTCAACACCAGAAAGCTAAAAAAATATTGTATTTCTTAATGGTTATTTCTTCCTTTCCAAAGGCATGTTTTTATTCTAAAGTCATGCGAATCAGATGAATGCGCAGAAACCATTAATGACAAAAGTTTTCGATAAATACTGTAATTAAAATACGAAAATGCTTAACGAACTGCGCATGCTACAAGAACAGTATTTTCCTAATTCAGGCATCTTATCACCTAATTTCCAACATTATCGTGTATAGAAACGAAGGAATGTATTATTGCTGAGATGTTTTGCGAGCTCATAAAATAAATTTTTCAATTATAAATTCTTCTTCATGTCATGCCATAGACATATAAGTATTTTACAGAGCCCATTTTTTTAATCAAATCTCGTAATACGTATGATAAAATTAACAACAAGATAGCACGCTTACGAATAATGAAGTATTGTTATTGTCTGGGTTTCTGTTCAAAAACTATTAGGGGATATGATCGCTCTCCCTCTTTTTTCCTCTCCCCTCTTCCTATAGCTTCCCCCCACTCCCCTTTTTCCTTTCCCCCAAATAATAATACTCTCACTCTGTTTCACATACACAAGCACTTCTCTTTACGTCTCTTTTACATATAAGTACACTCACTAGGCAATAAAAAAATTTTAAATAAATTTTTAAGGCATTGAATAACGATTCCCGCAGTATCTTTTGGCCGGATTCGCGGCTGGATATGAAAATTCCTCTTGCATGAATAAATTGATTCCAGCTAATTTGTGGACAGTTCGACTAGCCCTTAAACTCATTTGGAATGTGCACTGAACTTTAAGTAAAATAATAACATTTATTTCCTTCCTTCTGTCAGTTTTCGTTTACTTAAATAAATTTGTGAACATAAATTCTGTTAACACCATTGTTTGTAAATAACTTTTTTGTATATTTTCTGTTATCCCATCAGTGGTTACGTTTTCCATTCTTGAGCACTGACGCGCCACACCGAACACAAAGAAACATTTAGAGCGATAACGAATTTCCTTTTAAAATGTATCGTGGATTAATGAGGCACGATGTAATCTTAAACTTAGTTACTTCGATAAACTTAAGCGTATTAATTAATTTTGAAGACAACGTGTAACATTGTCTTCAATGTGTGAACAGAGTTCAATCAGATATTGCGAAGTTACTTCAGTGGTAATATTTGCATGGAAATTATTAAGTCTAAATTCTTTTCACCAATTTTGTTTTCTCGTTCGTCTTCTCAAATAAATTCGACAAATCATTATTTCTTTCTCTAAAAAAAAATCTATTCAATTATCAATGATTAAAATTCAAACATCTTGCAGAAATTCTTAAATATGCACTTATGTATTTTTATCTATTATCTAATTTTTAAAATATTTTCACACACGCGTCTCTCTTTGAGGGTGGTGGTATAAATTATGTTATAAAATAAATTTAGATTTTATTTCTGCCTTGCTTATGTTGTTATATCTCCTGCAATTGGCTGTGGCCTGACTAGGCCACATATCTCCGCCAACCAGCAATGGCGAGACGAGAGATGACCTGTATATTCTCTTTCGTGTAATTGTTTAATAAACATTCAATACTTCCTACCCTCTAGGGAATAAATTAAAAATTAAAAATTAAAATAAAATACCGAATATCGTCTAGAAACAAATAACACATGATCTCCGTGTCAATGAACTATTAGAAAAACCAAATACTATGCCGCATTTTCTTTAACTCCTATAATAAAGCAGAGTTTAAAAATTATATTGAAGAATTCGCAACACAAACAAATACTTTTTAATCATATACATATAATTATAATATATCTGAATAACGGTAAATATAATCCCCAAAAATCCGCAACGTTACATACATTTAATTTAAATGACAATAATTAGCCGAGAAAAATAAATCTTATTTCCTGAAGATCTCTAATATTTCCGAAAAGTAAAAACGTATGGATATAGCTGTAACATTCCCTGGAATTTCCCCGTTATTATTCACATTAAATCACTAGAGTTTTCGGGTAGTTGTTCATTTAATAAAAGTCGGAATAAACGCAATGCCAATTTGTGTGTGGAACGCTGCGAATTGAAAAAAAATCAATCAAACATGTAAGTACACTACGGAAGGCCAACTGATTAATGTTTGTTGTTCTGTTGGGACACATTGGTTTAATATTTTTCTGCCGTCCCCACAGCTGTGAGATTATTATTTGCCGAACTGTCTCTATATGCAGTGGCCACAGCTATCATTGTTCCATACCACGTACTCCCTAACCACCTACTCCATCCGCAAACAGCAATAACAGTCCGCCGCCATTAAACTGCAGTTGACTTAGCGTGACTTGAATTTGTGTCACTTGGCATGTGGAGAGGGCACACGCACACACCGAATGTGCTTCCTTAGGAAGAAGATGAAGCATAAAAGCACGCAAATTCAGTTTTCTTTTAAAGAAATAAGTCGTTTCTTTCGCGTTGTTTGATTGCATGCATATTACAGAGATTATATTTCTAACTTCGGCAAAGGAAGCCTACGAACACAGGTTAACTTGGTAGATTTGAGTGTAAGATGTTGAAATTTCCTTGAGATTTGATATTATACGTTTATTTAAAAACTACAATTGTGAACAATCATATTTCCACAACATATTTATTATTGTTTATTACAACAAAAATAATTCGAATATTAAATGCGTTACGTTAATGAACCAGCATAATACTGTAAGGTGCGAAATACACAGTCATTCTTCTTCAAATGCTGGCGATATATATATTTACGATGTACCGACTAGTGGCCGACTAGTCGGAAAAGCCAACTATCCGGCTATATTTATAGTCGGCGACTAGTCGGTAACTATTCGACAAAAAGCACCGACTAGTCGAGCCATTACGCTATTCATATTTATATTTTTAAAATAAGGTAATTGAAATGAAATTCTTTTATTTTTAATTATTTTTATTTTAGTATCAGTTTTACAATTGGCAATACACTCTAGGAATAGGAACAAAGGAAGGAATAAAAGATTTAGTTAGTAGTTAGTTCTTATATGACTAAGTTTAACAAAAAAATAAATTCTGAACACAAGTTTCTACAACTCTGAATGAAGACCATAATTATGTAATCTCCTGTTTATTATTTATTTTAGAATCACAATTTCAAAAACTCTGTATTCATTATTAAAATAAATATAAACTAGAGGCAGGAACTTCTCCTTTGTAATTAACCAACAATCAAACCCAACCTTGAACCTAAAAGACTACAATTTTAACAAAAATGAAATCCTAAAGAAAGCAGGTACAACTCTGAATAATATTAAATGAGACCATTTCAAACTTAAGAAAAATAAATACGTTACATAATCACTATGTATATCATATAACAAAAGTGGCATTTAGGTACACATGTTACTCTAGTTAGTGTTAGTATATATTTTAATTAGAGGCAAATTGTGGTGTAAAAAGACTAAAGTCTCTGCTCTTTCTGGCAGTAATCGATTTATTTTTGTTTCGTATACATTACCAGCTTCGGAGAAGAGTCATTCACTGTAAACAGAACTAGCTGGACAACAAAGGTACATTTTAGTGAGGTGCAACATTTCGGGATAGCTAAAACTATTACGGTTCCACCACTCAAATGGATCATTGTTGCGATTTATTACCGGTAACGCAAAGTACGAGTGCAGTTCGTGAGCTGCGCTTGACTTGTCAACTTGAACAGTTTCGATTTTTCTTGAGGCTAGTTCGTGGTAGCATTGCCAGAAATTACGATGTGTTGCTGTTTCCAAGCTGTCTTCATTGGTGGTGATACGAAGAGGTTCTTCATCTTTGTCAGCGTCACTCTCGTCATCACTCAGATTATTTTTCAGAGTTTCCAATAAAAATTGTGACCTAACGGTTATAAGTTCCTCAGCATCGAAAAACTGCTGCTTATATCATGGATCGAACAAAGTTGCCAGGGTAAAGAGTTTGTTATGCTCAAAGTTGAATCTGCTCTTCAAATAATTTTCTAACAGCCGTTTTATTTCCATGATTTCATTGTTTTCATCGTAGTAATTTTCTAAATATTTCTGTAAGGTATTCACATGAGGTATAACTTCAGATAACGATGAGCAATTTGAACTTATGATCTTGGTAATCTCTTCGAATGGCTCCAGCAGTTCAAGGCTTTTTCCGAGCATTTTCCACTTTTCAGTAGATAAATTTTCGAAATTTACAGATGTTTTAGTCAGATAAAAAGATACAGCCCGTTTTTGTTCTAAAAGACGAGACATCATGTAGTACGATGAATTCCATCTAGTAGATACGTCTTGTACAAGTTGATGGTCTGGTAAGTTAAGTTCTTGCCGTAAATCACGAAGTTTTGACTGAGCTGGACTAGAATGGTGGAAATGTGTAACTATTCGTCTAAATTTTGCAAGTATTTGTGCCATAGTATCATGTTTCAGTGCAGTTTTTACTGCCAGTTGCAACGTGTGTATAAAACAAGGAACTCCATTAAAAATTTACTCATCAATAGCTTTCACCACATCTCTTCCGTTATCTCGCAAGATGTCATGAATTTTGGTCATGTTTATATTCCACAATGTTGGAATTTCTTCTAAACAGTTTTTTATATTAATGGCTGTATGTGATTCTGGGAAATGTTTCATTTGTAATACTGCGTGGCAAAATTTGAAATCGTCACTAAGCCAGTGTGCTGTAAAACTCAAAAAACTTTCCATGTTATTTATACTTGTCCACAAATATGTAGTAACTGAGCTTGCGGCGGCACTTAGCAGTCCTTTTTGAATTTGAGATTAAGTTTCTTCGTAGAGATGTGGCATGATGTCTGTAAAATACTTTCTGCTTGGTATGTTATATTTTGGTTTCACTGTTCTCATCAAGTTTCTGAAGCCAGCATTTTCAACAATAGATAACGGCTGGTTGTCCGAAGCAATCATCTCACCAATAGCAATACTAATGTTCCTTGATCTAGAATCTTCATGTGACCACTGTTCAACGAAACTTTCTTCAATACTTCGCTGGTATTTTTGAGATAAACTGACTTCTGACGACACTGGACTTGACGGAATAGGCAACGCTGGAGATGATTCTTCATCTGTGACTGCGACGTACTCGGGGTTGTATCATTTGATGAACTACAATTAATCACAGAACCTAACTAAGACATCAGCTTTGGATGTTTGTATTTAATATGGTTTGTCATACTAGAAGTGTTTGCTGTTTTCCCCTGCCCACCACGAGAAATAACTGTTTGGCATGGATTACACTTCACTTTACGGGAATCAACCTCCAATTCGTCAAAGAAAGTCCACATACGAGATTTCTTCTTCGAGATGACTCAATTTAATTTAAGTGGGTACTTTCACCATAATACAAACTGTCTTAGCTATGCAATTCTTAGACTTTTGTTTTATTTTTCAAAAAAACACTCATTAATGCTGGACCGTACGTGAACGATACTATAACAAAATGCAAAGTAAACCAAAAACTGTTCGTTCATGTCCGCACGCGCGGCGCGTGCGAGGGATGCGAGGTCGACGAACATTACCGATTTCGCCCGAACATCGCCAAAAGCAATGATCGGCTTGGCCGACTAGTCGGCCTTTTTCCAACCGACCAGTCGGTAGTCGGCCAGTCGGCCAAACTCATAGTCGGCCCATCACTATTATATATTATATTTATATACATATATTATATTTAACTTTTTGTTATGGTTAAGTAAAAATTTAATGATTCCAAGATTTTTGAGTGAAAAGCTGCCAGTGTACATCAATGTATACTACCGCATACACTATATATCTCGTCACGGTGTCCTACATTCGTTATTTTATCAGAAATTGCGAGCGAGTTTAAACTAGCTTAACTGATAACAGTGTGCGAATTGGGCTCTTAGTTCATCCACATCACATGCACTGCACACAGTAGAGTGCTGTCGCATATACTCAATTTATTCACATTCATAACTCCCATCAGCTAAGTGATATTATAGAATACTATTTTAGTTTTCAACAGTAAGAAGCTCAAAGTATATTTCATGCAAATTATTGTTTACCTATTTACACCTAAGAAATTGCTTAGAGTGAGAAAAAAATACTTTGAGTTAATAAAGTACTGTAAGTGAACTCATGCAAGTGTTTTAGTTATTTTATATCCAGACACGTTTCTTGGAAGATCTTACTATGTGTTTTTAATGATAATATTTACTTTGTCTATGCTCTTTAGGCATGCGTATTGAAAGCTAAAAATTTGTGTAGGGTTCTAAATGTTGAATATGCATATAAACATACAAGTACATTTCAATGCATTTTTAACATTTGGTTAGTAAATAACACAGTATAACGGGAAAAGATTAACATCCCTCTTACAAAGTGTTTAATTTAAAATAGTAAATTAAAATATTATTTAACACTACCTACACCTTCTAAAAGCTTTAGACTACCTTACCATCATAGGCGAGCAGTTATACATAGCACTTAACATTCTACTATCAAAAGCATGGTTACTAATGTGAAACAAACCAGAGAGAAATTACTAACTAAAACTGTGTTTATCAGATTCTTTGTAAATGTGCAATGTGTTTTATGACGAAACGACCAACCCAATTCCGTAGGTATTAAAAAATTCATAAATAATAGTAAGAAATGCAAATCTCAAAAATTTTAAATTGCTGAACTGGCTTGCGACAACAATCATAGATCTCACCAGAAAGTGCGACGCAATGTACTTTCATAGCAAACTTACTTAAAATTAAAATAAATAGCAAACGTTTGTTGGCAATAAGAACGAGTTTAGTAAATACAGCATTGCGATGAAAAGCACTTCGTGATTAATGTATGTACCAAGAAGTTACTGTGATATAGTTTCAGAAGAAATGGTTTGATATGAAATGGACAAACCAAATACGTTATTAAAATGTCACAGCATCAGGGCAATGTTCCGCTCACCTGTAACACAAAAGAAGGACATATTTGGTCCCTCGCCAAACTGCTTCATGTCTGTATGCATGCTCCGGTTCGATTGGGAACGGAATATAAAATAAACTTGCATATTATCCTGCAGAATGTTTGCCCATTATTGTTGCAAAATATTCTCCAAATCAATAACAATTCGAGAGGGGGGATCTGGCGCATTATTTGGTTCCTCAAATTGGTATGATTTTGATATTTTGTTGATATTTATCCTTAACGGGTATATAGCGCCGTAACAAGTTATTGACACGAGTTATGTAATGAACACTATATAAAATAGGTATATTTCACATTAAAGTTGTACAATTCAATTCAACATAAATATGATTGAATATGAACGGAAGGAACTATACAAATATACTGAAATATTAAATTATATTATTTTATAAAGTTTTAACCAGCCACGTTCTGAGTAAAGCCTAATTGGAGAGTCCCCACCTTGTTCATGATTCCGGAGGCTAATTAAGATGGCGCAAGTCGACGGCCAGACACACCCATCTTCAGTGATCTTCTCGTTCCAATGGCCCGACGACAAAAGATACCGCCCACGGACTACACTGCCCTATATCGGCTGAGTTGTCCCCGTTTACTGGCCGATGGAGGGGATTTCTATGGTTTGCGATTTCATAACTAATTTCAGCGATCACGGCCCGTCTCCTGGATAAATAAGTGAAGGTGTGATCAGGCAGGCCGCTCAGCTAAGGGCCTGACCACAACTCGTAACAAAATGTTCTGCGGGCGACAGTCGAGTAACCAGGCAGGCCACGAAACTGTTTGGAAATGATGTCAACTCTTCCGGGAAACCAGAGTGTGTGCGAGCGAGCGTTATCTTACTCGAGATTGACTTTAGGACACTCAGCCAAGGAAGTTAGAACATGGGCCGCAGGATGGGTGCCTTCAACGTATAATTCTTTATTTAATGACCTTCGTATTATTATACGTAGCGAATAAAGATAGTATACGATGGACCTTCAGGCGATCAGACTAGCAGTAAAGGACGTATATGCTGCAGTTAAATCAGAGTAGAACAGTGATATTCGTCCGCGACCTTCCAAAATTGGCTCGGTGGTCGTCTGTTCCCAAAGAAAAGTGTGATTCGTCATTAAACACAGTATTTAGTTAGCCTCCAGCATCACATGTTTTATTATTCTGCTGACATCAATGCAAACGAAAGCAACGGTTGTGAGTTGATAATAATGTAGAAAGCATAAAGGTTATCGTAAACGTATATTTTCCCTACACTATGAAAATGGAAATACTTTAGATAGAGACAAGGTGCTATACAGAAGTTTCCGCGTGTTACTGGACTCTTGACAAGGAAACCGCTGGCTTTGATCGTGTCCAACTAACATTCGAATGGTTCTCGTAATCAGTTGGGGTCGTAGTTAGGAAGGACCTATCATCTCGTTTACAGTGAGCTCACTAGAGACCGAGTAAGTGGCTCAGAGAAGCAGGAAAGACAAAGGAATCGGTCATGGACTGTAGTAAGGAACCGTCCCAACATTCGCCTAGAGCGGCTTCGAGAAACCATGGGAAATCGAAACCTGGATTCACTAGACCAGGTTTCAAACTGAGTTCTTCCCGAACGCGAGTTTATCTCTCCTGCGCATCGCGCGGTTAATGTCGGGGTCGTGCACATGGGTATCTTTGAGTGTCCACTGCTCCCGACATATTCTGAGTGTGGAGTGTGACGACCGAAATGGGGGACAACTCGGTGAGACGACCACCCTATCTCTTGCAGCGCTACTATATTGCCTCTCTCAAACTCCGTCGTTTGTCCATACGGTTCTTTCATACGTCTTCCCAGCATGTCTATCGCTTCTTGATCACAGCTAGCAAGTTCCGTGCGTGCCAAGTCACGTGCGCTGTTCTGAAGAAAAAATCTGTAAGCCACACGAAGGATGATGGCAGCGCCCTCCTACGACAGACTTGTATGCTCCATAGCACGGAACTTTAATCGTATGCATACCACCCATGGATATTCCTATTAACCAACCCTCACAGTTGCGTATATTTTTTACAGAATGGGCAATTGTATATATCAATTAGCTTGTATGTGTATATTTAGGTAAAAGAGAACTAGTTATTACAGCAAATCGCAACCAATCATGTGAATGCACCATTGCCATCGGCTGCTACAGGAAACAGAGTCCGATGTATATAAACCCCTTGTTTTTCGAAATCAGTCTGTAGATATGTCCTAGTCTGTATACGTGTTTAAGAAAGGACAGATTCCAGTTGTGGGAACGTCACAAATGTTTCGTAACAGAAAGCCTACTGTATGTTTTGTCTTCATTTTTCCGTCCAGATTTTTAGGTGGCCGTGGTAGCATAGTGGTTAGACTACTCGCCTCCCAACTATAGGCGAATCTGGTTCGATTCCCTGTGGGGCCGCGCGTGGATTTTCGCATGTGGGAATCGTGGCGGACGTTGGCGCTGCCCGGCGGGTTTTCTCGGCTATCTCCCGTTGGAAAGACATGCCTATTAAATACGGAGAGTGTGTTTATGTATGTTTTTCAAATAAAAGAAACTTTCATTAAAGCAAGTCTTTTATATTTATAAAAACTCTGTAAGTGCAAACTTATCAGTACACTTATCTATCCGCAATATATCAATCTCGGGTTATAACTTTTATTGTAGTGTAACGTGTTGTTATTATAACATTAATATAATCACTTATCCCAAAACCAATTGTAACGAGACAATCACATAGGAAATAAGAGACACACTCGCACGTTTAATTACATAATCCCTTTAACTGTTGTATTTACCAAGAAAGTCAGCATACTAAGTTTTATTGAGAGAAGTACAATTATTTGGTAGGTCTGGAATACCAAATTATAATATTCATATGGCCGCAATATTTAAAATATGATTTTAATATACATAAACATCATTTACTCTTAGAGTGGCCTACCAAAGCACTATTCGTGTTTCAAATTTGGCGGCACTGAGTTTAGTGGCTTCAGAAATACTTTCTTAAAATTGCATTAATTCAGTTTGCATTTTCTCATAAAGCTGCAGACAAAATAGTCAGAAAATTAGCAATTTAATTAGTTGCCGTACAAACAATTAGTGTAAACTGTTCGGTAAATATTAGTAAATACCTTATGACATATATATTTTATTTTAAAATATTTATATATTGGCCATTTTTGCAATAATTTCTGCATATATATATAAAAATTGTATACTGTTAGGGCAAGTTACTATTTCTTTATTTTTGCTACCTAATGTATTGGCAATAGGTTTAGCTGTTCAAGAGATATGACGAATGCGATTTATTATTCTAAGAGATGTTATCTTCCAAATGATGGAACAAAGAGGCTATGTATTAACACATTTAATTGTCATAATAGGTGTAGTCAGCCTACCAAGTTTGGTTGAAACTGATTAAATTATTTGGTAGCTACATAATTTTAACAATAAGTAAAATAATTATATGACCGCTAATTTTAAAAGTAAGGCTCGATATACTAAAACTTTTTCCGAATTGTCAGTTCACACTTGACAACCACGCACATATGATATATACGTATATACATACTACGATTCTGATCTAAAATCTCTGAGGTTATGTGTAAAACCAAAAAAACAATTAACAAAATTGGGTTTTGAATTTTGCGCATTTAAAAGTCAATATTGTGGAGGTGTGTAAACCCTTTGATACCTAGTAAATGGAAGCGCTATTACTGACATTGTATAATTATACATGCAAGTAATTCACGTGAGACAAATGTGACATAACTAAACGACATTTCGTTAAAACTCATAAACTTACCAAATTAGAGTTCTTTAAAACATTCACAAAATGCTTACAACTCAAAACAAAAAAAATGGCGTCCGTAGCAATTATACAAACAAACCCAACGAGTAAGAATCTTCGTTTATCTAATCGCCAAGAATAAATATCCTGTGTACGGTATTAGGAATTCGGCGGTGTAAAGTACGAACGTGTGTAAACTTGGAAATAACTGGGACACGGCCTAAACTCTTATATGATTCGGGGGGGGNAGCATTGTTTGTTTGCCAAATTTGGCAGGAATCGGTTCCGAAGTTCTTGAGACATGCTGTGCTTCATTTTTACGGTCACGTCTTACTAAAGTCTTATAAAAGATGTCTTGGAATTCGCTACTCAATACTAGCAATAGGTACTATTAGCATAACTAGTTTAGAAGAAACTAAGAAACTAAACGGGTGAAATGATTCAGCTAGAAAAATATTTTTACTACCACCATTGTTAAAACGACGGAATAAAAAAATTATATATATATATACAGTTAAAAACTGTGTCATAACATTTATGCCAAATTTAGCGATAGACTGATGAATAGTTCCCGAGGTATTACATAATAGCTTAACATTTATGTAGCGTCATATTTGAACGTAGATGAACAATAGGGGCACGAGTCTCTGAATGTGGTGCTGACAGTGTAGAATGTGAACATACCAATTTTGATTCATTATACTGGCTGAATGGTTTATAAGATAATATGTCATAGCACTCATTGTTTAAAATGTAGTTTTTTTGGTCAAAACGTTTGAAAGTCGGGTGAACTTACTGAGTACCTATATATTAGTGAAAATCAGTGAAAATAATCAAAACTTTTGGGAACATGGACACAAATTCACACACACGCAAGCAGGAGGGCGAATTCTTAAGAGTAGTTTTCGTTCGACAAGTCGGCTTAAAATTATTGAAGGAATTAAGTGATAGAGTTGATAAGGTGAAAGTCCTATTTTACTGAATTGTGATAGATGTTGAGTCAGGAGATCGAGATATTGGCATGATTATGGTGATTTTGTTTGTGTGATTTTTCTGGGCGATGGGTTAAGCTGGAAGTGTAGAGAACACTTTTCTTGTCAGGTTTCTGGTTATGATCAGCTGTGATCAGGTGTGATCATGTTCGCGATGAGATCATCAAATGCACTGTTCATTCGGAAATTAGTATAACATTGTGTAAGGAATCATTGTATCACTGATGAACATATCAAAATAGTATTTACGGAGTGATGATTGACCTTGAGCGTAGCAATCGTCCAGTAAAAAAAAAAACGACACAAACAAAGTTATGTCACAGAATACGTACATTATTTTGGTATCCTACCATTTATTACAAAAGAATATATCATTTAACAGGAGTTCGCAAAACCTGACAACAACGCCAGGTTTTCTCGAAAAATATGCGAGGTCTCCGGTGTTAGTATTAAGTTTTCATAGACAAATAAAGAAGACAGTTTTCAAGGCCCTCCCAACAGGCAAAGTTGCGGAAAGCTTTAAATTGGCTGTATGGAAAAATTTCACAGGGATTCAAAAAGAGCTCATTTTATCGTGAACAGCCTACAATTAGAGATAATGGAAAATCGCGAAAATGTTTTGAGCCAACATATATTCAATAACAGTCTAGCTAGTTTATTCTTTTATGACTGGATGAACAAGGTTTCGACTCTGCTAAGTTGTTTGCAGACCAATCACGAACGTTCTGCCTTATAGTATCAAGATCCTCATTAGCTCAGTGAAATGGGGTAGTAGCTTGATACATGCATGACCGCCAATAAGGAAAGAAAACTGTCGGAAATTTGTACAATACGTTTATTTCTAGCAAACAGTCAACTTTTCCCAAGATAAACCATAATCTCTATGAGTATGATAATAGTCATAATGAGAAACTAATATGTTATAATAAGTGTTATATATATGCACACACACACAGCAAAGATCTGAACGCTACAGGCAAACTTCGGCAGGTTAATTCGAAAAAAAAACGTATACACACACACGACTTTCGTAGATGGTTGTAATGTAGACTACCGCAAATACAAAGATTGGTTTAAATCGGTTACATGGTTTCGTAGATATAGCACTGTGTTAAAAATATTGATATGGTCGCCATTTTGAAAATATGTGACTGACACTTAAAACGTATCAGCTTGCATGGCGTATCATAATTTTTATGCCTAATTTGATAGGAATCGGTTAATTGTTTCCCGAGATCTAACATAATTTTATTCTCATTGCGCTCTTACAAAATGGTGAAAAAATAGGCTATGTGTAGCAAATTTTATAAAATATGTTTATATGGCCGTCATATTGAAAATAAGTATTTAATCCATTGAAATCACATATGGTGACATGGCACACCATAGTATTCGTTACCTGCGAAATTTGCAGGGAATATATTCCATAGTTTGCAAGATATTATTAAAAAATTTTATTTTTCATGTAATGATATCTTTCAAAATGGTGGACCAATTACTTAGTTAAATTGTTCCCGAGATATGAAACGACGCCCTAAATATTAGCCACCGCCATTTTTAAAATAGGCACACGGCATGGAAAAAAAACCATATAAGTCGGATGTACTTGTAAATTACTTTACATGTGCCGAGTTTGGTGAAATATGGTTAATGGGTNTCAAGATATTATTAAAAAATTTTATTTTTCATGTAATGATATCTTTCAAAATGGTGGACCAATTACTTAGTTAAATTGTTCCCGAGATATGAAACGACGCCCTAAATATTAGCCACCGCCATTTTTAAAATAGGCACACGGCATGGAAAAAAAAACCATATAAGTCGGATGTACTTGTAAATTACTTTACATGTGCCGAGTTTGGTGAAATATGGTTAATGGGTTCAAAATATTTAGGGGAACACAGAGAGACAAACACACACAGAAATAAATAGAGGAAATTTGAACTCATAGGCCTACTTTTCGAAGGCTTATTACACAAGGAATCAAATTATTAGTGTTTATCAGGTGAAAACCGCATTCTAATTAATGATGAACGGTTTGAGTGTCGTAATCACGATCTGAGCGTGATGCTGGTGATCATGTGTGATCAGGTTCGTATAGTGATCTTGAAATTGATGGTTCGTCTGGAAAGAAGATTTCAAATCATATTAAAAATAAAGTAATTATTTTAGATCATGTAAAACATTTATTTGGCTGTACGATGACCAATCTTGAGCGTGGCGGTCGTTCAGAAAGAAGCTTTATTCCACAGGCAAACGAAGTTATGTCACACAGTCTGTTGCGTTGGCATCCTACCATTTATTGCAACTAAATCCATTACAGAAAATAAATTGCCAAGATACGAGGACACTGCTCTGCTTTCTCGCAGAAATTCAGAAAATGTCCGTCCTTTGTGTCTTAGTGTATTTGACGGACACCAACGTTGGAAAACGGATATATTTTGTAATCAATGTGATATAAAAATATTAAAAATCTATATGGTATATATTTGAAACTTTGCAACGAACAGTATGTACTACGCACGTGCATAATTAATAACCTCATAGTGATAATTGAGGTTATTATTTACAATCATGTTCATAATTACTGCACGTTTCATTGCCATAAATGTAATTCACGTGGATCAAATTATCGACTTTAGAAACCAATCGATTTTATTAGCAAACAACCACGGGCAGCCGATTGCACTGTGCAGTTACTTGCGTGTTATTATTGCTTTGTGACAAAGATATTCTAGAAATAAATTTCTAACAATAACATAAATTATAAATAGCAATAATGTATTACCTAAAATAACCAAAAAAAAATCGATACAGGACGGACATTTGAACTACAAAACCTAAAAGTATACGACGCAGATTCGCACACCAGTCCACAAAGTTGTTTATCTTTTTTTATACGTTGACTTTATTGACTTACCGATATTGGACATTGCGTGTGTGATGTTTGACGTCCGACAGTGTGTGAGTGTATTTCGCCGTGTGATGAGCTCAATCAAGTAGTGGACCGGACTTGGTGCCAAATTCTCAATACAAACGTGCGCGACATGCGAACTGAAAGTTTCATTTTGTACATAAATACGTTTTACAGAACCCGTAATCTTTTCGTAAACGGACATACACAGTTTCAGGTTGTTACTCGGGTGTCCACCATCTTGTATGTTGCAGCTCCGTGGGTACAGCAGAAAGTTAACAACACTTCTGTCTTATATTTACCGTTTCGGGTATTGTAAGTATAACTGCTACGAAAATGGGCATCATGTGGGGGCGGCTTAATTAAGTATGAAGACGTTGACACATGGGAGGTAATCAGTCAGCCTTGGGAGGGGGGAGGGGGTTGGTTGAATGATGAAATGTTGAAGAAGAAAAAAACGATTGATGGATGAGCGCGAGCGGTGTTCGGGTCCCTTAGTATCCGGGGCACATACACGTACGAGAGGTCATGTATTGGAAACAGCACCGCACTGGCCATGTGCGTAAATGTCTCCCCCGCACAAACTAAGCCGTGCGAATCGCTGATAAAAAACAGTACCTTGCAACAGCACACAATTGATTGTGACAAGCTATAATCCCACACAGCGATAAGCACTCGCCTAAACACGTGTATTAGTAACAAGAAGAGTTCAGCTTGATTAAACTAACATTTATTATACTCTAGTTGGGGACTTCAATGCTAATAGTTTGGCAACCAAAAAATTTCGCAGCTAGGTAGCAATAATATTGCATATGTATCGGATTTCCTTCTTTTTGTATGAAAACAAATGGGATGGTTACAATTTTCATTATGTAAAAATAATAATTTTATATATTCCGGTTTATATTTCATCACAACCTACGTAAATAACAAGTTTTGTTCTTCGCACTAGGTTGGAATTTAACTAAATATGTCCACGTTGTTTAACTTTCGGTTGAAAAACTGGATTCAGCAAAACGTTGGCTTTCACAATTACTTTATTATATGTGAAAGGACGGTTAAATCCCTTGTGATGACAAATATAGTCACAGTATTTCACTCATAAAATCCTTTTTTTTTTCTCTATAAAAAGCGTATTTACGACAGCTAATTGGCAAACACGATTGTATTTTAACATTTTAGTCATGTAAACACAAATAGAGGGCGTGAATAATAGTTACAAAATAATGTTAACGCTTAATACTTTGGCTGGGACAAGTATAGATTACAATTATAGTCAAACACGTACAATTACATACATTAATAGCATTTCTACATCTAACATCTAACACCAGCTTAAGAAGCTACCTGTTTGGATCACCAGAGTTCCTTGCGGCGCAAATTTTCACTATACTATACACTCCTATAAGGAATTTCGTTTTGTTCCTAATTTGAGTAGAAGAAATTTTGGTTTAACTTTTTTTGTTGTTGATTTTTGCTGTGCCGTTCAGAAAAGCCCCGAGTGCTCAACCACGCTGACAAAGGCAAAACTTATTTACAAAACAAGGGCGAGTGATTTTAATTTGTTTATTTCTGGATCATGGATTAAAAAAATATTAATTGCCAAGCTGACACGAAATCAATTAAGCAGTTAAAAACATATCATTTCAGCAGGAGTGACTTTGTTAGATAAAAGGCATATGTATGTTAGATATCATATTTATATTGCCACCATTTTTAAAATAATTAATTAACTTACGAAAATCATTTTCCATGGCCTACCATAGTAATACCTGTTTACAGAATTCTTTGGAAATCGGTTAATTGTTTCCCGAAATACGATATAAAAATTGAAAAAGAGGCTTCCTGTAAACACATTTAATGATTGTAATATAGGCTACCGCCAGCATATAAAATTTTGTTGACCTTCATTACGTGGTTTCATAGATATACGATACTAATAAAAAATATTTTCATGGCTGCCAGTTGGAAAATAAATAGCTGAAGTACTTAAAACTTATTAGTTTACATGCTCTGCCGTAATATTTATTGTTAGCGAAATTTGGTAGGAATCGGTTAAGTGTTTCCCAAAATATGATACAAAAAAAATCTATCTTACGTAAAAGTGGACAAAGAGGACATGCAATAGATTATTTGATGCTTGCAATTGATACTTTAATCATACTAAGTTTGATCGAAATCAGTCAAACGGTATGGTATATATGAATACATGTGTTTGTTTATATATAGATATGCATGTAAATATATATACACCAAAAAAGTTGTAAGGCCGCTATAAAATAATATGTGTATTATGCATTTATTTGTTATATATGTTATCTATCAACATATTTCTGAAATTTGTTTCATGGTTTCTTAGATGTAGTATTGTAATCATAAGAGTTATTTGGCCACCATTTTAAATTTAAGTGTGAGAGCCACTTATAATATATAAGATTTTACATAGTACTGTAGTATTTAGTGTTTTTTTAATTTGGTAGAATAAATTTGATTGTTTCTCGATTTACGTCACAAAAATATTATTATTTTATGTAGCGCTAACTTACAAAATGGTTGACAAAAGGGCTATGTATTGGCTTATTTGATGTTCATGGTTTATAATTTTAGCATGTCAAGTTTGGTAGAAATAGGTCGAACGGTATGATTATACTACCAATTTATCCTAACATATTTATATGACCGCAACATTTAAACTACGTGTTTTATCACTTTAAATCGTTTGTGGCAATGTGATCTCCCAAATTAGGTAAAATTTGGTTCAAAAGTTTTTAGAAGGGCACTTCCGCAGACATTAAAGTGATCTCATAAGCCTATATTTCCTTCGGAAAGTAGGCCAATTACACGAGGAATCAAATGACCACTGCTGACTAGGTTAAAACCCAATTTTTATTCATGAGGGCCGATTTTGAGAGCAGTGAACATGATCTGAGCATGATTATTGTGACCACGTGTGATGAGGTTCTTGTTTTCATCTTGACATTTATGGCTCGTTCGGAATGTAGGGCAAAAATCGCTGACAATGTGAAAAATATATTTCACTGAATGGTGGGCAATCTTGAGAGTGGCGATAGTTCAGAATCAAGTATATTACGAGAGATTAAAGAAGTTAAGTCACACAGTCTATTGTGTTGGTATCCTAACATTTATTGCAAACTAAATACATTACTAAACAGAAGTAGCCAAGACGTGACAACTCTGTAAGACGGAAAATGGGGTAGAGTGCGCATCCTAGGTAAGCATAATCTTTTCGTGTCTCAACATTGGACTGCTCCTCTGTCAATACAACTATCATGAATGACGTATGTAGGATTTGAGGTTAGAACACTGTTTATACATACAAGTGCTTTGAGATGTTCGTATGCTCCCTCTAACGAGCTTTTAATGCATTTTTTTGCATAATTTAATTCAATTTGATAAAAGTATTTTTTTCATATAAAAGTGTTTGTCTTTTGAAAATTAAGGCATAAACAAACACGGTCATCACTACTGACCATGTGACTATGACATTTGTATTGGTGAGGGGTAGCTGGTTTTGGGTACATGCACAGAAGACGAAAATCAGTCTTCCTCATTTTGGTCTTATGGACAGCACCGCCAGGTTTTCTCGCAAAACTGCACAAAACGTCAGTTATTTGTGTCGAGTGCATAAAATTATTTGAACACAACAAATATGGAAAATACATATTTTGTAATACGTGAGGTATGAAAATATTTTAAATATAAGTTGTTATATATTTATAATAATATAAGTTGATATATTTCAAACGTTGCTACTAACAGTGCGTACTATGTGCACAATTACCACATAGTGAGTGACTACAACAATTTTTTGATAACTACCGCATATTTAATTGCCTTTAACTTAAAACAATCGCATATTTAAATCACCACTTGATACATATACACTCTTGTACTGAGAAATTTAAATAGTTTCATAAGTATAGAATGTTTGAATGATACGTCGTAATAGTCATTAGTGACATCAGATTTCTAAAAGAAATGTTATTGCAATCGGTTTGGTGGTTGAAATGAGTGAAATATGTACATCCTAGACAGACATCCGAATAATTGCATAAGCCTATATTTCCTAGGTACTTATGTAAAAAAATAATTCCTTTGATAACTAGTTTTTACCTTTTCTGGCAAAAAGTCATATTTCCTTAACATTTATTTATTGAGATACGTGCATCAGCGCAAACAAAGATTTCACAGAAAATATTTTAGAACATGGTCCTATTTACGCAAACTATTCGAACACTGAACCACAAAGTTTGAAACGTTAGAACATTATGCATTAGCCCGTTAATTGACCTGTGTTTATTGATGTGCACGTTAACCTAACGCAACCCCACATAAGTTAGTCGCATTCTGACAGGTCTGGAAAACATTCCGACCGCTGTATGTCTCTTCAGGATATCACGTGACCAGGAAACTTTTTTGAGCCACGTTCTATCAGTATGAGCTATTACCCGGAATTTCTAGGATAATTCAGTGGCTACAAAAAGTATTGTTCTGAAGGCAGTTATGGTATAAAAATTACATCATAAACAAAACAACAATAAATTAAAATAAATTATTTCATTCAAACAACCTATGAATATCGGTACGTTTCCTATAAACCCACAAAAATCAAATCAGTATCGTTGTTTTCAAGCAGATCAATAGTTTTTACAAACATGCAGCGCTCGACGCCAAACATGTGTTGGTCTCGTAACCACATTGCCGTTCACCCATGCTCCGTAAGACAAGCCTGTCTTCAGCTTTCACTTCGGATGTGCATACCCATTAATGCTGTGCTAAGGAACAGTTTTATTGTGTATAAAAGAAGCTATGGGAAGCAAATCAAAAGAAACAACCGAAGAAGAATGGAGACTGCATTTATTTAGGTAGGTAAATACATTCAAGGACATAAACAAAACTATTGGAAGACCTATTACTACCGTCAAAAATATTGTGTGAAGGTTAACAAAAACAATAATACTGCAAAATGCACCTAGAAATGGTCGCCTTTCGAAGTTTTCTCTGAGAGTAAAGCACTAACTTGTACGAGGGTTATTTGGAAAGTAAGGTCCGAATCGCCGTAGTTAATCGAATGTCGCGTGAACATTGTAACGCGCATTTGCACCGACTCCCAGCATGCCTTGCTCGTCAAACAACGCCATTTTCATTTGTATTGTTGCTGTGTGCTGTTTACAGTGTCAGTTAAAAATATTTAAAACAATTGATCAGCCCACCGACTGTGAAATACGGTCAGTGATTCTGTTTTTGACAGCAAGAAACGTTTCAGCAGCGGAAGTTCATCGACAGATAAGTCAAGTGTATGACCCCAATGGGATGAGTGACAGCAAAGTGCGTAAGTCAGTGAGAGCTTTCAAGGACGGACGGGAAAATGTCCATGATGAACCACGATCAGGCCGACCATCAGTGATCACGGAAGATTTGGTCAAAGTCATGAACGAAAAAATTCGTGAAGACCGGCGATTCACAATTTCAACTTTAGCATTGGAATTTCCGAATGTGGGTAGAACAACTTTGCACAAAATTGTCTCTGAAAATTTGCAATTTCACAAATTGTGCGCACATTGGGTTCCCATGCTGCTTACTGAGGAACACCAAATTAAAAAAATGGCTTGTGCTCTTGATATTTTGGACCGATATCATAAGGAAGGTGATCAATTTTTAGAGAAGATGAAAGGTGAAAGAAGCAGTTACAGACTGGTTATCCTCACAGGCGGCAGACGTCTATGACTTAGGCATACAAAAGCTTGCATAACGTTATAACAAATGTTTAGACAAATATGGAATCTACATAGAAAAATAGAAAAACCTGTAACGAATTAAATAAAAAATGTTTTTTAAAAAAATATGTAATGGTTTATGTTTTATAATAAATCGGACCTTATTTTCCAAATAACCCTATTACAAAAAGTAGCCAGAAACGCTAAACTGAGTGGACCAAACATAGCAGCAGAAGTGTAAAACTATAGAGTGACAGAATTGTCAGCTCAAACCATTATAAATGTGCTTCGCGAAAGTAGATGTGGGGGAAGAACAGCTTGTAGAAAACAACACATAAGTAAGGCTAAATAAAATGAAGAGGTTTGATTATGCTCAGGCGCATATAAATGATACGTATGAACAATTTAAGGAAGGAATTTTTACTTATGAGAGTAACTTTAATATTTTTAGGTCAGATGGACTAGATGGTATGTCGGAAGAAGAATTCCAAACATGAAGAGAAGAATGTGACAGTGAAGCATATAGAAGATTCCGTGGTGGTTTGGAGTTGTACGAGTGCAAGTCGTGTGGGCAATTTGTTTTCATTGAAAGCGCAATGGATCAGAAGGTTTACATCAACATTCTCAAGACCCATCTTCCCCATAGTGTAACAGAATGGGCCTCTTTACAGATTACATTTCCGCTCAACTCAGCGACCCCAAGCACGCACACAGCTTTTAACACCAACCTGTTGTTGTAAAACAATACCAGACATTGTCTGGAGACACTGCTACAATCTCTCGGTATCAGCCTCATTGAGAACTTATGGCAGCAACTAGAGGAAAAGGAACGAAAACATAAGATATCTAACAGAAATGAACTGAATAATGCCTTCAGACATGAATGGGATAAAATATTGAGTGAAACGACAGAAACCTTGGTGACCTAAGTAGAGTGTGAAAATGCCGAAGAGCGTTCCTGTACGTTAGAGCAAACCAATACTTATTTGTGGTCAGATAGGCACGATTGTTTTCATTTGCAATTTTCGTTCTGTTCAAAATGAAATGGAATTAACAACCATAATATATTCTATGGCAAATTAATTAATAAAATAATGTATTAGGATAGTATACAACCATTATTATTTTTACATTTCATTCCAATTGTCCAACTTTATACTTCTAACTATAGTCAGATCAATACTTTTTGTAGCCACTGTATACTCATGAGAACTATTTAATAAAGGTTCGATTCCAGCGCAAGAAAGTTCGGTAACTTCTCTAGTTTGCAGCAAAATCTCCACGCGTGCTTGCTCAATCAGCTGAACGAAACTACCTTCTTTAAATGTAGCCTTCGCCACACTGCGGAAGGCAGATACGTTCATTGGTAAGAGAACGCATACAAAACAAGAAGTTATCAATATAACTACTTTCCTTTACATTAATGCAAATCATTTTGAGGAAGTTTTTAAAGGTTAGATTGGTAGGTTGGTCATGAAGTCTCTTTGATAGATATATAATTAGATATACAGTCAGAAATAGATGCAATACTAGTGAAACAGTTATAAATACTCTCGTGCTTTACTTGTGACTCGAAAACAGAACTCATCTTACCGTAAGCTGGCGTGCAACCAACTACATCATGGAGGTAGGTTTCTGCACAGCATCATTGAAAGTAATCATTTAAAGTTTTGATAGACTAGGATTAACAAATTAAAACCTTTTCATGGACATCGTTTTGAAAACACGTGTGTGAGTCATTTAAATCATGTAAGTTTTCATGGCCTACCGTAACACTACTTGCTTGCAGAATTTCGTGGAAATAGCTTGACTGGTTCCCGAGATATTGCATAAAAGCTTGAGTTTCTCATTTGGCACCATTGTACAAAACATCCTTATTAAACAGGCTCTGTATAAGTATATTTGATGTTTCTAATATATAATAGAATATGTATAATTATTAATATAGGCATAATTATGATAAACTAATCTAAATTATTTATATTACGGCCATACTTTAAATAAAGTCAGAAACATTTGAAACACGGTCTACCGTAGCACTATTAATGTCAAAAGTTCGGTGTTATTTGATTTATTGATCCAGACATATGACAAAAAAAGCTCAATTTTCTCAAGTGGTGGTATCTTTATTACTGGAGAAGAAAATGGAAATTTATTTGCACAGTCTATGTTTGTCACACAGTAGATACTGTTTGTTACATATTAAGTATGTTGAAATTTTTTTGGGGCATGTGACAAACTGACATATATATATAGATGTGTGTGTATGTATATATATAGCTATGATTTTTAAAATGGGTTACTACCTCCTTGAGTTGTATAAATTTTATGTACTAAAATTATAACTTCTCACCTGAATTTGGTGGGTATCAGTTAATAGTTTCCCGAGTTAGCACAGGGAAACCAAATAGTTTATATAGTGCTATCTTCCAAAACGGTGGACAAATGAGTTTCTGTAATCGCTCATTTGATACTTGCGTAAATACTGTCAGCATACAAAGTTAGGTTGTAATTGGATACATTGTTTCGTAAATATATCACGCAATGTTAAAATGTTTACAGGTGCGCTATTTTGAAAATAAACACCTGGCCATCTTAAAACATGGCCTATCAATTTATATGGCCTACCACAATATTACTTGTTTGCCGAATTTGGAAGGAATTGGTTTATTGTTTTCCAAGTGTTACAAAATTTTTTCTCATTCGTGTGGTACTATATTAGAAAATGGGGGGATAAAACAGGCTCTGGGTAGACAAATTTAATGATTGTACTAGGTCAATGTTAGGTGAATTACATTTTAAAGTAACTTCAGTTACGTTAAGTTACCTAAGTAGATAAAGTATTTTCAAATAATTGTTACTTTCGAAATAAATGTAACTGGGCTTTAATTTTTAAGTAACTTAATTGAACTCCGTTACTCAGTAAATGAATTTGTATATGTAGGTCTCCTTTAGCTCAGATCAACTTCGATTATAAATAAAGTAGTTTAACGTACAATATTGGTTAAATAAGGCTCAAAATAACATTATTATAAGAAAAAAATTAATAAGAATACCGTCAAGAAACATTGAATCTGCACAAGAAAGCCACTGAATTCGTATAAAGACAATAATTTTCATTAATAATATACCTCCGTGACAATTTATTCAGTCAGTAACATAGTAAGGCACATGTTATTTTTCACTAAGAGAGTTACTTTTCACTACTTCAATATTATAGTTTTAACATTTTTTCATTTCTTATTTCTTATTATCATACATCTAACATACCAATATACTCTTGCAGCAGTGTGTATACTTAATTTTGAAATATTTTATTGAATGTACAGTCTGTTTAACAGGAAAGCCAATGAGAAGTAATAGTGACAGCAATATAAGACGAGTGATAAATGTATTTAGTTATAATACAGAAAATTTAACTCGCAATTTTAGTAATACACTTAAGGAAAAACACATTATATAAGACAAGTTTCTTTTCAGTGGATAATTCAGTTGAAGTATTTCTACTTTACAGAAAAGGTAAACTTTTAAAACCAGACAAAATTGAAATGGTGTCATAAACACGTGTTTTTTAAATGCGAATACTACATAAAAGTTCATACCGTCACAAAAAAAAATATATTCCAAAACTTAGGGGTTTATTTTTAGTAATTTGCTTTAAGTGTCACATGACTACACCTACCTCCACACAAATGCTACCATTTGTAGCATAGGAGAGACTTAGTAGGAATAACCACAAGCATNCCTACATAAAAGTTCATACCGTCACAAAAAATAATATATATTCCAAAACTTAGGGGATTAATTTTTAGTAATTTGCTTTAAGTGTAACATGACTACACCTACCTCCACACAAATGCTACCATTTGTAGCATAGGAGAGACTTAGTAGGAATAACCACAAGCATGCCACAAATAGAAAGCTCCGAGGATCTAGTTGTGTAGGTATGACGCCAATGTAAAAGTAGAAGCAAAGAGGACAAGTCAAAATTACCACTACACACCCTTACACGTACATAATAATAACAATTATTATTATATACAGAAATAAAGCAAAATGTGATTTAGAATAAAAATATAAAGGTGTTTGATAAATAAAGTAGAACTGAGATTCGTGTAACCAAAATTATATTTTTTTTTAATAAGAGTGATAAATAATAATAAATATTTCTTATGTGTAACAGGAACTATACATATATATATATAATCTCTTTGGTAAAAAACACTGTTATAACATAAATTTTGGTTTTTTTTATGACAGAAAATATTGTTAATGTTGTTGGTATCAGACAATAAAAAAATTAAAATTCAAAACAATAAAATATGTTGTGCCATAATAAACATTTGGAGGTTTGGTTGTTTTGTTTTTTTTTCAATGATAGATAGTGTTCAAAATGAGATTAACAAAGAAATAATTACAATTTATGTCGAGTCATACGAAAATTTAAAGGTTACTTAATTTATAAAATATTCAGTCCGGAATAACATGGCGACTTAATTGCTGTATTTAATGCAAATAACGAAAACAAAAGACAGGTGGCTGGACTCTCCTGAAATGTGGTCCATCTTCGGGACATATCCCTGCCAACGTCAGCATAGGCGTACTTCATCTTTAAAATGGCATCAAATATCAAGAAGGCGCAAGGCGACTTCAAAGAAAGTCTACCACATCTCGGCAACAAGGTAGATAAATAGCCTCAATACAGCATTTTCCGACCCAACAGGTGGACCGCTGCACATATATAATTAACGCACAAAATAAAGAGGCAAGGTTATAGTTATGCATTATTCATGGTGTCATTTGCCGCCTGCATACCTTCAGACATTAGTCGAGTCCATTCCACGTTTTCTTGCGGCACTTCTGCGTTCTCGGGGGGCTCTACACGATATTAGGCATGTGTACAAATTTTTTTGGCTCATCAGTGTAGGTCTAATTTCATAGTCAATATGAATTAAGATCACTGAGGAAGTGCTGTGTTGGTAATGGCGGTAATTAATAGTTTTCATGTAAAATGTTATCAAAATTATTTCTGGTAAGTGAATCGTAAAATATATAACACTAATTTTATTAGTTTAAATTGCAGATTGAGTAAATATAACATAAGTGTGGACATTTTCTGTAGTTTTTTTTATTATGCTTACATTAAAAAAGTACCAGTGCTTACACGGTATACGAAGTAATAGTATATGAATCTATTAAATTAAAGTCAAACACAAAACAAACTGGTTTGCCCAATCTGTAAATTATAGTGATACCTCGATACTTCATACTTTAGCATTTTCTAGTATACATTATTTGTTTTAATGGTAAATACGCCTGAAAGTTTTTATTATAGTAACAGGTAAAACACTTGCAACAATTTGGTACAAAGAATTACAAGAAAACATGTTGGACGTGAATAATTATAATGTTACCAGATTTAAAAAACTCCGGCAGTGTTCGAATTGTTCAATTCATATTTTAGTAATGTGTTATATTTTGCGCTTCTGTTTGGATTATATCAGTAGTAATTTCTTTGTATTTTGTGAAGACGCATTAAATATAAATATCTAAGAATATATATACAATTAATTCAAGAAAAAAAATGTTTATAAATAAATAAAACTCATTTACATCATTCGCTAACTACATAGATGTTACTATATTTAATAAATTAAGTTACAGCGCTGGTATTTTGCAAGAAAATAATTAATATAAGTACACAATAAATTAGTTTACTTAATCTACCAATTAGAGCACCGCCTTATATGCATTTAATACAAACACACACCCGCATATTATGGGCATTGACTTATATTCAGTTGTTTCCTCATGATAGATGAAGATGCCCTCGATTTAGATCAATATTCAATAGCGCATAGTAAACATTTACTTTCAATTTCCATCGTAGTTGACTTATATCCTAAGAAACCAATAAACTTTCAGTTTAGAAAGCGGAAAACAATTATCATCACTGTCTGTGTGTTTTTCAGCATTTCACGTTCACTACTCATTATGCATGTTTCACAAGCAAGAACAAAATAAACGGGAAGTGGCCACGGCAGATGACAACGCAGGCAACGGTACTAATTCTAAGAATGTGAATGTGAACTCGTGATATGAAACTATTGTCTAGCGAAACGTAACATAAAAGTTTATTCCATTTTTCTGGCCGGTACAATTAATTAGTAACTTAGTTCAGTTACAAGTTACCTTGAAGAAAGGTATCAAGTTTCCCCAAAAAGATACTTAAAATGAACTTCTTACTTTAATTATGTTACAACCCAACACTGTAGTAGATACTGCCAGCATACAAAGTTAAGTTGAAATTTGTTACATGGTTTTATAGATATTGCATAGTATTATTAAGTATTTATAGGGCCACCATTTTGAAAACAACATACCAGTTTACATGACCTACCATAGTGCCATTACGGATAGTAATCGTTCGACTGTTTCTTGAGATATAACATTAAAACTTTATTTTCATATGCCACTATTTAAAAAATGGCGCACAAAAGAGTTTATGTATTAATCTGTATTCACACATTCGATCCTTAAAAAAGATAATTTCAGTATAGCAAGTTTGGTCGAAATTGGACAAACATTATTTTAGATATTGCAAATAAACCTCAAATATTTACCACTGTAGCAACATACGTTGAGCCAACGGTTGAAAATTAGTTGGCAAGGTTGGAAATACGTTGTGATGGAATATATACCTTAAGCCAACCGTTGGCTTTTGGTTGGCAAGGATGTAAATAGGTTGTGTAGGAATACTAACATAAAATTAACAATGGGCAACATTATTTTCCAATAGAAATCAAACTTAATAAATTGAATTAGAATAATGTTTACACATACTATAACATGCATGTGATAACAATTTAATGAAAAGAAACCTGTGAAAATAGGATTATTGTAATTTTTTATTCTTTGGTAGAGTGTTGGACAAATGTCGGAAAGACAACGGTTGGTTATTAGCAAATATGAATGTGATGGGCCAACGTTTTTTAACACCCAAAATATTATTCGTATACTGTTATGATTTGTATCAAAACTGTAACAACTAGCGCCACCTATTGTTTTCTCTATGTCATCCTATTGCTTTTGTTTTCTCTATTTCAGTAGTAATAAAGCTATGGTCGTTCAGTCGCCATTGAATCGCGATACGCAGTGTTTCATTTCGCTTATCATTACAGGTTATGGGCCCAGAAAAAAATTTAAAAATAATCTTGCGATAGTTTGTACTGTATGATAAGTACTGAGTATAATTATATTTGCTGAAGGGGACTATTAATTATGCGTGTAGTGTGTGTGTGTGTGTGACCGCGTAATGGCTTCGAACTATGTGATAAGCGTCCCTAAGTTGAAAGGACGCGAGAATTATGGTGAATGGTGTTTTGCGGCAGAGAATTTCCTGGTCTTGGAGGGCATGCTAGTATGCATCAAGTAGGAGCCGAATCAACCAGCAATAGGAGCCACGGATGATGCTAAAACCAGAGCAAAATTGATCTTGACCATTGATCCCTCGATTTACGTTCATATAAAAAACGTTACTTCTACAAAGGAGCTATGGACGAAACTAAAGCAGTTATTCGACGATTTGGAATTTACCAGAAGAATGATTCTGTTGAGAAATTTAATTTCTATTCGGATGAAAATTGTATCTCAATGACTGCCTATGTGACTCAAATAGTTGAAAATGGACAAAAATTTGCTGGAACTGGTTTTAACAGAAATTACGAATGGATCGGGTCATTATTGTTGGCGGGATTGCCTGAAAAGTTTTCGGCAATGATTATGGTCATAGAACATTCTGGAATTTGTATAACAACGGACGCCATTAAAACGAAATTATTGGACAAGGAGGAAACGGAAACGAATGAAACTAGTGGTGCATTTGCTAGTTTTCGTAAATACCAACATAAAAAAAAAAAAGTCTGTGGTTAAAGGCCATAAACAAAATGGCTCACAAACGTCAAGGTCATTAAACATCAAATGTTTTAGATGTAAACAGACTGGCCATTTCCAAAATAAATGTCCCAATAAAGAGAAATAGAATGCGCACAGTGAACAAAAGCAAACAAATGTCTTCAGTGCTGTATTTTTAAATGGCAGTTTTAGCAAAAAAGGTTGGTATGTTGACTCGGGGGCAAGTGTGTACCTAACAACGAATTAACATTGGATTGTAAATGTTTCATACCAACAGAGGACTAAAGAAATTATTGTAGCTAACAATAGTAAGGTGCCTGTTGAGTGTTCCGGTCATGTGCAGATTAAAACTTTAACAGAAGATAGCAAGTTTGATGTGACAATCAAAGATGTGTTGTGTGNAAGTTTGTTGTGACAATCAAAGATGTGTTGTGTGTTCCAAGTATCACAACAAATCTCTTATGTGTGAGTCAATTAATCTGCAATGGCAATGGAGTGTCCTTCACGAGTGACAGTTGTATCATTTATAATAGAAAAGGCGAAAAAGTTGCTACAGCCTCATTAGTAAATGGAGTATACAAACTAAACATGCCCATGTGTTTGTCAGCTGCTGTGATGGAATCCGGCGAAACCTGGCCTAGGAGACTGGGACATATTAATAGCAACTATCTTAACAATATGCAGGATGTCGTGGAAGGATTGCAATTGGATAATAATACAGATATCAGCAAGATATCTTGTGTCACATGTTGTGAGGGGAAGCAAAGTCACTTGCCGTTCTCTCATGAGGGTAACAGAAGTACTGAATTATTGAATACAGTACATACAGATCTTTGCGGACCTATGGAGAATGCTTCTCTAGGAGAGTCGAGGTATTTTCTTATCTTTTTCGATGATTACAGCAGAATGACACATATTTATTTTTTGAAAAATGAAAGTGAAACTTTTGAATGCTTTAAACAATACAAAGCTAAAGTTGAAAATGTTTTGGGAAAGAAGATAAAGATGTTACGGAGTGATAACGGACATGAATTCTGTAATAAAGAATTGGATGATTACTTGAACAAAATGGGAATAATACATCAAAAAACAAATCTTTACACGCCTGGACAAAATGGTTTATGCGAACGCATGAAAAGAACTTTAATAGAAAAAGCGAGATGCCTTTTGTTTGAAACTGATCTACCGAAGAAATTTTGGGCAGAAGAAGTAATACTGCTGTTTATTTGGAAATAGAACGGTAGCAGCTGTATTAAATAATAAAACTCCGTACGAGTTATGGACTAACAGCAAGCCTGATTTTAGTCATTTGAATATATTTGGTAGTACTGTGATGGTGCATGTCCCCAAAGTTAAACGTGCGAAGTGGGACGAGGAGTCTGAGAAGTGCATCTTAGTAGGTTATTCAGAGGAAGTAAAGGGGTACAGAGTCTACAACCCTAAAACTCAGAAAGTGTCAACCAGCAGAGACGTCATTATTATGGAAAACAAATTGAATACAGAGAAGCTGACTGTAGTTAAAGAGAAGGATAATGTTGATACCAATATTGGCGAAGTACATGCAGATTCAGTGGAAGACAACAATCAATCTGATGACTCGTATACTAGTACTTTAGGATTTAATAATAATGAAACCTATGTGCAGGGTGATGCTGCAGACTCGGACAGTTCCACTGAAGTTAATGAAACAATACAATCACGCGCGTTGCCTACTAGACAAAGACAAAAATCAGATAGATATGGTTTCTCAAATATGTGTACAGAAAGTGACAGATTACATATTGATGATTTGTCGGTGGAAGATGCACTACAGGGTCCAGATAAGGAGTGTTGGTGGCAAGCTATACAAGAGGAGCTGTAGTGTTTTGAGGATAACAATGCTTGGGAGCTTGTGGAACCTGAAGATGGTAAAACAGTGGTAAAGTGCAAGTGGGTGTTAAATAAAAAGTGTGACAGTGAAAACCAGATTCGTTACCGTGCTAGATTAGTAGCCAAAGGCTATAGTCAAAACTGTGGTGTGGACTATGAAGAAACTTTTTCCCCTGTTGTGAGGCACACCACACTTCATTTGTTATTTGCAATTTCTGTACAAATAAATCTTGATATAATATATTTAGATGTGAAAACAGCCTTTATGAATGGAGAATTGAATGAGACTACATATATGCAAAAACCAGACGGTTTCTTTTGCTCAGAGAACGATAAAAACAAAGTCCTTAAGTTGAAAAAGGCTATATATGGCCTCAAACAATCCTCCAGAGCATGGCATGAGAAAGTAGACAATTGTTTGATTCTAAATAATTATAAGAAATCTAAACTGGAACCATGCATATATAGCAAAGTTGTAAATGGTTGGAAGACAATGGTCACTCTTTATGTCGATGATTTCTTTGTTTTTTAAAACGATAAAAATGAAATGTTACAGTTAAAAGAGATATTGAATTGTCAGTTTAAAATAAAAGATTTAGGGCAAGTAAAGCGTTGTCTAGGTATGGATGTTAAAATTGATAAGAGTAATAATGTAATTACTTTAAGCCGAGAAAATTATATCAATCAACTTTTGCACGAGTTTGATATAATTGATAGTAAAACTGTTAGCACTCCTATGGAGGCTAAATTGAATGTTACTAAATGTGAAAATGCTCAAAACCAGAATCCATATCAACAACTTATAGGTAGTTTGATGTATCTGGCAGCCCTTACAAGACCGGATATTGCTTTTGCAGTAGGATATTTGAGTCAGTTCAATAATTGTCATGGTGAAGAGCATTGGTCATTTGTAAAGAGGATACTTAAATATTTAATACATACAAGAACTTTTCGTTTAAAATATAGTAAGAATAAAGATTGTGATGTTAAAGGTTTTGTTGATGCTGACTGGGCTGATGATACTGTCGTGTGGGTTTAGGAATTTTAGAGCGACGCTGGCCCACAACCAACCCCCCCCCCCCCCCCCCCCCC